>BJKM01000628.1:0-230000 GCA_015082035.1 Chaenogobius annularis
TAATCTCTGATTGGTAACTGCGCAGCGTTGGTTGGTTTTCTGCATTGAATGCTCTGGACGCGCTTGACCCTCTGGCTGCCCATCCAGGGCGTCTAACGCTCAAACGCCCCTGATGCACCGCTCAAAAAGCAAGATTTGCGCTGCAAAAACACTGGACACCCAGGACGCGTGTCCACATAGACTTTGAATGTAAACTGGATGCTTTGACGCTGTGGTGTAAACACTCTGTTACTGCAGCAGCAGCAGGAGACAGAACACCACTGTATCCTCTGTAAATAAGCTATGCACAACAAGAGTTTAGATTCTTAACAATTTATAAACATGGACATAAAATGCAGACCACAGAGATGAAGAGAGTTTTATAACATCCGCATGATCCCCGGGAGCAAAGATTAAACTATCATGGCGAAAAAAGACCGCACACTTTACTACGATAATAAACAAAACTTATACTTAAGCTAGCGCAGCTAGCATCATCTGTTTCCTCCTGTCCAGAATAAATCCACTTGCTTCAAGATGAAAAAGAAAATGAGTGGAGCATTGCACTTCTAGTTTAGATGCACGTCCAAACTGTGTAACGATCCTCATTTTTTTAATGTGGTGCAGGAAAAGCTTTTAATGCACAGAAAGTTGACGACAGACTTCACAGACTCTTCCAGCGTGGATTCACTTAATGTTTTATTTTTCATAAAGAACACTTCAAACTGGATTAATAGCACTAGTAGCATATTTTATGGACTGGGTGCCATTTAATTGGGGAGGACATTACAATAAGGGCATGGATGAGAACGAGAATATAGTTTTGTCCGGTTTGCTATTCCCCGTGTTTGTATCATTCCTCTGTGTCCATAATTCTGTCTGCTTTGCTCTGCTTTATTGGCGGCTGTTGTAACAGTATTGCTGATGTTTTCTAGTTACGATATCGTAATGTGGAACATTTGTCATATATTTTGGTGTTTGTCTGTCAAGCAGACATCCTTTTGAGTCACAAACTATTTGTGCTGTTTCTACGCCCGGTTTTACTGAGCACCATAATCAGTTGTAATGGAAATGCAACCAGCCGAGCCAAGTAGTACTAATGGAAAAGGGGTACAAAAGCCTAGAGGAGAAGAAAATGATCGAGGTCTAGGGCTTATGACAAGATCAGAACTGACGACATCACCATTTCTGATTCGATAAGGTTATTTGATTATATGGTAATGGTCATGGTTTGATCCGTAACTTACTAAATTGTGACGTAGGTAGCCCTCATAATAGCTGCCTCAGTGTATGGCCATGACTAACTGGACAGCATGCTAATCTTACCTGCCCCTCTTCTGCTCTCCTTAAAGATGAACAATAAAGTATTACTGAAAAGAGAAAATAGTATGAAATAAATCAATCTCAATAGAAATCTGTTCCCAAAGGTTTTATAGCTATAGCAATAAGTGTATGTTCCAGGTGCATACATTCTACAGTGATTTGATCGACATTCGCTAGATAAGAATGTGACTGCTCACAGCCAGTACCGGTAATTTTGAAGGGTATGAATTGAGAGCAGTGACCTGACAGTGTCTTGTTTTGTCTCCCTCACACCAGCTGGACCTGTCAGGTCGCTAGTCCACTTGTGCTTCAGTCTGTCAGCAGGTTCTGCCCTTTAGGAAACTTTTACAAGGACTTTATTGCCCCTCATTTGCTTGTTAGAGATATCATTATTGAAGTAATTGTTTGATGTGTTATGGAATACTGAATTATTCCAAATATTCCATTTGTCCTTAAACTAAATAATTCAGGTTCAGGTTGAGGCTGCTGATCTCACACGCAGACATTACTGTAATTCCTGTTATAGACAAATAATACATCAAAAAAGTAGAATAAAGTGTTCCAGTGCAAAATGGTTTTAGTGCTACAAATAATTTTACACGCTAGACTACTTATATTTCTAAATTTCTCCTAATAGCCTAGAATATGTTCATGTATCAAAAACTCTGTGGATCACTATGGGCCAACATTTAAAAGCATTATCATTTGGGGGAGTAAAAACAAGGCATTTTATTATTGTCTTAGGCGAGTATCAGATACATTAGCTGTCACAGAAACTATGCTAACTAATGTCGAAGCAGCTTAGGCAAACCGTGTTGACAGCAATACAGTGACACAGTGAAAACTCATCTGCCAGATGGCTCAGGGGAGGGCTTCAACCAAGGAGCACTTTAATCAATCTGATTAAGGGGAAATGCTGTCTGTATTTTTAGCCACTCCAAGGCAGTCCAGTGACCATTCATTGAATTTGGTATCATTAGCTTTCATGTTTATCTCTTGGGTCAGCGGATTTATAGACATGCACTAATGTAAAAAGTTGCGCCAGGCCTCTGCTGTTGGCTACTAATAGGGCTGTAGTTGACTAAAGATATTTTTGGTCAACCAAAGACATGCCCTGTGCAGTGATTAGTTGACGTAATGGGGGTGTGGAGCAGTCCTAGTAAACTTGCCTGAGGTCCAGAGGAGAATACATGGTGTAAGTTAGAAGGGAATACTTACACCATGTATCTCCTTTTTGCTATTGTCCGTAAATTGTTGATGGGAAAAAAAAAAAAATAATATATAAATATAATAATATAATAATATATATATATATATATATATATATATATATATATATATATATATATATATATATATATATATATATATATATATATATATATATATATATATATATATATATATATATATATATATATATATATATATATATATATATATATATATATATATATATATATATATATATATATATATATATATATATATATATATATATATATATATATATATATATATACCAATAGGTTGACTAAACAAGTAAAATATATAAATGACCTTTTATTCAGTATTTCCTTGAATAGTGAACTTCACCTTCACCCTTCCTGTAACCAACCGGATGCAGTTAAATGCTGTGAAGTCATGCAAATTCCCCATAGACTAGTTTCCACACAGTTTGGGAAATTCCACAGAATTATTTTTAAACCTCAAATCCACCAGAAGCCAGAGAATATTTGTTTCAAGTGAGACTAATGTGTTATTGTAGGTAAATATTGTTTTTGTCTTTTGAAGCCAAGACTTCTGATTGGTCTGCCAACATTGCATTGAGCACCAGCTGCCATCTCCTGCCCAAAACATGTGGCGTGTGACCAGCTGTCAATGTTTGACTTATTTTCTAGCCGTAATGTAATGACATGGTCTTAGCTGAAGAATTGCCATAAATGTAATAAGCCATAAATGTAATACGCTTTGCTAGTGGAGAGTTTTAAATGAATATGAACTAGGAAAAACTTACTTTGTCATACCAATGTGAGTGTATTTTAGGCCTGATTGTAGGACCTAATTTTACACCAAATCAGATTGGGGGAGAATTTTACTACTCTATTGTTGTGACAATAGCAAAGTGGTCATGGTTGGTCAGAATGGTGGTGGTTCAAATCCTTTTCATTAGGCAAGAGTCTTGACTTTGGTGATTGGACAGTTATGACTTTTGAAACAAATGAAGCATAATTTTAGCTATTTTAATCTCTTTGTCAAGAATCACTATATGAAGTATCATCTGCACAGATTGCAGCAGTCAGAATCAGAATCAGAATCAGAAAAAGGTTTATTGCCATTGTCAATTAACAGAATTCACAAACATAGAAACTTGTTTTGGCATTAAGGTGCAACATAAAACACTGAGCAATAATAAAAACAACATATCTGAAATCAATGAAGCATGGAGACCGAGTCTAGTTTTTTAAATTTTGCACACCATAACTTTACAAGTGAGTATCAAAGACAGTATTTTGAATGTGCTGTCAGACTGGTGTGATGTGCCACGGTGGAGCTAGGTCACTGTGCAGTGCCTGTGCGTGTCTGTGGATGCAGGTGTGTGCAGGCCTCTGGGACTCGCAGCTACTGCATCACAGATGTGTTTGCTCTAATGCAGGAAAGCCAGCAGGGAATTGTCTAGAATAACCTGTCCATTTGAGGCAATGTTCTCCAGCAAAAAACAAAGCCCCTCTTTTGTATTCATCATATATGAACAATTACCATGAAAGTCAAAATCACCTTTTTATATCAAGCCACAGTGAATGGGTAGCACAATATTAATATATATCACAATTAAGTCCTAATGTGCTGTAAAGCATGACATTATTTATGGTATATTTAGCACATATTATGCAACAAACATGTAAATACCATATGTGTTTTTTCTGTTGGGTTAAAGGATGCTTCAGTAATCAAATCATGTGTGTCATGACTATACATTGACCTCATAAATACAGTGTGTGATTCTAACAAAGCTGTATATTCCACGTGTCTAATTGTGGTCAGTTCTGAGGCTTTGTACTGCTACTGCTTTATGGACCCTATTCACTGTATTCAGTTCAAATCATGGGTTAGAAAGAACTATATATGGATTTATGTCCACAATCGATGTGCTGTATCTTCTGATAAAACTAGATAAAACTGGAATTAACTTATTTCATTGGCATACAACACATGTAGTAGTTATGTTTATTTTAATAATTTGGTACAATTTTGAATGGTTGTTCATTACAGATACTTCTCAGTGCAGTAAAAGATTTGTTCTTTTCTGATCCTGTAGTTAAAGTTTTGTGTTTTGAATAAATAACCTTAGCCACCTTACAGCCAACTTATAATCATTAGTCTAAGAAAACATTCTGTTGTAAAAGACTGCATTACCATTGTGACATGGATAATCACAGGACACATAATCCATGAAACTGCAGCACAAACCAGTGGTCAATCTATTCGACTTAATAGACTTTTACATTTTCATTAACAAGGAACACGCCACAACAAAGATGTGCAAATAACAATAATTTACTGAAGTGAAAGGCTGGGTGATGAGACTACGTGCCGGGGCTCCGATTCAGGACCCCCCCCCCCCCCTAATTTTTGGTTTTGGTGAACAAATAGCTTGAATTGGCTACTGTGTTGTTCCTAAATGCACCACATTATTAAATCAATGTTCTATTAGTTGTTATCTCGCTCAAATAATAAATTGTAGTAAACATTGAGATGAATTCCTAACAAGATTTCCACTCAATCATAACTGCATTATGGGAATAACACAATAAAAAACAAGTCTATTCATTTATAAATATTGATTTTGAACATGCGCATCAAATACTTAAGTTCATACAGAGGGCTTTGTTCAGGTCCTGGCACCTACAATTGTTGACCACTATTTCCTGCAAGACTACAGTATATTGATTTGTTCTTTTTGAGGAGAAGCATCTTTGCCACTGGTCACATATTCCATTTGTCAGCGGATCAAATTCTGCCTATCGGCTCTGGACACTCTTATTTCACTAATGCCTGCATTTTGCTGATGATGTTAGTCCGTCCAGATGACAAACTAGTATAAAATTAACTTAGTATATTTTAACATTTCAGCACAAGACCAATGGTTTATTCAAAGTGGTTCCTAAAACTCTCTTAACAAAACATTTATAAATGCCATTCATGCTGAAATTTCCGTGACATTTTTTGTTATATTTTTACTTATTTCTAAATTCTGAAGTCAAATATTTTGACAGTTTTCTCCTCCAGATAATTTTCTGCTTAGATAGTTCATTATTTCCATTTTGCTTATACTATATTCCATTGACTCTTTGATTTTCTTCTCCCCTCCCTCCCTGTCCTTCCTTTCTCCCTCTCGCTGTCTGCAGAAGTGTGACTGCCTGCTCAGTCTGGAAGCCTATTCAGCCGACCAGAAACACCGCGTGTGTCAGTGCTTGAAGGACAACATTGACAAGCAGCTTCAGCTTTACAGGAGGGAGCCCCTTGTTCCACATTTTGAACAGGTAAGTTTAGCACCCATATTGCTATATCTTATACTGTACATATTTTGTACTTTTTATTCTTATCGAAGGGACAATTTTACGCTGTGCACACATGAACACATGGCAATGCATATATTTGTGCATACCCCCATAACAGATGCTCCGTGAACTGCACACACACATGTATTGCACCTCCTGCTGCTACATCACACGTGCGATCAAAGCTTCTTCCACTTTGTAATACTTTGAAAAACTATTATTTGCGTAGTTGATGTAGTTTAGTTATTTGGAAAATGTTTGGACTTCATAATGTACCTTGTGAAATTAAGAAATCAAAAGTTGAGAGCAGAAAGTGCTGATTGTTCACGATTGTTACATTAATTTCTTTCACCCTGACTCTTAAGGCATTACCATAAAGGTGCAAAGTGCTGCTGAGTTTGCATTGTAAGTGATCTGAAAGTGCTCATAGGCTTTTGACGCTCTGAACTGTTGGCTTCAAGGGAGCAGCTAGAGAGATTACGGAAGCATTGCGAGGTCATTCTGAGCGTTACCAAGGGAAATTAATTCCACAGATTTTTGTATTTTCTTGTCAACTCATTATAATTGCAATTTTGGGAAGATTTTTACTTGAAGTGACGGTCTTAAATAACCATCCCTATACTGTAGCCTTGGCAAGAAATTGTACTTGTTTGTACAATAATTGTGGAAAACATTAACCCTTGTTCTAGTATCAATGCAACGTCACAATGATTACTATATCGACTTCTAGATTCATCATGTGTACTTTTATTGCACTAACATTTGCGTTGTAAAGAGTTGAATAATTCACATTTGTAAAAAAAATATATCATGGTTTTTTGTTTTTTTTGTTTTTTTGAAATATGAACAAGCACAGAACAAGGAACAGATACATTGTCTTTTTTTGTATTGTAATTATTCATGCTTATGTTTTTATGTTTATGCTCATTTGGAAAATTGTTTACTGGGATTTTTTATGCTTTAGGGTTAAAATATCAGTGGCATAAAGTAGTCTTCAATATTATCAGCAATATTTTATGAAACAATATATTGTGCTTCAAAATTTGTTATTGTGACAGGTCTCTGTATTGCTCAAATTGCATTGCTTATGTATCGTTCAAAGCAGGGGCGTCACTTTACCTAGAGCACCAAAAAAGTCTAATGTGCATTTTTCATAAAGAGACCATGTACTACTGGCTCACCAGGAGGGCTTGTACCCAGGGTAGGTCATGGCAATTAGTCATTTCTAGTCGTCAATTATATGCTTTGGGTTTTTTAATCGAAAGATCTACAGCCATGTGGTTTGGACAAGAGTTCAAACTTTGGCAGGACTTACATCTTATCTTGTTTATGTTCATGAAATCAATATTGAATGCCATTTTTATTTTGAAAATTTGAAAAATGTTAAGAGTAAAAAGTAAAATCAAATCAAAATTTTATATTGATCGTTATAAGAAATGAATATATATATATATATATATATATATATATATATATATATATATATATATATATATATACACACACACACACACAAACTGTAAATGAATATATATATATATTATGTGTGTGTGTGTTTGTGTGTGTGTTTATATATATATATATATATATATATATATATATATATATATATATATATATATATATATATATACACACACACATAAACACACACAAACACACATAGTGTCTGGCCTTGTTTTATAATGAACATAGCTTTTTAAAACGAAAAATGTTTCTATACTGATCCTGTCCTAGTATATGACGTTCCATTGAATTAACCCCACAAACTGAAATGTCATGTTTAAAAAATGCATGATCTTTAGGCTTAGCTACTCTTGTGTTTTACTCAGCATAGCGTCTTTGTGGGGTGACAGCACCACACAAAGACCCTCTTACTTTAATTTCACGTTTAATACAAAGCTAAATGTTGCTCCTCAGGCATAAAATGCTAATCATAATATTTTACATGGAAATAAATGAGTTCACTTTTGATTGTGTTTCTCCAGAGTACCTCAGAGGCAAGTGGTTTGTATTCATTTCCATGGGTGTTTAATCTGAAGTAAATTAACCTTTTAAATGTAGACAAGAGGAAAATTAGTTTGTACTACATTTTGTGTTGTGTCAGGCATTTTCATTATGTAGCTCTATGTAATTTTGACAGGCAACCTTTTGGGGAGAAAAGGAAAGAAACATGGAGATGTCTGCAATGTTAGAATAGGATATGATTTATGCATGGGTCAGTTATAGACTTTCATGGACATAGACATGGATATTTCCTCCTGCTTTAAAGGAAAGCAAAGTTTGAGTCCGGCTCTCAACAATTTGCTGCAATGTTCCTCCCACTCTTAATCCTAGATTCACTCTATACTATTCTGTCTAATAAAGCCTACAGGCCAAAAAATAATTTAAAAAAACAAGGAGAAAAAAAGAAGAAGTATTATTTAGCTTCATTTATGCTAGTTTGATAAATCCAGGTTAGAAAATCTTCTCCTCTCCGAGCATCAAAAGCACTCTGTTCTGAATCTCCTTGATAACTGAGGTTTTCTCGATCCGTGACATGGCTCTTAGAATCTTCTCTTCTGTTATTGCGTGACTCGTTCTGTGAATTTCTCCCATATAACCATGATCAGTACCACTGCATTCCGAGACCAGGAAGTAAACAGGCCAGCGTGTCATGCGCCGAACTGCAGAGATCCAAATCTAATTTTGTTTGTTAAAAATAAATAAAATAAATTAATAATTGCATTCTAAAACATGAGATGCCAAATTAAATGTATTCGAGAGCATGTTTAAAGGCTAATAGCAATATAAATAATGCATAATTTTGCCCTCTTGTTATTGCTGCTAAATCAATAACAAAAGTGCTTTTGTAAACCCACTGTGTCTTTACAGTCCTATTTATGCACCTGCGGAGAGTGTAAAGGTTGCACAAAAGAGGCTTTCGAAAATTTTACCGCTCATTTCCCTTGCATCAGAAAATTGCATTTGTCGTCCTGTGCACCAACCCCAGTAAATCCTCTATTCAGCTGAGAGGTGCAGTTTACACACTAGGTAAAAGAGTGCAGTGTAAACCAGAAAAACATGAACAAATCAAAAGAATGACATGAAGTTATTTTGTTTCTTAATGGTTTTCAAGGGGGTCTGGATCTTGGGTCTGTCAGCAGCTGGCGTAGTCCCGCTTCTCTGCAGTCACGTTGAATGCAGCACTTTGATCATAAAAGTGAATTTTTTTAACCAACTCTCTAATCCTCCAGTCCCTCCGTGAATATTGCGTGATTAAAGTTTTTAACTCTGCCATGTGCAGACTGCACAGCCATTTGAAGTGGGCAGATGCCAAACCAGAGGATTTGCGACATTGTTTATTCATGGCCAATTTCAATTTTACTGATCCTTTGACTGCCTTGCTATCATTGTCACCAACGTCATCTAAATTTAGTCAAATGAGTGGACGTTGCAGATTTTAAAAGAAAAAGAAACAAAAAACATTAAAACTGAAAGTGGTAATATTTAGGTATCACTTATGAGTTTAGAAGAATCACCAGTTGAATTGCAAAGTACATAACATAAAGCGGCTGTGAGATAAGTCAACCAAGGAAACTGATAAATGTAATAGAAGGATGGCGCCAGTCATAAATAGTGTCAATCACATAGATAAGGCAACAATTGACAGAACTGTAAGTGTCTTTGGTATGATTGTGCAAGATATTATTATTTCACAACTACAATGAATCCTTCTATGAAAACTATGATAAGTTTGAGTAGATTTCATGAAAAACACATTTTCATCTGAACATTTATGTAATAAATAATACTTAGTGATACCTTTACTGTAAAAAATAGACTTTATTATAAAATGTTATAACAAAATATTGTTTTTAATGAGTGTAGTTATTGTGTCAAGATGGAAATCCTGTATAAAGCCAATACCAAATCAATACCAGGAGACAATTTAAACAATATATATACTTTACCATGTAAACAAAAACCTTCCCCTTACAGTTTATCAGTATGCAGTGGTTTGTACAAGTGAGCTAGTTCCTTCCTTGAAAAGCTTCCGGTACATTCTTGTCTGGCCAGCATTAGCCACTAAGCTGCTGGAAAAATAAATTTGTTCAGCTGCACACACACTTAGCCACACAGTATCCAAATGGGAATTCAAGCAGGACTGGCCATTTTGCAAATGACAGATGCAGTTCATCAGTTAGTGTTTGATGGGAAACATCACACTACACTCAGCAAGTGCAGGAAAAAAGCCACAATATATGCCTCCATAAATAAATAAATGTCAGAAGCAATTGTAGAAGTTTCTTTTTGTGTCTTAGTGTTTGACAAACACTTTATTGATGATGGATTTAAATAATCAGGCCTCTCTGTTCTATTGTTTGTGCTCTGCTCCTCTCTCTGGCAGACACACGTATAAGCTGGATCAATGAGGGGAAAAGTTGTGGGCAGATAGGAAGTGTCAGTGAATGTGCAGTGTTTGATGCGCTGCATCTCACTATGAGAGCACACTGCATTTTAGCACAAATTAGCAATAAGATGATTTCTTCAAATTAGCATCATCATTCATCACAAAATTAATTACTGTTTTTTTCCCTATAAAGAAACTGCATGTAAATGCATCTTTTTGTTAACTTCTCTAGCTATACTTTGATTATGAGTAGTAACAAATGGTCATGGTTAAGTTTAAGGCAAGGCAAGGCTATGCAAGTTTATTTGTAGAGCACAATTTGTACACAAGGCAATTCAAAGTGCTTCACTCAACGGGAAAAAAAATCGTTAAAATCACAAAACAGTTTAAGACATAAAAGAGAACAGTGCAAAGAAAAGCATTTCAGTCATATGCATAGCTAAACAAAATAGTTTTTAGCTTATATTTTAACATTGCTAGAGTAGAGGCCTGTCTCACATCTCCAGATTTTAGCTGCATAAAACTGAAACGCAGATTCCCCATGTTTAGTCCTGACTCTCAAGAGTCGAGATGGTTCATATGGTCATACGGCAGCATGTAGAGGTTGAATAGAAGGCAAGGCAAGGCAAGGCAAGTTTATTTGTAGAGCACAATTCGTACACAAGGCAATTCAAAGTGCTTCACACAACAGGAAAAAAATGCATTACAATCACAAAGACATGGCAGAAATCACAATCTTAGTTCAAGACATAAAAGAGAAGAGTGCAAAAGAAAAGCATTTCAGTCATATGCACAGCCAAACAAAACAGTTTTAGCTTAGATTTGAACATTGCCAGAGTAGCGGCCTGTCTCACATCTTCAGGAAGACTGTTCCAGATTTTAGCTGCATAAAACTGAAACGCACATTCCCCATGTTTAGTCCTGACTCTGGGCACCAGCAGGAGGCCGGTCCCTGAGGGCCTCAGAGTCCCAGATGGTTCATATGGCACTAACATGTCCGAGATGTACTTTGGTGCTAGGCCATGGAGAGACTTGTATACAAGCAGAGCTGCTTTGAAGTCTATTCTCTGAGCCACAGGGAGCCAGTGCAGAGACCTGAGCACAGGACTAATGTGATCATACTTCCTGGTTCTAGTCAGGACCCGAGCAGCGGCGTTCTGGATGTACTGCAGCTGTTTTACAGCTCGTTTGGAGAGGCCAGTGAGCAGGCCGTTACAGTAGTCTAATCTACTAGAGACAAACGCATGGATAAGTCTCTCCAGGTCTGGTTTAGACACTATACTTTTGATTTTGGCAATGTTTTTTAGATGGTAAAAAGCTGCTGATGTGATTGATCTGATGTGGCTGTTAAAATTCAAATCTGAGTCCATTATTACCCCCAGATTTCTAACTTGATGTGTAGGTTTTAGAGCGAGACTCTGGAGGTGACAGTTAACAATTTCTCTTTGTTTCTGTGGGCCAAAGACGATGATTTCAGTCTTGTCTGAGTTCAGCTGGAGAAAGTTGTTTTGCATCCACACACTGATCTGTTGGATGCAGTGACAGAGTGAATCCACTGGTCCATATTCACCTGCCGTCAGTGAAACATAGATCTGAGTGTCGTCTGCGTAATTGTGATAGGACACATTCTCGCTGCGTATCAACTGACCTAAGGGCAGCATGTAGAGGGTTGAACAGAAGGGGTCCCAGGTTTGACCCTTGGGGCACCCCACAGGTCAGGGGCATCTGGTCTGAGACACAGTTACCAATTTCGATAAAGAATTTCCTGTCTTCCAGATAGGACTTTAACCAGTTTAGAGCAATGCCAGTGATGCCCACCCAGTCCTCTAGTCTCTCTAAGAGGATCCCATGATCGACAGTGTCAAAAGCAGCACTCAGATCTAACAGAATTAAGACTGAGGCTTTGCCCGCGTCAGTGTTCAGGGGGATGTCATTTGTCACCTTGACAAGAGCAGTCTCAGTGCTGTGATGAGGTCTAAAACCTGACTGGAAAACATCAAATGAGTTGTTTATTAAGAGGAAATCAGTGAGCTGTTGGTAAACAACCTTTTCAAGGACTTTGCCCAAAATGGCAGATTAGAGATGGGCCGGTAATTACTCAGTTACTGCGGCATCAAGACTGCTCTTCTTTAGGAGAGGCTTTATGACCGCAGTTTTCAAAGACATTGGGAATGTTCCAGATTGAAGCGACATGTTAACTATTTGAGTGAGTGGTGCTAACAAACTGTTCAGCACAGACTTTAGAAATCTGGTGGGTAACACATCGAGGCAGCATGTAGATGAACTCAGGCTGGTGATGATCTCCTGGACAGTTTTGTCAGTTACAGGTGCAAAGTGAGTCAGCTCTAAGTGTGTAGGTGGTTTGAGGGTTATTTTTTGCATTGTATAGAACTTGATAGCATTTTTAATGCCCTGAACTTTGTCATTAAAGAATAATGCAAACTCATTACACTTGGATGTGGAAATGAGTTCTAACGGCAGCTGAGCTGGAGGGTTTGTTAATCTGTTTACTGTGGAAAACAGGGCACGCAAGTTGTTACTGCAGCTTTTATTTCAGAAAAATATCCTCCCCTACTTCTGCATAAAATGAACATGTTGTACATGTAACACTTTGCTATCCTGGTAAAGAAATACATACATCTGGCCAACTGACTACTCAAACCTTTAGCCTTTCTTTCCTTTTTTTTTTGCTAGAGCATAGCCTATCCCAACAACTATGGGCTTTTGATGGGACAATTGGCCGATATGAGATATACTCAGACAGACCTCCACTTTAGGCTTTTTGGATTAGCTGCCAACCGATCTGCCTTAAGTTTAAGTCAGTAAGAAAAAAAGAAAAGAAAAAAATGTATTACGAGCTTGGTCTGTCAGACTTGTGACAAACCGACAAAACTAAAAGAGAAATTTCATTGGTATGCAAGTTAGGGTATATTCTCTCAATTTTAATTCATAATGTTTACTTTAGTTACTTTTTGTCAGAACAGAACCAGTTATACATCAAGCCAATTCTTTGACAAACTTTACAAGTTTATGATGAATTGAACCCAGCTACACATGCAGTGACAAAGACTGAAGCAATGATTTCTGAGTAATTGCCCCATCAAAAAAGTATTGGACAGGAGACAGAAGAATCTGGCAAAGCAAAGAACAACCAGTCTGAGAAAAACTGAAACTCCCAGCAGAGCCTGGGGTTATGAATTATAAAATTAGACTGCGACAGATGACAAGTGCAAAATGGAAATTGGAAGTTTCTAGGAGGTGTCATGAAAAACACCTCGGAAAATCACCGATAATGTTGGAAGCATATTCAGAAGAAAGATGTCTGGGTACAAGAAGAGAGAGGGAGATGGAGCCCCAAAAGGCCTTGAAGCACACAGTTCAGTCAAACACACAGGAGAGGAGAGAAGAAGTGTGTGTCTTTTGATCTTTTCAAAGCAGAGCCGATGAAAAGGGAAACTAGTCTAAGGATGGGGTTTTCTCCTGCCAATTTTCTTAGACAATAGCCACACCAAGGCTGCCCAATACTAAAAATATAATAGCGAAGGTTCATTCTGGGCTACGCAGCTCATGCAACCCTTCTTCACCCCAGCACCTTTGCTTTGTACCTGTGCCTATGCTCTGAGGGGAATATTCCCATCTCATATCCTGTTGTGCACATCCAACGCATAGCTTATCATTCCCTGCCAGGGTCTGTGTCAAACCGAATATATTCTATAGTCATGTCATATAAAAATATCTCATTCATAATTATATCATTCATTATCCTATAACACATCTTGTCTTCATTTTAGTCTCTCCGGGTTTATTTAGTATCTTGATAATCATCAAAATGTAAATGTTAAGTCCATACACAAACATAATCATAATTAAAACCTCACCAGAACTAAACTGGAACAACACCAAATGTGTCATGGGCTTTGCAGACTTTTTTTTTTCTTTTTTTTTTTTTGCTTTCGCTTCAAAAAGGTAGATGATTTCATTCTTATTTCTTCTTTTCGCTTGCTTGCTTGCTTGCTTGCTTGCTTCCTTTCATTCATTCCCACTTTTATTCCGGCATCCAACCCTCATTGTACACATCACTGTTAACAATGGAGTCACTGGACAAATCCAATAATAGATTCAGTATTTTATGACCTACGTATGCTGTTCCCAGTAGCCTATATGTTCCTCATGAATTTATAATAATAGACTTGCTCTCTTCCTCCTAATTGTCCTCAATTAGACTTGGATGAATTATTTTGCCTCTTATTTCCTCTCACACGGATCCATATGCACACACTCTCACATACTTACAACACAGCCATCACACACTGCAAGCTATTTTTGGGACACGTTGAAGCATTTCTAACGGGGTTAGGTTTGAGCTAAGGTTACATCACAGCTCATGATGTGAACTTAGTCTCACATTCCAGGAAACTGTATATGTCTTTTTAGTGATGTTGTGATTTTGTGTTATTGCTTTTGGTGAATTTAAGTTAAATCATATTTTTCTTATTCTATTTTGAATTTCTTTTAAACTAAAATGAAACATGGATAATGAATGAAAGAGGGGCTTTACAAATAGATCAATAAAAAATGTCATGATTGTGTTTTGTTAATTTATTTCACCAGTGCATAATTTACACATTTAAATTTATGTGTATTTAAATGGTGACATTAAGTGAAAGTACACAGTCTACCTGCTGCTCATCTCTCTCTCTCTCTATCGCATATATTTATTCCCTTGTCTTTTGTAACATTGATGATTTTCACTTAATGGAAAAGCATTTGCTTTCATTTTAGTTCACATCAACTATTCTTGTGTTATTAGGTGTTATTACGTGTGTTATATGGAAATTATGCATTTTTCAGCAGTAACTGTAGGGAGGCACCAACTGTGAAGGAAGCGCCATTCACTCTATTTTAAATACAGACACGGTCACACTCAGGAGATAGACGTTGCTTCAATGCATTGCATTGGAGCTACATAAGATAATTGTGTAATTTGCAAATGATAGCCACTTCACACAAAGGTGCTTCTCATTAGCCCTCTCATTCTAGACATACTACTGTATTTATTAAAACTAGGATTTGCATTTTTGCCAGTGCGAGTATCTTCTCAGCTATAATGAATCAAGTACTTCATGTAATATAAGTTTTTCAGCCTTTGTGCCAGCATCAGCCCTGGATGAATTGAAAGTGTTACTACAGGGAGGACATCCAGTGATCCCAAATGAGAAAAGCCTTTAAGAAATAAGAATAAAAGAACTTTAACTTCACCCTGTGGCTTTAATTTTGTTTATTACAGCAACGCGTCATTTTGTGTCAGTAAAAAGCTGATACAGATGCTGAGTTGTCATACACAGAGTATTACAATAGTAGTTCAGTACATATAGTGTAGGTAGTCCAGTTTTATATGCTTCAAGTTTAAGTCCACTTTAGAATCAATCATTACTTCACAGCAATGGGGCTATTTCAAATGGTTTATAGAAAGATATCTTAAGCAGCAAATGCTCCAAAAGAATCCCATTACATATGAACCCATAATATGATTAGCTGAAGTTTAATGAAGATTGTGAGGTTGCCATGTCTCTTACACATGATCGATGTGTTTATTATTAGATGTGGCCCTCATGTTTTTTTTGTTTTTTTTAAAGAATTTTTTTTGCCCAATTGCTTTATTAGACAGGAAAGGACAGTGTGTGAAATGGGGATGAGAGAGAAGGGACTCACGACACTGCGGCCGGCTGCACTTGGAGCCTGGCATACGTGTGCCACCGGTCAGCACAAACATCTTGTTTTTTTAAGGATTTTGATTCTCTGCTCTAATTTGCTATGACCAACTTTCTAAAAATAGCAGTGGGATCGTAGAAAAGGGGAGAGGGAAGAAAAGTCCTGGCTGGTCTCAGGAGACTTGTAGTAGCATTCTCCATGATTTCCCCGCTATTGCTATTTTTAATCCAAGACATTTTTAGAATTCCTCCTTTTGCAATTACACCTCTATCTCTCCCTGCTCCATCTGTGTTGTTTTTATATTTTCTAATTTCCCCCACCTTTTCCGTCACTGAATCCGTCCCCCTCCTTTCTTCCCCCAACCCTCTCACTGTCTTTTGCACACACGCGGCGGCACACACTTTATTCTAAGCTCTGCAAGGAGCTGGGACTGCAGCAATAAAACAGAACAAGAAATTTACAGGAAGAAGTTACATACGCTCACATGGGATTAGCAGATTGTGCTTGCTGCTCCGCATGTGCCCCACTGGCGAGTGTGTGAACTGACTGTGCTCTTTCTACTGGGACATACACTTCAAACGTAAATACATTTACATCCAGATGCCTGTGAATAAGGTATGTTGTCATCTAAATCTGTGAAGGTCATTTTGAGGGATTTCTGTTATTATAGTGTATTTCTGTTATAGTGTATTGAAAATGGCTTGATGATTCACTATTTGTCCAATTTCAATCAGGACCCTCATCAAAATGTTATGTATCTCTAAGTCTTTCAGAACTATAGGCTCTATAGTTATTAAGGGTTATTTAGTAACTTCTTCACTTCTACCTTGTGGGTGTGCTCTGTGGTTACAATACAACTGTGATAGTTTACTAACAAGATGACAAAAATGACATAGGAAGTGGTTTATCCTGTGGATCAATAATGTTTGCCTGCTGAATGAAAACAATGTGATAACAAAAGCAGGCCAAAAGTGTGGCCCCTGTTAAAATACAGATGGTATTTTTTCTTTTAAAGTACCCAAAATATGTGTTATACCTACAGTTATTTCTCTTTGGACTCTGGAATCTTTGCAAACCAAGTTATCTCGGATAAATCAAATCAGACGATTTTGTTAATTTGTATTTATTGTTTGAACTTTCTTCTTTGTTATTTTGTTCTTGGTAAGTCAACACCCTTTGCTCGACCGGTGCACACATGTACTGAGAGCCAGCTGGTGTGTGCGTCTCCTGTCATTATACCTTTCAATGTCAAATGTTGTTTGTCACAGTGAGGAGATAAAACGTCTTTCTTGTGCGTCGCTCCTAGAGGCTCTTGAGATAAGAGTGAAAGAGGCAAGAGTCACTGCGAGGGGAAAGCATGCTAAATTAGTCACCTATCGATAGTCACGTTGTATATCAATGAATACAGTACCTTTATTTCCCTGTAATATCCCTAAAGCATAAGATGTATGTGATATACTCCCATGTACTCCATGGACTCATTAACAAACATTCATTTTTTTGTTTTATACCTGTGGTTGGAGGTCAAAATAGATTTCTAATTATGTAATTTTGGAATTAAAACCCCAAACTCTACATGGTTTATAAGGATTATAAGAGTGAGAGAAATAAAACAAGAAAATGTTAAAATAATGACAAATTCATGATGATATACTGTAGCTCCTTGTTCTAAGTGACTATAAATATTTGTTATTTGAAAGAATTCATGAGTCATTGGGGAATTGCAGAGCTACAGGGGAATGGCGATCTCTGCACTTAATATTAAGTATTCTTCTACAGAGATATTTCAGTAGTGACTTTGTATTTACAGTATTCACACCAAACCTGCCTTGCCACTATCACCATAAAACCAACCTCTCAATGTTGCCAATAATAGTTAGTGCTAAAAGCTATTCATTGAGATAATGCTGAGTGATGCTTTCCTTAGAGGATGTTATTAGTATAAAGCGACGTTCCGGCCTTGTACGTGTATTTGAATAGTCTTTCTGTCTGTTAATTTGTGTGTTTACAATAGATATGGGTCCTTTGTATGCTTTGTGCCTCTCATGGGACCTGTAGGGCCTTAATGTCTTCACAAAGAAATGACGGGGGTGTTGTGCAAATGGACACAGCAGTGTAAACATGCCAATATTTGTGGAGTGACACGGCAGCGTTGGAGTGGATTAAAGGACATATATCATGCAAAATTTACTTTTTTGAGTTATGACTTACCATGTCATAATGTCATCATCGATGTCATCATCGAGTTGTATTTTGCTTTACTCAAACTTGTTTTGATGGCCAATGGTAACAGATTGTTACATCACAGAAACCTGAAAGTCCCTTCGCTGCCCTTGCCTGGGATCTAGAACACTTTTCGAAGAGTGAGCCTGGTCACTTGGCTCATTGATTCTGCTGATATCCAAATTTTTTTCCAATCCCTGATATTTTATTCATTTTTCCCCCGTAAGCAGCCATGTTTGTTTTGATACGGATGGACCAAGCGTGTCCTGATTGGCTAATCCACCTGTCAGTCATGCCCATCAGAACTCGAAGAGATGAAAACGATTATATCAATCTCTGTATTGACATTTTTTTTGGATATCATTATGGATTTTCCAGGCAACCATAAACCATCACTGGACTTCTTCTGAACATTTCTGTGGTAAAATTGTGTTCACAACAAACAAATGGCTATAGCATATCAGGTATGTTTCCTAATAGCGTAATTTGAGATTTTTTTTCATTGTTCATTCCCACTGCTGACAGTCTAAATACTTCATTGGAAAAGTTAGAAAAAGTGAATTACTAATACCAATGAGATCAAAAGCATGTTTAAAGCCAGTAAGAATGCATAATATGTCAACTTTGAAGATGAGTTTAGCAGCGCACACAGACGCACAAGCGCCTCACTGCTCGTTTGTCTGCTCTCATTATGTGCGCACTGCTCCTCCATGCTTGTTTGTGCAGCTTGGGAGTCTACCTTCAGAGCCTCTTGGGCATTTGCTCTCCCTCTCTTGCTCTTCCCTCCCTTTCTCTCTCCTTGCTCAAGCTCTGTTCAGTTGGCCTAACCCACTGACAGGCTCACACACAACCCTCAGCCATCTACAAATACTCTTCAACACAACAGTTTGTCACAGGAAGTAGGCCACTTTGATAGAGATGTGTGGGGAGCCTCTGTCTGCCATCTGTGGACTGTAAACTGGAACTACTTTTCAGGTAGGGTTCATATATCATCTCTGCATCTGTTTTCTTAAGTGGTGATGTTATTACTTACTGTTTGCTCATCCTTGGCCGAGGTATATACAAACTGATTTTCTTTTTCAAATAGCTTTCATGAAGTTACTTGGAGGAGCTGATATTGTGGATACTGCCTTTCAGGGAGTGGTTTGGTCATACAGGAACCTAAACAACGCAAGAAGATGAGAGGAAAGATAGGGAATAGCAATAAAGCATTATTTATCATTGAGCCTCTATATGACTCTAATGTGACCCATTCGTATTTTTACGGACATATCTTAAATTACTGTTAATCTGTATGTTGTTTTACTTTTGCTCTGTTTTTCCCATTGCCTGGTAGAGCCCCTGATCCAGTTACCCATCCTTCCCCTTAATAGCTCTAATGTAATTGTCTTGGTAATATCACCTCCTTCTCAATAAAAAAGACTAGTGGACGTTATTTCCTGCAACAGTTTGTTTACATCCCCCATTTGGCTCCTTTATTCCAGTGCACTGGCACAGCTCCACTGATGCGATTTATCTGTCCACATGGCCAACGAATTGGAGGTATAAAACGGGGGCGGACTGAGGAGAGGAAGTGTAGGAGCATCACCATTAGATACAGTGTACAATGCAGTATAGTGGTAAATGCACACTTTGATCACAAAACAATGCATTTTGCTGGTGCATTTACTATTAAACTAAAACATATGTAGATTATCATTTTACATGATGTTCATTTTGATAATAGAAATCGGTTGAGCTGCAGATTTTTATTAATGTGTTTTTATTGTTGAAGAATGTATGACCCTTTGAATTATTTTTATTATTATTTTTGAATATTTGCAAGTAGTACTCGATACATACACAATACAACTTTAGGTTGACTAATGATGAGGAAACACCATTATAACGTGGTTTAAAGCTCATACACACTGCCTACATATACACTGCCTGTCTAAAAAGTCACCACTTGGATTCAACTAAGCGAATACAGCAGGTCCGAGCCTGCGACTGGAAAACTGCTGCAGGTGGTGATCTTTCAGCTGCAACACAATATTTAAACCGAACTGATGCAGTGAGTCAATGGTCGCATGGTCAAGGAAAATATGTCATTGTGTTTGAGAAGGTCAAATCATTGGCATCATGCAGAGAAAACATCTAAGGAGAAGCAGAAACTAATCTACTACAGCTCTGAACCCCAGTGAGAGTGTTTGGGACGAGCTGGAGAAGGCTTTGTGCAGTGGTCGCTCTCTCACATCATCAATACAAGTTCTGTGTGAAAAAAATGCAATATTGGATGGAAATAAATATTTTAATATTGCAAAAGCTTATTGTAACTATGTCACAAGGAATGTGTGCTCTAATCAAAGCTAAAGGTGGTCCTATGAAATATTAGACTGTGTGCCCCTTTTCTGTGGCAAGTTTTTTCTTTTTTTGGGATGGTGTATGTCCCCTTTAAGGAGGGAGATTTGGAAATGAGTACATTACCTTTTAGTCTTTATTTGGCTTTTATGATTCCACTGTGCCTTTTAACCTTTTACATAGTCTCTTTACTAAATATGTGTTAACAAAAGTTCCACTCCTTGTTAAGATGATAACAAGGTGAGCTGTTATCAATGACGTGTGCCTCATGCTTAACTTTTATGCTGGACACCAGCAACCACACAAAGCACCACCTCAAACTTTTGAACTTTTATTAATGAGGTCTGAACCTTGTCTACAATTTTGAGTTGACTACAAATGAAAGAAGACAGACTTTTAAAGGCTTTTACCACATTACAATGGTTTTCTCTCATCATTTGCTAAGGTTCTTCAAATATTTAGATGGAATCGTGCGTGTTTCAGTAATCCTGCATTTTAGGATAAAGTGTGAATTTCACCTATCCCGCCCACAGCTCTGTACTTACATGCAATTCTTTTAGTCTACGGTTCATACACGTAAAGTTAAAACTTTTTTTTTTGTATCAAATTTGAAAAACAAACAAGTGAAATTCCACTAAGAAGAGGCAGGGCCAGCAGCAGGGAATCAGTTCTTCAGTTTTGAAGATGTCAATTGCGGTTAACAATGAAAGGTAAAATAATGATGATAGTTTATTACTACAAACCAACAGAAATCTTAAATGACTAACCTGACATGGACCACCAAAGCTCAACATTCAGATGATTACAGTTCTTAACAGAATTTTTTTAAATTTAGATCTAAACAACTAATCAATAATTTGATTAATCAGTTATCAAACTAATTATCATTTCAGTCTCTATAAACTCACGTTCAAAGTTATTTCATTCCTACACTTATTTTTTTGCTTTTGCTAACTATATTTCCGTCCTTTATTGTTATTAATAACAATAAAGACTGTAAATGCTAAGCCCTATGAAACACAGTTATCTTTTCACTTATATTTGAACAGAACTGATACAATTTTCTCCACAACTTTAGCCCTAGAAGAGCCATACTCTTGCATTAACCCGTGACGACACAGTCAGAAGACATCTCGCTCTCTAAAGGCCCTCTAAGTGTCTTGTTCAGTAGCCACATTGTCTTCAACAGCCTGGCGTCATGGGACAAATTACGTCATTGACATTTTTCCCTCCAAACCCTTGACTATCAATAATGGCCTCATCCACATGTCATGACGCTTTTCAAGCTGAAAATAGGAAATCTTTCTGTCGTCACATGCTGCGGATCTTATGTCTGTGTATGTGTCTAAGGACGTAAAGAGCGCTCCACTCTGCATGCCTCTGATCAGAACATAAGGGGAGCTTTACATGAGGGTTTAAATATTAATGAGAGTTGAATAAATGCAGTTAATATCTACTGCAGACATGTGATGTTACACCTCTGGTTTTTTATAGTGCTGTCACTTGCGTTAAAAAGTATTAATAAACGTGTGAGAGTTGACTTGCAATAGCCCCAAACAATGAACACGTATTCTCATTCCTGGGTTGCTGCTGGCTAATATGTGTGTCCAGCATTGACCTGACATTGTGCTGTGCTTGTATTCTTTGATCTACACCCTTTTCTTCCACTTGCTCCTTCGCTCCTTTTCCATTTTGCCATTTTGTTCAACCCCGTAGGCCTGATCTCACAATAGCAGCCTTTGACAGATAAACGACTATTACAGTCTCATCGCTCTTATCTCAGTGAAATCGAGGGCTATGGTAGACAGGGCATCACAGTGCATATAATGAGACCATTTAGAGATTGATCATCTATATGTTGGCCTGTAATGAGTTATTGATATTACACCGGCCAATAATATCATAGAGACAGCAGATTGTCTCTGTTGTTATCTGTCTGTTTTAATAAAGACTTGGGTCCTGTGACACATGTTCACTTTATGTCAGTGATACTGTATTGTGCTTAGAAAGACTACAACTATAATTATGTTCAGATGGAAAGATTTTACAGCATATAAACATGTATTTACTTTGTAAATAATGCCTTGAATGAGTTTACGTAACTGGTAACGTGGGGTGGAGCAAATGATTTCACTTAAGGCAAGTAAACAACCTGAGCTCTGTGTCACCGTCGGTAATGAAAAATAACATGCGCCACTCCACAAAGATATTTCCACCTGAGGGAGGATGCACACTGCACCACATTATCTGCACTATACTCCTAATAAAAAGCATCTCCAAGCTCAGATCTGTTCATTTTGTGTGCGTTAAAGCGCTTTGCTTTTCACTTAGCCCCTTTCGCTTCCATATTTAGCCCCCTTTGTTTTATCTATCTAATCTTTTAATTTCCTTGTAATAATTTCCATGTCATTTTTTTCTAGCTTGCTTGATGACTTCAGCATATGAAACTACATGGTGGGGGAGGAAAACGGATCTTGAGGATACATTGCCATCATCAGGGCCGTCTAGGATTTTCAAAAAGTGGGGGCTTAGCCCCTGGGTATCAGGCACGTAAAACACATTACACAAAGCCATGAAACATTAGTTGTAGCTAACCCTGGCTTTAAATACATAGAAACACTTAATTTAGTGTAAACTAAATCAGGACTAAAATGAGCTCTTAAATAATGTAACTATGGTCCACACACCTCTTATGACCACAATTTTACCATCATTTTACCATTTACTACAAATATTAACAAGACAAAGATTGTGTTAGAATTAATGAATCCAACTTTAGAGCTTTAGGGCTTGCTCTACTTCACTCACAGCCTAGCCCTGTGTAAAATAAAATGAATCAGTAATAGACTCACTGACTTGACTAGTTTTCTAATTTATTTCTCTTTTGCATCAAAACAACAACAGAAAATGAATTACACATATTCTCAATAAAGATAATGGCATAAATGTATTTGTTTTAACAAAAAGGTTCCTGGTCTTGCTGGAAAGTACCTGCCCCTGAGCAGGAGCTAAACAAAATGTGGTCCCAGTCGCTCCTTCCTGCAAATTCACATCAAATGGGGACTGAAACTAAGAAAAGCACCATGAACTGAAAAAGATTCCTACAGTGGAAAAACACCTATAGTCTAAAACAGGGGTTCTTTTTGTTTCTTTTGCTATGGGAATTACCTGAACCTACTTGAACGATTGCATGGGTACGTGGCTTGAAATTATTTTGTAGGTGTAACACATAGGTGTAAAAAAGACGGCTCTGGCCACCATGACGTCTCATGACTCTGTTCCTTGTTCACATTTTTAGTGCATTAAATTTTTTCAAAACTTTGTCAGATTTCAGTACAAAGGGCATTAATGGCAAAAAGTGGTCAGAAACCTGGCTGATTCTGATATTTTTATACCTGCAGGACTGTGGTTATGGAAGGGCCCTCTTTCAGGAATCATAGGTAGCGTTTGGAATGCAGTTGATCTCAGCGGATAGGATCCTAATCGCCATGGCAACACCAGGGCAGAGGTCACATGATTGTCCCTGGGTGACTCTATAAATGGCCACGTTTTCCTGTTTTTGAGAGAATTTGACATTTAGAGAGCAATTTGGTATGTAACAAGATTTCATCCTGAAAGTTTGTTAGTTAATTGTATGTAGACATTGTCTATGTTTGTTTTATTTTTTTGTTTTCTCACATTTTATTCCATATTCCACCTCCATTAAAAACCTGAATATTTATAAAGAACTATAGTGCTTGTGGTGTAATGGTGTGACTTATTTTTCCACATTTACTAATACATTTTCTGAAAAACATGGAATCCATTTGTTTTATATATAAACAGAAAACACAGTTTCCAAAATGAAAGCCAAATTCACAACAGCAGACTCTTGAGCCAATACTATGGTACTCTGTTTCATATTATGGACTCATACACGGAGCAGACACAACACACAGCACAGGCACTAGACACAATGTAAAAAGTAAAAGGGGAAAAGAGTCTTGTTCAGTTCATTGCTCATGTGCTGTTTTACGAACGTTTTTTAATATTACCAGTAAAAAGTACTGTATTTTACAATAAATTGTACAATGCAGAATTCAATTACCCAGAGGAAAAAGTTGGTGCTACCTCAGAGTTGCCAAAACAAATGCCAGGCCCAATATCAACGTGTGTGTGTGCGTAGGCAGGTATTTATCGGTGGGTACTGTAAATCCTTATTAGATCAACGACATAATTTCAATTTAAGATATGGGTTAGAATAGGTTAAGGTGAGTGTTTAGGTTAAGCTTAGTTAAGTAGTAATTATAGTTAAGGTCAGGATCAATCTACAGGAAATTAATGTCAATGTACTCTCCCCAAAAATGTCTGAATGGGTGTTTGTGCCTGTGTGTTACAATGGGAGCATGTGAGAGGAAACAAATGTATGTGACAGGACAGGTGGCTCCATTGTGTCTCAGACCATATCTTCAACAGTCAGCGGCTAATGCGCAAGACAAGGACAGAGCGATACAGTGAGGAGGGTACAATATGCTGTGGTTTGAGTCAGATGTTGGGTTAATTGGTTAAATATAAAGACTTCTGAGGGTGTCTGAGGCAGTTTTCTGGAAAGCAGATGTTCCATTAACAATAACACACACACACACACACAAAAATCCACAAATGTATAATTTATTGCTAAGAAATATGACAAGTACTTGTGACATTAGTTCACGTTTATGTTAAAGGTTCATTTTGTTTTTAATAATAAGTATGATTATGTGACATTTGTTTCGACTGCCATAAAAAAATCAAGTAACTTTCTATAAATGCATTCTTTCTTTAAAAGGTCACCTTGCTGTAAATTATTTATTCACCTGGGATGGGATTATTTTGGACCCTAGTAGATATACTTTATTTATTTTTTCTTCACAATAGCAGCATTAACATGATCCATCTTGAGTTAAACCACACTTACATTTATATAAATCCATGTTTGTTTCTGGTCCTGGTTACTGACATCTGCTCTGTTTAAAGGCCACTGGCTCTTCTGAAGATACACCTTTTTTGTTTGCCGCTCAGGTTTTGCTTTTGTAGAAATAGATGGCCTATGACACCAAAATGTCAAATTCTTTCAGGATCGAAGTCTGCTCAGTTGAGTATCTAGTTTCGACACTAGTTATTCCTGACTGACTGACTGTCTGTCTGTCCAATGCCACCTATATCTTTGCGGTTAAAACTACTGTGTAATAGTTAATGATAATAAGTATATGTCTTTTGCAGATGTTGGAGCCTAAGGTGGATGCCGCTTCATGTGAGCTGGGCAGTGCTGGAGGAGACAGGTCGTTTCTGCACCTGCCCCCCCGCAGCTCTGAGGGTGAGGAGAGCAGCCTGTACCCGTCCAGCCCATCGGAGCCACCCACCCTGGGCAGCCCGCACACCTCTGAGCCCCTCACTCCTCTTGATGATATCTACATGCCTCTGGGAGGAAGCCTGATAGGCTCCACAGAACGACACAAGGTTCCCCCAACACCGCCCCCTTCCACGGAGGGCGAGGACGGCAAGAGCATGGAGGGGCATGAAATGGATTTGTGGAGGATGGAGAGAGATGAAGAGGGTCTAAACCTCAGAGGTGATGAGTATGAGGAATGTGTGAGCAGAAAGAGTGTGGGAAGTGAGGAGAAGGAGGGAGCAGTCGAGGAGGGAAACGGCGTGGAGACAAGTTTAAACCTGGTTGTGCTGAACACCGATGAGGACAATGCTTCGGAGCCCCCTGACACAAACGCGCCCCCATCGTCTTCATCTTCTTCCTTCGTCATCCCAGAGCTGCGCCTGGACCGCTCCTTCAGCGCTGACGCTCTGTCCTCTCCTAACACCGACGAGGAGTACGATGAGGATGAGGAAGAGGACTCTGAGGAGGAAGAGGAGGAGGATGATTATGAAGATGACAGTGACGATGCGTACCTGCAGAGAAGTGATAGTAAGAGGCGCAGTATGGTGGAAGGAGCCACCTGTGAGAAGCACGGAGGAGGGGGGCTGAGTGTCCAGAACTCTCTACGCCGACGCACACACAGTGAAGGCAGTCTGCTCCAGGACCCCCGCACACCCTGCTTCACGTCAGACAACGCCATCAACTGTCTGGAGGCCGGTGATGCACACAAGGGGGGCTGGACGCTCCCCTCGCCCAAAACCCTGAAGAAAGAGCTGACCAAGAACGGAGGGTCCATGCATCAGCTCTGTATGCTCTTCTCTGGGAGAAAGGTAAGACCCTAGATTAATTAATTCATTTCACACATTTTCAGGTAATGCTTTTTATTCATATTCATGTGTTAATGCTAGTTTATATTTATAACCCGGACGTGGTGTGTGATAGGACAAAAAAACATCACAACAATTAGGGCACTTGGGTGCGTCTTTATTATAAATCCTCTAAATTTACAAAGTATTTTTTTTAAGTAGACAAGATAAGATAAGGCTTTAGCACTAAGTTCATCCCAAAATGTTTGCAGAGAGTGACATCAAGTGGTAAGATAGGGATATTACACTGAACACACACAATCACACAATTTGATTCTAATTCACACATACATGCCCTATGCATGTTACACTCTATGTTTAGATATTATTTGACATGAAACTAAACTGCTAAAATATTAACTGTACATAAAAATGCTCTCAAGCTCATCCTAAATTCAGGTAGTACTCAATAACATTTATTATAGAAACCATTTAAATTGACCTTTTCAGAGTAGTTTTCAAATTCCATACTTTTACAACTTTATTTTTTTTTTACTCTTACTCCCAATAAAGGTTTAGGTTACCCTTCCCACTGTGAGTAAAATCAAATTCTCTTACTTGATTAATTTCTTAGACGTAGACTGTGTGTGTGTATATAAAAATAAATAAATAAATAAATGCATATATATATATATATATATATATATATATATATATATATATATATATATATATATATATATATATATATATATATATATATAATATTTATCGAATTATTATGTGTCATGTGGATGATAATAAAAAACAAAAATATATTGTTATGTAATAGTTGACAAAATGAAACTCCCTCTAAATTTTTTTTAAAAGACAAAGGAAACACTAACAAAAAACAGAATATTCAGGTGCCAAAGTGCCATTTGTATACATAAATTTACTAATTATCAGTTTGTTTTTATCCAAAATGTCACTATTGCGCCAAAGTAATTATGTCATACTGTAACTGAACCCTCGGAGGTTGTTTCTCAAGAGGCTGGTGATGAGTAAGGAAAAACGGGATGCATCCCCCTGTTTGTGTGTTCTTTAATGACAGACCTTATCAAGAAGTAGATTATCAATACTTATATTTCACCTCACATCACTCTGACATATACCGGTGCTTTCTTTATCAGTGTGGTCCTACGGTTACGCCATAGTCAGATATAAACTGAGATTATCCCAAAGAGAAGACAGAGCAAATTAAATGTTGACTATATGAGAGGCTCTGCTCCTCTATCCATCTGTGCTCTGCGGCCTTAAATGGCAGTCTGTGGGAGCAGTGCAGAGGCAGGAATGTAGCTGACAAGGCCAGAGTCTATTGGTCTTGGCAGATTCAGGGGTAATTTTACTACCTATTGGCGTCATAGACACTTTTTCTTCGAGTGCTTTGTTTCCATTTTATCAAGTAATTTATCATGACTAATTGCACATTTTGTGAGAGCTTCACATACAAAACATGTAGGGCTGGCCTTGACCCATTCAACATTTAACCACATGTCAGAGGAATATTTCGTGCCTAAAAAAAGGCTTAATTATTCCTTCAGTAAGTCTACATAAATCAGAATCAGAAAATGTTTATTGCCATTGTCAATGAACAAAATTCACAAAACTTTGTTTTTTAAAAACAACATATGTGAAATCAAAAGGGCATGCAAATGACTATAGTATCAAATAAAATAGTCTTAATAGTCTTAATAGTCTATAGGTTATTATCAGTACCATAATGGCATGGCTGTTAAATCGTTTTGTAATACTTTTATAATGCTACAGATTTTCCACTCAAAGCTCTTGATGCTTAATGAAAACATTATATGATTCCAAGCCTTTAGAAGAGCCCTAATCATCACAATAGCACTATCATGCCATTTAGTGAAACAACCACAATAGACATTGTCCAGCAAAATGGGATATAATTAAATGGTGGCCTTTAACTGTTTATTGCTTGAAGCAACATAGGAAATTTAGAGAATGAGAAATCTCTTTTCCCATCATGAAGCAATTGTGTGGGTCCATCGTGACTGCCTACAAATCTAATAAATATCTTTCTATTGTATTGCATTTAAAGCAGGCACAGGCGGAAACTTTTTCTATCATTTCCCCCCTTTAGTTCAATGTGCATCTAACAATACACATGGAATTAAAGAAAACGCTTAACATGTGGTCCCACGTCTCAGGTCACATGCACACATCAGAATTAGGTCCAAGGAGCGCAAGACATACGTCATCTGAGAACTGGCATGGACCTGGTGTGAAGCCTAAACATGCTGATCGGTTAAATCAGTCCAGATTCAGTTAAAAAATCCAGATTCGCTATAAAATATGTGCAGAAAAGAGGAATGGAGAAATGAGGCTTTTTAACTTAAGCAGACAATGTTTATGCCCTATTTACAGGGTAATTCAAATTTGATCTATACTTGAGTTAGGGACATAACAGTATGTCTGTATTGAAATCTAAATAAAATACATTTCAACATGCAATGCAATGTAAATATTTAAACTGGCAGAGTGTTTGTATACTCTAGTACATAAGACAAAGTAGTTTACTTAGTTGCTGAACTTCAAATAAATGTGTTGTGTGTAAGAACAAGAACAGTTTCCAAAAACAGACTAATGCACATGTTGTTAACAAACCCTGTGAAGTCAGTGTGGAGCACAATGTGCTGCCATCTAAAGTTTACTGGAATGGTGTTTATTTGAGTACATTTAAAACCAAAAATGGTTGTTCTCCTTTGAAGAGAACAGCAACTGAGGTTTATTTTATTTCTTTTTACATGATTGTTAGTAAAACACTGAGTAAAAGCCTGACTGGACAAAAAGGTCTGAGGTCCAGGACCAAGTGTGTTATGTTCAGTGAAATCTCTGCACAGTAAATATTTACATGGCAGACATCACAGCACAGTCAATATAGTGAGCCATTCAAATAGCTACAAAAACATGTTCTAAATGTCAGTCCACTGCAATGTCAATCAATACACTTACATCTATTTACAAAATATTCCAAGATCATGACAAGCAGCCAGGTGCAAATACTCCACTGGAATCAGAGTTAGTGATGCATTACCGAATAGAATAATAAATTCAATTATCAGTGTAAAAAAAGCCATAAAACAAAAATAAACATCAGTATCAGTGTGTTAAAAATTCAACAGCTCTGGTTTCTTATCAACAAAACCCCCTACAAAAGAAAATAAACATGCTATATAATGGACTGAAGCCAATTTGGTAAGGTAAGTGTTGTCCCATAGGAACAATTTGTCTTGGTTACATGGGACAAAAGCAAAATATATTGGATCTAAAGAAGATGGCAGTGTTTATGCATCATGCACAGAATACAATTAAACTTGCATTTCTCAAAACTACCATTAAAGACAGTGTGCTGTACAACCCCATGCGGGGATTTTCATATGATGCACAGAAAGACAACTCTGTTGTATTAAAAACTTTATGCTCATTGCTCATAAATCAGTTTACTTCATTTCATCAAGCGTTGAAAGTGGAAGCATGAAAACCTCTATGGATCAGAACCAGAAAGATTTCAGTCAACACAAGGGATGACTCTTTTTACTTAATAACATGTCCTGCTTACCTTTACTTTATTTTACAATCAATTTAAACCATAAATGACTCAGAAATAGAGGTATTACATTCAAATTGTATTATGAATTGCATAACTGTACCGTGAAATATAGTTTCCCCCCCTAAAGGGGAAAAGGAACCCACGGAGAAGGAAAACCGTATCCAGTGGTGAACTTTGTTATGATTTAATTTTCTCAAGTTCAAAGATTCCCACTCTACTTTTTAGTGCCAGGAAAGTTATGACTTCAACGCCTTACTTTCTCTCCAAATTTAATATAAGAAAATAACTCTCAGGGCTCCAAAAATCTTATGAGCATGTCCTAATCCAACTATTTCAAATAGCTTTGTTGGTTATAGCGTTATGATTAGCCTGCTGGTCAACTTTCCAGACTAACAGTGTGACATTCTGGTGTGGGAACCTGCTGTTTCCATCCATTAGTACAAGCTTAATGTGATTTTAGGGGTAGTAACGGCCTGCTTGAAAGCTCCTGCAAATGATCATTTGTTCTGGTTGTTTGACTTTTGAGGCGACTGAGTAACTTGAGCAGAGGGGGTCAGACATCAAATTTCACAGGTTCCTGGTTATTGCTTCTACAGTGTGCAACTGATTCCATATGTGACAAACTATGTGTCATATGAATGCTCAAACCGTAAAGAAGCAGTGATATGTGACAGTAATGACAATGGCAGTTACACTGCACTTACAATTGACTCAGTTACAACACATTTTTCCTTTGCCAAAATGTTATATTGGTTCCTTTTTTTCTTTTCTTTTTTAAGGCAGTTATGGTACACAGAGTTATGGATTTTTAATTATTAAGTGATTCTGTACCGCCATGTGTTAATAACTGACACCTCAATGGGTCAGTAAAATGACAAAATGTTTTCTATTATTTTCAGCCATCACAAACTTTTTGGGTCTTTTTCACAATATTGCTATATAAGTTAATGCTAAACAATATTTTTTTTGTGCTCAGAATGTTGTACCATTAGATATTGTCAAATGCCCACAGGCAGCTCTGCTTGGTCACCTGCTGGAGACGAGGCTGTGAATACTGTCATTGCCAAAACAAAATCTTGTGCTGACTTTGGCCTCCTATTAGACATTATCCAGAAGGCCCCAGTGTTAGTTGTGTCGCTACAAGCGCTTGTTGCCATGGCAGTGTTTTAGACGAGTCAAGCCATTTACAGATTGCATTTACGCTATTAAATAAACAAATCTTAGCTCACACATTGCAGCAAGGCGCGCAAAAGGGCAAATGGAAAGTTTTGAACTAAATACTGAGTTCTTACATTTGAAGGATATATTAACTACTGAACTACATTCATGAAGGACTGCTTTAACAATGAACCTTATTCCACTCCGCCCACTTTTTATTTTTAGAAGGAGGGAAAAGTCTCGAAAACCAAAATATGCTATAAAGTAGATTCATTTTTGTAAAATGTCCAATGTTTATGTGACCAACAATTCAACAATGCACCGATTCCCTGGCCGACCTGGACACGACTTTTTAGTCTGTGTAGAACTTATTTTCTGGAGGTTGGCAGCCCTATGTTAACTATCGGTAATGCAACTGGAATACGGATTAAGTGGAATGGCTGCGAAATTTTGTATAGGGCTCGGAATTTTGTAGTTACGTCTATGAGAATTTTCAGTTTGCCTAATGTTAAACCAATGGAAATCTGCGTATGCCAAATACTAAACTATTGCATTATTTTAAAGTATTCTAACACTTCAGTGTGATTGCTGTATTTACCGACAGTGATCCAGCAGCTTATTGGGTTGTTCCATGGCTCTGTTTACCTTTTTACAGTGTTTTTGGCACATCTTGCCTCAAACTGAAAGCCTTTGGCATTAGATCCCTTACTCTATAGAATGACAAAATAATAGTTGTGGTCTTTAATTCTGATAAAGTCATTTTTAAACTATTCACGAAAGTCCAATTTGGCCTTCTTATGTAATTTTTTTCAGCACTGTTGCTTGTGCAAGAGTATCTTGCATGCTAGTTTTATTAGTATTTGGGTATATATTTTTGGGTATATATTTTCTACAACCCTCATTCTCAAACATCTGTAGTTTGTAAACTGAACAAAAACTTGAGTTAATTAGGCACTGTGATTTATTCATTTAGACATTTTGTGGGGATCAGTGTGAGCATTTAGGTAAAAGTGACTTTGCTGCTGTTGTCCAATGACTGTTTAAGGACGCATCAGCACCATCTTGATATGCACTTTGAAAGCACTAAACCCTGAGTGCAAGGTCTTCAGTGTGTTGCAAGAAATGGTACATACTGTGAGGATTTGAGAATGCATTGTTCTTGGCCTTGTAGCACACACCAGAGAGCAAGACTGGCTGTTATTTAACATGCACGGAAAGCTCAAAGTCAGACTGGACAATACTGTTGGTATATACTGTTGTTCTCAATGCCATAACCCTATTATTAGGTCAGGAAAAAATAATAAAATTTTAGTCTTTGTTGTTGAAATCGAAGGTGTACTACGGAACAAAATATTTGATCAAAGTAATTTCCTGTCTTACAATTGGAGCAGCATTATACGTGTTGGCAACAAGACACATCTGATGTGAAAAGGAATCACACAGTGCACACAGAGACTGGGGCAGATTGTTAAAAAAATATAGTTGCTAAATATCAGGGAATTGTTCCGTATCAAATCTTTATCAATATACTGTATAAAAAAAGTTCATCCTGGGATTGTCAGAAAGAAAAATATGGGCAATGGAGAACATCTTTTAACGTGGATCCTGGAATATTATGAGAGCATGCACCATTGTGAAACTGGGCCACAGGGCGTCATTAATGGATCAAATTAAGACTTTTTGACGTTGATCTGGATCTAAGGACAAACTGAATATTGGCCATCTGTGGTTTTTTTCATATCGTACTGGTCTTAACCCCAAAATCCTTAAACGTATTCTATAGCACCGATTTCAAATGACTCACTTCATATTGTCTTGTCACAATATGAAGTTGTATTTATTTGTGGTTTTTGATGACTATTCCAACTGCAAAACATTGACCTAAAAATCATGAATTTTCTATCCAAAATCAATTAGTGATTTTTTTATGCCAAGTAATCTTGAATAGAATAGCCTCAACTTGTGACATTCCAATTTTCAACAATTTAAATGAGACACTATTCACTTACAATGATCCCAAGCAGCTAGCAGATGGTTTAACTTGTCACACCACAGACATAGAGTCCTTATTCCATAACTGCTGTGTGTTGTTTGCTTACAGTTTAGTTCAAGCACATTTTTTTACACATTTAGCTTTGTGACCCTTATCACAGCAGAGCTGTGGTCCTGACTGTTCCTCCCTAATGCCACACATCTCATCCTGACATGCTTTCTAAGAATTCTGTTTCTCCATCTGCAACTGGATGTCACAATATTTCACCTCCTAAAAGGGATATCACATTTCATATTACTAAGATGATACTGTGAAGGCCTTGACGCTATGAAGCTGTCAGCATGAGATGGATGTTATTGTGTCAAGGCAATGGGTGTTGACATCAGATCCTCATCACTTTGTATCAGTCCAATTTAACAATCGTAATTTATTGTTTGATCCAAAAGACCACTGGCTCCTTGCCAGACCAGCAGCTGCGAGCATGTGGCAATACTCAACAACATTTTTCACTCATCAATCAGATTTACATCATTAACCATAGATTTTTTTTTTTTAAATACTAACAGATTAAAAAAAACAAGAAACCTGTTGTTCTTCATTCCGTCCGTACAAATAAACATTACTTTTGACCTCAACTTAGCAAAAGAAAACTGAATTCTGTCAACTGTACTAAGGTTTTACGAGTAAAGACATTACTGCATACAGAATAAACCCTTTGCGTCAGAGTGACTAATTTTTGCTCAGTGTTACAAGTCATGCTGTACCGAATCACTGTTGTACTTTTAAACAAACTACAGTGGTGCAGCCCCGGAGCCAGCTCTTACAACGTCACTGTTATAAACTCGCACATAAAAGCCACACATTTTCAGAAGTCAAAATGGATGTAAAAGGGAGCAGAAGGAGGCATAATGAAATAAGATTAAAGCTGGAAACTTTTCTTTTGAGTTAAGAGATTTTAAAGTCTCTGTTGTGGAAAGTGACTTTCACTTTCTATAATAAAGTTATGGACCTGATTGCAAACCACTCTGAGGGAACCCTTATCTGTGGCAGTCATTGGAAGCTACATGTTCAGCCGATATTGGATATCTCAAGCTCACAAAATACTGGTAAAATAATACATAATATAGGACTGATCGATATCTGGAGAGAGATGAATCCCAAGGGCCACCAATACACACATTTTTCTAATCCATATAAGAAATACACTAGAATAGACTATTTATTTATTTTCATTAAAGATAGGTCAAAAATTACAGAGGCAGATTAATGTTAGTCTGCTCAACAACCCCCAGTTTTAAAAAGAATGCTAAAAGACATTGAAACCTATGTAGAGGATAATGATAATGGTGATACCTCCTCACCCATGCACCAAAGGCAGTCTTGAGGGGCAGGGTAATTGCATTCGCCTCAGCTAAAAAGAAACAAAGGTACTATGAAAGTGGTTCAAAATTCTCTAAATTGCTGGCAGAGAGAACAAATTTTAAAATACGAGACAACCAGAACAGTGCAATTCTAACCAAACAAGACCAACTGCAATCCACATTTGAATCCTACTACAAAAAACTCTTCACCCAAATACCACACAAAAATGAAGCGAAAATACAATCTTTTCTAGATACTCTTAACTTACCCATCATGACGGAGGAGCAAAACAAAAAATTAGGGGCCGAAATAACTGACTCTGAAATCCAAAACGCAATCAAAAGACTAAAAAACAATAAATCTCCAGGGAGTGAGGGTTCACTTCAGAGTGGTACAAAGCTCTAGGAAAAACACTCATCCCCCAAGTTGGAAGGAAGCCATCCTATCCTTGATACCTAAAGAATGGAAGGATTTCGACTTGACTGTGCCTCATACAGACCTATTTCAATTCTAAATGTGGACTATCGTATATATACCGTCAATCATGTCCAAAAATGGAACAGATACTCCCAATTATATTCAGTAATGATCAGACAGGATTTATTTACAAACACGCTGTAAGCTTGCCTTATCTATTTAAAAGTGTTGCGCAAATTTCAAATAGAGGATCTAATCATAAAAAATATTAAGGCTCTTTACGATGGTCCAACATCAAGAATAAAAATAAATGGTCATTTGACGGACCCACTGACTTTGGAAAGAGGGATGAGGCAGGTCTGTGCCCTGTCCCCTCTCCTGTTTGCTTTGTATTTGGAACCATTGTCCCAATATATTAGACAGTCAGAAACAATTAACGGGATGGAACATAAAATTGCTTGCTACGCAGACAATATTTTATTATTTAAAGTAATGTAATGCTTCTTTTTATGATATTGGCCCAATGTCTGGATACAAACTGAAAGTACAAAAAAACTGAAATTTTATCCTACTGGCAACCCCCATTGACATTTCAAATGACTTACCCATTTAAATGGCAAACAGAATCCCTCAAATATTTAGGTGTGATCTTTCATAAAGACTCATCAAGAATTTTAGAGAAAAACTATACACCCCTCTTTTCCACTATAAAGAAAGACCTTGAAAAATGGAATCTTATACCATATCTTAGTCTAAGCCAAAGGGTTGAATCAATCAAAATGAATGTCTTGTCCAGATTTCTCTACCTATTCCAGACTCTACCAATTCCTATCCCCAAACGGCTGTTTGACGAATGGAATAAAGCAATCTCTAGATTTATATGGCACGGTAAAAGACCCCCTATTCCGATTTAAGACCCTACAACTACCAAAAGAAAAAGGTGGTTGGGGCCTACCTTGCCTGAAAAATTACTTTATCCCAGCTCAGATCAGAGCACTGCTGTACTGTGTGACCCAGAATACGAGGCACAGTGGAAAAATATTGAGTGCAGTGTTGTGCCAGGGATTCCTGCACTGGCCTTACTGGCAGATAACCAACGGCTGAATAACTTGGAGGAAGTTGAGAATCGATGGGTAAATCTGCGCTTATGACATGGAAGAAGCTAATCAAAACATATAAATTGAACAAAGATATTCAAATATTGAACTGGGGGGCTTATGACCAAAGCTATTAGCCAAACCGCACAGATCTAAGATTTAAGATTTGGATAACAAAAGGTATAAGAGTTTTTTACCAGATCATAAAAGAAAATCAAATGAAAAGCTTCAATATGCTGAAAGAATCCTTTGGCTTGGAGAAACAGGACTTCTATGGTACTTACAAACAAGGAGTTATTATCATCAAGAAATAAAACAAAGCACCAACAATTATAACCCTCTGACTGAAATTTTAATCAAAGCATATAAATATCAGACCTTTCAAGGGGAATAATATCTAAAGTATATGGATGTATCAATGATATGGACAGCCAAGCTACTAAATATATTAAAATTAAATTGGAAAAGGAAGGTAATTTTGTTTTGACGGATGAAGAGTGGAAAGAAATATACATCACAGTGGAGGATGACAAAGTCCCATGTTTGGAGGGAATTTTGTTGGAAGAAAGTGACGTGTTTTTTCATAACACCATGTCAAAGTGCACATTATTCATAGGGAGGGGCTGAATGCTGGAGAAACTGTGGCTGCCAGGAGGCAAACCATTACCATGTGTTTTGGGACTGTCATGTTGCATAGAAATATTGGGCACAAATTAACCAGGCAATACAGAATATTTTTGACACCGCTATTCCACACAATGTATTTAGGCCTCAAAGCTCCCGCTATGTATATAATGGATGGATATCTATGGAACATACTTTTGACCACCGGGAAGAAGGCAATCACAAAAAAATGTATGAAATTATGTTCCGTCGATTAAGGACTGGACGGACATCATAACTGACATACTCACCATGGAAAAAATAACCGTCGGACTCAGCTTGAAAATGGACAAATTCAATAAACAATGGACAAAATGGGACTCATACTTCCAGCCATAAGATGCGTTAACCCCTCACTCCTTTGGATGCTACCTCATTATCTGCTAATCTTATTCTTTACTTTTACGTTCCCTATGGTCCTACCCAGCCCTGCCCTTTTTTTTTTGAATCTTTATTATTATTATTATTATTATAATATATACATATGAGAGAATGAGTATGTGTGTGTATGTACATGTAGATATATGTATGTGCAAACATATATTTATATATATGTATGGATATTAGGGAAAATGTGTATTTGAAAGTTTTATGTATATATGTATGTATGGATGAATGTCTGTGTATGTGAATATGTATCTATGTGTACATATATACATATAATTATTATTATTTATTTTCCTCTTTCTTTACATAGGTTAGTGTAGATGTAAGTTTTTGTTGCTATATGTTTAAAAAAGAATAAATAGAAGAAAACAAATTTAAGTCTGTTGTATACAATTCAAATCAGCAGCACGCAAATACAAATGCAATACATCTTCAAGACATTGCATTAAATAATTTGAGACATTGAGACATTTGAGTGATTAATGTGTAAGCAGAAAACTAGCCTGTTTTCAACCTTGTGTAAATCACAGTTACTTGATTCTCTTTATATTTTAAATTTATTGAATGCAATCTGCTGCCATTTTATGTATGTCCCATTAGCCGTTTTTGCCTCAATCCATCTCAGCAGCAGAATCATATGAATCAGTCTTCCTTTTTACCATCCCCTTGTGTTTAACAGGAACCATGGGAGATATTGTTCCAAACTTTATAATGCCCCCACGACATGTGGGGCTCTATTCTAAAACATAATACATCCCAGGAAAAGCAGTGACATCCACACAGAGTAGGTTAACTACTACATTCATCCATCCTAAGTACTTTCCTTTTCAGTAAAGGTCCTGTTTAAAACTCTATCTTGTTGAATTTAATTGACAACCCTGGTGAATCTCTTTGCATAATGGAAAATGTTCCCTGATGTAGAGCTCACAAAGCTGTTGGCATTTTGTCCCTGGAGTCAAAGGTGGGGTCATACATGTTTTCTTTTCTTCCACGTCATTGGAAGCACATTTGCTTATACAGTTATTCTTGCACATTTGTTGAATAAGTTGTTTGTCTCTAAAGACACGGGCAGGCGACGCATTTGTCCAGGTGTGCGGACACATATGCCAACCATTATCTCTCCCTTCCATGTTGCCGTCATACATCCCTTAACAGTAAACCAGCTTCTCAGCCCTGGGGGGATTGAGCCGCTGCGATCTTGGCAGATGTAGTGTTTTCTTTCTGTTTTTAGTGGAGCATGAACACACCGATACACAGTGAAGTTATTTTTAGAGCTGCTTTTATGCTTGGGTGACCACTGCCTGGCTTGTGAGACTGGTGGGATTTCCGACTTTGAACGAAAAAAGAGAAAATATTTGACTTGACCACAGTCTCTTGATGCTATCTCTAACAGCAGGCATGGAAACCAGTTTGCTTTTGTGCTTGACCAAAAAGCCCTATAATAATATATACCTACATAGAGGTGAAATCATTATGAGCTGAGCTCGTTATGTGGTGAATTCTCTAGCTCGAGCTTCCTGGCTTTACTCAAGACTGACTATTAGTTAGCGTTTTAATTTTACCTGAATTTCATTTTTTGCTGTAAAAAATAATGCTTGATTTACACCAACAGTGTTTTTGATCACCCTGGACCCTGAGGTGATATAATGAGTGAATAGTAGTATGAATATTATATAAAGTGTGTCACGTGATCTAGAACTATTTGTGGGTTTGGAGTACAAACTGACCCTGATTCTTCCCAGAATGGTTGATTTTAGAGTACAATGCTACAAACTGGACACACCTATTTTTGTGCAGTTCTCCCATTCTTCTTTGCAGAACCTCTCAAGCTCCATCAGGTTAGATGGTAAGCGTCGGTTCACAACCATTTTCAGATCTCTCCAGAGACGTTCAATTGGGTTCAAGTCTGGGCTTCGGCTGGACCATTCAAGGACATTCACAGAGTCCTTTAATATCCTGGCTATGTGCTTAGGGTCGCTGTCTTGTTGGAAAATGTCCCTTCACCCCAGTCTGAGGTCCAGAACGCTCTGGAGCAGGTTTTCATCAAGCATGTCTCCGTATACTGCTGCATTAATCTTTCTGTTGATCCTGACTAATCTCCCAGTTCCTGCCAATGTAAAACATCCTCACAGCATGATGCTTCCACCACCATGCTTCACTGTAGGGATGGTACTGGCTCGGTTTCCTGCCAACTTGACACTTGCAATTCAAGCAACAGTTCAATCTTTGTTTCATCAGACTAGAGATTTTTGTTTCTCATGGTCTGAGAGTCCTTCAGGTACCTTTTTGCTAACTACAGGCGGGCTGTCATGTGCCTTTTACTGAGGAGTGGCTTCCGTCTGGCCACTCTACCATACAGGCCTGATTGGAGTGCTGCAGAGATGGTTGTTCTGCTGGTTTGAGGCAAATAATGGGTTTAGTCATTTTTGGAATAAGGCTTTAACATAAAAAAGTATGTTGAGAAATACTTTCATGATGCACTGTAGACCAGTCAAAGTATTTGGCTTCAGAACAAAGAACTATGTTGGGATGCTCACATTAATAACCTATTTCACTCTTAAATGTGTTTTGTTTTAAAAAATATTACTGCTGCACTGGATGGTGGTTGAGTGGTTTAGGCAACCGCACATATGCAAGGGTCCATGTGCAGCTGACCACAGTATCGTGATTTCGAATCCGGGCTCCGACAGTTTGTTGCTTGTCCTCCCTTCTTTCTGATCCCCATTTCTAGGGCTGTCCTGTCTAATATAACCTTCGAGCCAAAAAATACGTAGTATTTAAGTATTTGAACACCCTGCATTTTTGCAAGTCCTCCCACTTAGAAATTCCGTAAATCACATTGTATGATTTTTAAATAATTTATTTGTATGTTATCGCTGCAAATAACTATTTGAACGCCTTCCAATCAGCTAGAATTCTGAATTTCAAAGATCTATTAGTCTGCCTTTAAAAAGTCCACTTCTACCCCAAAAAAATTGGTAGCCCCTTTTTGAGCTTGTTAGCTGCATGAAGACACCTGTCCACCCCACAATCAGTCAGACTCCAACTACTACCATGGGCAAGAACAAAGAGCTGTCAAAAGACACCAGAGACAAAATTGTGGACCTCCACAAGCCTGGAAAGGGCTACGAGGCAATTGGCAAGCAGCTTGGTGAAAAAAGATAGACTGTTGGAGCAACTGTTAGAACATGGGAGAGGCTAAAGATGACTGTCAATCTCGCTCGGACTGCAAGAGCTCACCTCGTGGGGTGTCAGTGATGATATGAAAGGTGAGGAATCATCCCAGAACTACACAGGAGGAGCTGGTCAAAGACCTGAAGAGAGCTGGGACCGCAATTTCAAAGGTTACTGTTGGTAATAAACTCTGCCGTCATGGTTTAAAATCATGCATTGCACAGAAGTGTCCCCTGCTTAAGTCAGCACATGTCCAGGCCCGTCTGAAGTTTGCCAATGACCATCTGCATGATCCAGAGGAGTCATTTGAGAAAGTCATGGGGTTAGATGAGACCAAAAAATTACTTTTTGGTATAAACTCCACTCGCCGTGTTTGGAGGAAGAAGAAGGATGAGTATCATTCTAAGAACAGCATACCTACTGTGAAGCATGGGGGTGGAAACATCATGCTTTGGGGGTGCTGTTCTACACAGGGGACAGAACGACTGCACTGATTTAAGGAGAGAATGAATGGGGCCATGTTTTGCAAGATTTTGGGGAGCAACCTCCTTCCCTCAGTCAGAGCATTGAAGATGGCTCATGGCTGGGTCTTCCAACATGACTATGGCTCAAACCACACAGCCAAATAAATTATTTAAAAATCATCGATTTTGTCTCTCACAGCGGAAATACACCTACAATGAAAATTTCAGACCCCTCCATAATTTTTAAGTGGGAGAACTTGCAAAATTGCAGGGTGTTCAAATACTTATTTTCCTCACTGTAAATTATATATAATATAATAATAAATACACCAAAAACAGATTTGCAATGACTCAAGATCCATTTCTACAAACTAACTGCACATGTCTGCATGACTGAAACATTACACTTCCTCTAGCTAATCTTTGGCACTGTAAACGTTTATTGTTGTGTGAGTGATTAAAGCAGCTGCTGTCATCATCACTAAGGGCCTTACCGTTTAAGCAAGTTTAAGCTGCTTTTTCTACTCATAAAAACGTAGAGCTAAGTGAAGGCCAGGCATATTGCATTCATAAACTCTCAACTGTCTCAACACTGATGCTTATTTTGGGCCCAGTGAAACTCTGCCATGTGCATCCAGCTGTAGCCAGTATCCCGAGCTGCAGTGGGTCCCCTTGTAATACAATGGCTCATTATTTAGTGCTCCGCACACATACAATGGTCCAACTTCAGGCCATCAGATTAGTAAAGACTGACCCCTTCTCCACTCAAGAGCAACTTCCCATTTGCATTTAACCAATCAAAATGCAGTGTTGGCAAAAAGTGTAATGTGAAACCACGTGTCTTGGCTTAAGGTTCCAAACCTAGGGCCCAGTTGGAGGCCAGCAGAAACAACAGACGCTCTCTTTCACACACTCTCACTCTTAGACTGGTCTCGCTGTGTGCTAAACCCATACGCAGACGCCTTATGCTGCCAGAACACAGCTAAACAACTAGACAGATTGAGAACATGGTGGTATCTGTCTGCCCTCGAGGAGTTTTAACTACTGGTTTAACTGGATAATGAAGACACTGCCAGCTTCTGGTTGATGCTACTGGGCCTTTGACAGTGTGGAAGTGGATAATGCAGTGTGTCTTGTTCCTCTCCCCTCAGCTGAGCTCCGGATCCCCCTGTAGCTGCGAAGTGGGTCCAGATGGAATAAAGAAGAAGAAATCCAAGAATCTGTGAGTACTTCTTATTTTGTCGGTGTAATCCCTCATTCGTCCAGGAGTGTTCCATTGTCGAAAAAGATTCAGTTGTAGTCATCTGGACTCTGTGTTAGAAAAAACAAAACGTTTCAACTCTCATCCAAGAGTCATTCTGGATGATTCGAGAATGACTCTTGGATGAGAGTTGAAACGTTTTGTTTTTTCTAACACAGAGTCCAGATGACTACAACTGAATCTTTTTCGACAATACTTCTTATTTTGTTAAACCACTTATTATGTTGATCAATAAGCAGACTTGGCTTGAATACGTTAAATATGAGAGTCACATGGGCTTGGGAAAATGCTTAAAGCAACAAGGGGCTCAAGTGAGAGGTGTGTCTTTTCTAATGATAATGAGCAACATTTGTATACAGTATAGTGTTTCACGCCCTTCTCAAACTGCCCCTGTTAAAGGGAGGTTATGTCTTATATCCCAATGAAAGGCAAGCAATGGCATACTGCTGGGAGAGAACTGAAACATTACTGTCCCTTTTGTTTTACAGGAGTTTGGAGTTTATACAATTTAGATAGAAACAATTTTGAATTGTACCTGTCAAAAGTATGATAAAAAGCTTACATATGATAGAAGTTTTAGACGACTATTCGATTTCCATTTTTCTGAAGTTCACAGTTTTAAACAAGCGTGTAATATTTCACCCAAAATTTTATTGGGCACATTCAATTCCTTTGATCTGATAATATCTAGCTCTATCTTATTTTTTTGTATTTAATAGGATTAGTCTGAAAAAGCCATATTTATAGATGTGTCAATGGCACTGATGGCATGGCAATGATGCTGCCTTGACATGTCTCTTTACGTATCCTAATTGGATACATTATGCTATTAGCTAACAATGAAAGTTACTGTCACCCATTCACAACAGATTGTCACCTACCAAACTGGAGTTAATGGAGTGTGTGTGAGTGCCGTTAGGTGCCAAAAGTGCGTGTGACATGGGAAGTGAGGGTTTGTTTTACTGTGCAAATGTAGAAGATGTGTGTATTGACGCCTTCTTGATTCATCAGCTGTTGAATGAGGCTTCTTCACGCTCCCATTTATCAACATAAAAGCACATTTCACGCCTCCTGGACAGTTAAGGCTCACACAGTGGTTGTCTTTGCTTCTGATAGCTGCGTATTCTTGTGCGCGGCCCGCTGGCCTTGTGCACTGTTTAGTTAACCAACAGATTAAGTGATTAAGATTCCACAGACGTCTTTCGGAGCCTTGAGTGTGCTGCATTTTTGTCAGCTGTTCCGTTTAGCTGCAGCTGCAAATGAATACGATGCCATTCTTCAGGAAGAGAGAATGTACCACTCTTCTCATAATAATAGTCCTAGAAAGTATTACATTTGTCACTGATTGCCTTTTTCAGGTCTATTGTAGGCTGGTTCAAACAATTAACCATAAGGAAAAATGTCCAAATCCTATTAACATTGAGGAATGACGGCAACATCAGGGCTCTCTAAACAGTTTTGTACACAACAGGCTTTGACATGCCAGTGATTATTACAGGCAAATCTCTGTCTGTCTGTGTGGTTGTTGCTCTCTTGCTTCTGTGCAGTCCCAGAGTTATGAGGTCAAAGTAACAGTTCACAAATGTATTATGAGAAGAGCTTTGGTGTGCTGTGTTTTTTGCTTTCATTTCTTTCAATTTGTTGTTGAATCTCAGCATAATATTATTAATACATCACGCAATCTTTGCCAAATCCCTGGCTTCTATAGGTGACTTTTTAATATTGCAGGTTAGACATGGCAATATATTACATACCTCTATTCCATAAATGAATACAATATAGATGACCTTTTACTGAGGCTTCATGTTTTTCAACACAATATGGTATCACAGTGTTAGATTGTCATAGTTTGCATACCTCTGCAATTTAAGTATTTTTTTAATTTAGAGGCAAATTAATCATTAATCATCGTTAATTATTATTTAGAACTATATCTTATCCATGGCTTAGTCATTTTTTTTTTACCAGGTTTAGTCTTATTTGAGACCATGTTGCCGCCAATTTAGGTCTGATAAAGTCCGGATTCTGATTACGTGGTACTCAAAAAGTCAAGTATTATCTTATTTAGGTGGTATTAATGTAAACCGTTTGAGAACCACTCCCCTAGCGTATTGTATCTTTGTCTGGTAGCAGCAAATACAGTTGTACTTTGCCTTGATCGTAAGTAATTTCCCATGTGATTCAGTTAATTGTCTTAGTCTATGTTCTTGTTGTTACTGTGTCACGTGTAGCCATTGAGATAGTAAGTGCCATTCACTTTTGTACAGAATACTTGATTTCATTACACATTCAATTGACTTGTCTCAGTAGCAGTCGTCCTCGTAGCCGTCTCCATTACTTTCTTCTGTCTGAAGCTTGACGTTCTTCTTTGTTAATTACGTTGATCTTTTCCTGTCTTCCTTGTTCCTCTCGTCTTGCCCTTTCTGCTTTGTTTATAAAATTTGTTTTGTTTTTAACCTTTTGAATGTATTGAGCTTGCATATTCAATTTAAATTTGATACTCACTTTTTTTTTGTTTTCTTTCTTTTCTTTAGAAAGACGCATGTTACAAAAGGTCACTGGCACAGACTTTGTGATCGAATACGCATTGTGATTGCTAGAAAATATGTATTTGTTTCACTCATTCTTTCTTTAATGAATTGTTTATTACCCGTGGAAGTCGCTGCATTTTACATCCTAATTAACCTTCTGAAATATACAAGCATATTCTAATTTACCAACTTTCCCCTTAGATTTTGCCGAATTGAGGGAAAAAAGTCAGCAATATGGTGCAGCAGCTGTCTTTGTGAATTGTAGAATGCGTTTGTCCTCTCCACACAGTGTATCCATTGTGTCCTCCTCGTTCATGCATCATTTGCTTCCACAAAGGGCCGTCTGGTCCCTTCCTGAGCAAGTCCTGTCTCCGCTCTTTACCTTTAACATTACATTCATCTCCCCCTTTTTCTATTTTTAGACTTGTGTTTATTGTGTGTCATTTTCTGAACCCCACACAGCTGTTTTCCTGGCTTTGTTCACTGCTCGCTACTTTTTGGTCACGTTGTTTTGACTCTGTCCAGGTGTTGCGGCTGCTCATTCTCCCCGAGCACTCACCTTTTTCCAACCCTCGGGCTCTAACACCATAAAACCATAAAGTGACGTCTTGTCTTGTACCTGTAACCTGTATTGTAGTGGGAAAGTGTAAAAATGCCACGGTCATGCAAATTAGTATCCAAGATCATCACCAAATGGAGGCGTGCTTGGGCGACTACACGCCCATTAACCCTCTAACTCTGGGATTCACAAATTGGGATACACCATGAAAAATATTATATACAAATTGAGCCCATGAATGTTTTTGGATTTATTTTTGGTCTCAAACCAAATCACAACGGAAGATGCAAACACAAGTGGGGAAGTCAAGTTTATTTGGTCAATTGATAATCAGGATTATTCAGGTCACAATATGTAATACAGTAATCATAACAACGTAGAACAAAATTTACTTATTTCAATTCAATCTGGTCTCCAAAAAACACTTGCTTTTTATCTGTCTGTGGATATAACAGTAACTTAATCAGCATTCTGATAGTTTGATTTCATAAAGATGGCCACATATTATTAAAATGAAAGAAAATTAAGGATTTCACTTTTGTTTTATGTGTCAATAATTATTATATTATTATGTTTCTTTTCACAATAATCGTAACACAAGTTTTAGTTACTCACTGTATATATCCTGTCTGCATCGTCATCTCTCATGAAGCATCGAATTTTTGAAAGTGTGTGCTCTAAATTGCGTAGTTGGCATTGTCCATTGACGCTATTGCTTAGTACATTTGACCTATCTTTCTGCGTCAGACAACCTACTGATGCTTTTAGCTTGACAGCTTCATAGGCACACTGTATTTATTAATTTGCCTTGTTAACAATCATAAACCATTAAGCATAAATGTGAGGTTGTCCAGGCCTCTATGGAAGGAATCTGTGGTCACTAAACACACTGGTGATTGTGGGTGTGGAGGGTCCGCCTACATGGACCCTTCGGACTATATAAAGCTGTCCCAGAGCTCTCAGCAGTTGGTGGAATGTGATTGTCAAACAAACCCTAAGGCCTTAACCCCGAGGAGCACTACAACTGGACACATGCTTACATGCAGTCAAACCTCAACCAAGTGCAACAAGGCGACCTGCAGTTAAACCGGCACCCATGTTACCTACCATGGTTGACTTCTCTGAGAAATACTTGGAAAGGTAGGCGCAATGTTTGGTCTGTTGGTTTGTTTTGCACTGAGGAAATGTGCAGCCACGTTGTGATCTAAGGTGAACAGAATAGGTCTCTCTCTCTCTCTATGTTGGCGAATACACTTTACCACTTAACTTGGGCAGGTCTCTTTTGCTTTTTATATCCAGCCTGGATTTCAGAAATAGTTTTGTTCAAGTGGTCCCAGTGGTAGAGGTGAGCTTGTTCTGCGCTTATTTTTGGTCTTGATTATGAGAGTGTAAATGTGGCGTGGGTTATATTTAAAGTTAAAATTTAGGACATTCCCTTTGGTTTAATTTTTCGAGGAATACCTTAGATTAGCTTGTTCACTGTCATGACACTTAAAAGCATAAATAATGTAATTTGTTCACTGTACGGGAACATGGGACCTCTTCCAAAGTGTTGTCATTTCTGTAAAAGACACAACTCTTGACCTATTGTATTCACACTATGTAGTGGTATTTTGATGTGCAATTACTGCAGATCCAGGCCTATCTAGTTCTGAAAAAACAAAAAGTTGTTGGTGACATTTTAGGATGTGTTAAGAGACGTCAGAGAATGAAGAGACATTGTGCTTGGCACATTGTGATCTGCAGTATGTGTAGCTCTCCCTCATGTGCTCTCTGAGCCTTTCCCAGAGAGGACAGCCTACTTTCAGAACACCAGGAATAGCCGATGGGGTGCTATTAGTCTGTCTAATGTGAGCCAAGCAGAGAGGGAATAAAGAAATAAAGAGTACAGAAATGTGCGGCTAATTGCAAACACAAGGACCTCCTGCTCCTTTTCTCAAGTGCATGGTCCCTGCGCTTTTAGACGCAGGGCTAAGTTACCCTGCATTCTAACTTTATTTGTGTAGTGGCTGTCTCATCTTTTAATAGTGAGGATACAAGGAAGTGGGGCAGTGTTGTCTGAGGGGAGCATGTTACATGAAAGAGTCTCCTAATTTGATAATCCTCAGTGGAGCGAGTGTCAGTCTTTTTGCAGATTAATTTAAGCATTGGACTCAGTTTTGTGATGCCTAGTGTGGATAATGATTTTTGGCTGAAGAATTGTTAAAAAAATGGCGCATAACTGGGTCAGTTAATCAGAGTTAACATTATTATTTGTTGTGTTTTTTTTATCTTAGATACAGCAAAAAATGGCAGATCTATTTTAACCTCTTTTGAAAGACTACAGCACTGGCATCTGATTTAATCATTTTCAATGTGTCTGTTGGGATATTATTTGTCTAGGAGAAGGACTGATGTGTTCCATCATATTTTTAAAAAGGAAAAAGGGTATGACCTTGGCCTGAGCGTTTACTGGCGCTCAGTTAAGCTGGTGTGAATTGTAGCAGTGGAAGCTAAATTGTTTGTCAGTTCCAAAGCCCACTCCCCATTTCACCAGAGCACAAACATCAACACTGTTTTGACAACATGCTGTATAACAGTGTTTCCCAACCAAGCGTGCAGGGACCACTGGGGGTACGAAAGCATTTGCCAGGGGGTACGGGAGGATTTCATTTTAAAAAGAAAGATAAAATTTAGTAGTACAATTTATACATTCTTAATAATACTTCTGGATGATTATTTTGGCATAAAAAACTACAAATGTATAAGTGAAAACAAAACACTGATACACAATATACGGTTGTGTAACAATGCTTAGTACTCAAGACAAAAAAGGTTGGAAATCATTGCTGGATAATACAATATAAAGTAATTGAATAATAAATCCCAACTTGACAAGTGTAGTCAGTGTAGTCTGCTTATTAAAAATGCTATTCCTGCACTTTTTCGTTTATTCTTCAATCTGCAGTATACATATATGTCCACATGGTGGCAGAGTCCATTTTCTATAAAGCATATCTACCTTGATAGAAATGTCAACTCATTGCCATGCATCCCTCAAAGACTAAACCCTCTTCAAATAATCAATCACATTTCTAACACATATTTCATCTTGTTCTTATCGCTGCAAAGAGCCTTCTTTTGAGTCAGCACACACAAAACAGACCTAATTGCCTGGAGTCTTGGCTAAAAATAGAAAAATCCAATAAATCCAGCGCTGTTGTTATGAGTTTACTTAACAGAGAGGGTGCTGCTGTTATAGCGTCCTTCAGGCAGGAGAGTGTGAGGGGTTCCCAGGGGTCTGGGTAAAGTGTTTTTGCTCTAAAATGGGAGCGGGGCCGTGATCTGTGAGCAGCCATTTACCATGTGCTTCAGGACTGTTTCAGATATTCAACTTTTTCTTCAGGGGATGAGTCAGCTTTCTTCTAGTGACCCTATATGCAAGTTAAGGTCAGCTGATCCATGCACTTGAAGCCTTCTAGACGTTTCTGAATTTTTTTTTATTGGGCAAAATCACATTTTCCATCTAAATTGTCTTTTTTGGTTGCTTCATGTTTTAATTGGTCTTGGTTTTGGCCTTAGAACTCGCACAATAAATTCTATTGAAGTGACCAATATTGTCCTGAAAATTGGGTCTGAGTCATGCAGCATAATCATTCTCCCCATTCTCTCCACCACAGGCCTTCAAATGCACAATGTCTCAGCTAAGGCTTACTGCTATTTCAGATATACTATAGGTATATACAGTATATGTTACCAACTTTCCCATAAAATACCATCATCCTAGGCATGTGACATCGTGCTTTATTGTTCAATCCAACCACAATTTTTGTGTGTGTTCAAAACCTGCACTCAAAAACTGGCAGCAGGGATGGACATGAGCTTGGCGTAAATCTCACGTGAGTTGATAGAAAGATTCTTTGAAAAGCGTGCCTATCCATACCCATCATCTCCATTCATACCTGTACATGAGTGAGCAGTAATCTGCAGCTGCTCATCCCCTGCGTCTTCATGTTCATCAGTGCCTATTACTGTTTGCTAATTTGGGGAGTACATCTTCTCCTGGGATCCGGGGGGTTGCCAGCGGGACGGCAATGTACAACGATTGGGCCGCACTGCCGCCTTATTACAGCTCAGTCAATCCACAGTGGAAATCAAAAGCAGAGGCTCCGGAAATGGGTGTTGAGTGAGGTCACATCCCATCGAGGCGACAAGCGCCCCTGGTTTGGGAAAAGCCAGGACATGCACCGAGGGATTATGGGAGAGCTCAGAAATTGGTATAGGGACTTGGGGGTTGTCGTGTGATTCAAGGTTGCCGAGCGGTCAGTTGTGGGGTGCGAGGGGCCAAAAGGTGCTCTCTGTGTTCGGGGCAGGCCTGCGGGTCAGCTCAAGCTTGGCGTCCCCTCTGGGCTCGTTTATAATGGCGTAATGAAACAAGTGAAGTGAAGTGGAGTGGAGTGAGGATTGAGTCTCTCTCCTCCTTCTAAACCACTATCGCTCAGTCCCTGTTGCGGAACCTGTCAGGGACACTTCATCAGCGACGTTAGAGATAGATGGGACGTTACAACTTCTGCTGAGAGGGAAGACGAGATTCACCCACCGCTGCATTTTGGGAACAGCTGATCAACGCTCAGAAAAGAAATGTAAACAACCGAACTTTCATTGAGTTTTCTTGTTGTTTGCGATTATCCGAATACCGTGATGATTTTTCTGACTTGGATTGTTTCAACAGTGGATAATTTTCTTCTTCATCTTCTTTTTGTCTTTCATCTACAGGGCCAAAGACATGAAGAACCGGCTGGCGTTCTTACGGAGGAGGAATGAATCGCCAGGAAGCACCGGCAAGCTAGACAAGTCCATGTCCAAGTCAATCAAGTAAGTGGACACGTCCTGCGTCACATGCATGACTGTTTACTGTGCTTGGCCTTATCCAACATGGCCTGGTCAAAAATCAGAATCAGAATCAGAATCAGAAAGAGTTTATTGCCATTGTCAATGAACAAAATTCAAAAACGTAGGAACTTGTCTCGGCCTTAAGGTGCAACATAAAACACTGAGCAATAATAAAACAACATATATTCAGTCAAAAAAGGGCATGCATTAGGAAACAATTTAAAATTACTGTACAATGAAAATAAAAATAGGCATTTCTATGTACACAAGAGTTATAGTTATAGTTAGATTTACAGTTTGAGTGCAGAAAGTGACAGTGCAGTGAGTGGTTGAATATAAAAACATACAACACTGGTTTTGTGGCTGTAGCAAAATTTGTGAGATTTCATTTGATTAGTGAGGCAGAAAAGTCAGAAATGTACAAAAAAATATATCCATTTAGAGATCAATTTATGGACTAAAAACATAAATGCACAACATATTTTGTTTTCAATATATATCAAAGTTCATCTTAATACATTTCCTATTTTCCTTTGTGTCTCACACAGTATGTAAACTTAGAATAGCTAATTTAACTACACACTAATTAATGCTTTCAGTTATTTTTAGTTTCTCCTAAAAGGATGCTTTATTAATGCTCACTATGGTTTATTACTCTAACGATCATGTTAATACAGTTTAGCAAATGGGGTAACTGGGCTAACTCTGTACATTTCAACTCTCTACTGATGAGATAGTGATTAATTAACTTCAGCTTCAGACATGTATGCCGTGAGCAGTTTAGTTGTGGATTCACTCGAGGTCTTTAGTGTGGATTGGAGCCAGTTCTGCAGGAAGCCAGCACATGTAGGATAAGAGGCAGCAGGGGGCAGACAGACACCGATGGGGGAGGAGGTCTCGGCACCCACTAAACTCTTGCCTATTGGCTTCTGTTAGCTCCGCCCCCCTGCATTTGCTCTAGAGTGAGTGGGAATATAAAAGCCTTCCCTACCACACAGAGCAGCAGACTCAGGCTGATGGCGCGCTAACCCATCCCAGGCAGCAGCTTGTGTTAGGGTACAGAGCATATTTCATGGACATAGTGGTAGGAATGTACTAGGAGTTTAGTTTACAAAGTTCTTCGGATGGGTCACACAATGAGAAACCTGGCTGAGATGGGCTTGTTAAAGAACCGTTCTGCTTTCATCTGCAGGCCCACCCCGGAGGAAGCGCTCAAGTGGGGGGATTCACTGGATAAGCTGCTGACACACAAATGTAAGTCAACTTTTTTGTCAATTCGTAATAGTCCTCAATGTTTGCAGCACATCAGCCTTTCTTTCTATGCTCTTTGCATCTAGAGCTTGTGTGAATACAGTGGCTACAGTGTGAGTAAGGGTTGGGGGGAGGGGGTTGAGCCCCTCTAAAACATGCCTGCCCTTCTTCTATGGATTACCCACTGTTGTAGTTAGAGCCAGCTTTGAACATGTTTTTCTAATCCCAGCAGCCTTAATGCATGCTTCCCATCCAGTGCCCACAACCCCAACCTGTGCACGTGTTGCTATTTTGGTTTCCCACAATCTTTATAAGCTTTATAGCAACCAGAGGCACCACATCTGTTTCTCATTGCTCTCCCCTTGGCCCCTCTCTCACTCCTTCGTCTCATTTCCTCCCTTTTACCTCTTACCTCACTTCTGCTTACCAGAATGAGGTAAGGAATGACAGGCAGGAGTAGTTGGCCTTGTCTTTAACAGCACTTGTGATTCATGAGAACGGAAAAGTGCAAACGGCAGCTGTGGGCGGACAAGGGTTCCTGCTATTCTTTGTTGTGGATGCCTTCTTCCTCAAATCATTAACTGTAAGAGGAAAAGCCCCATGTGGCATTGATGGAGTTAGCAGTGTAGTTTGATTCATAAACTGGTCCCTTTGTCCATTCATCACAGGAAGTGTGAATAGTGGGAAGTTTTAGGTTAGTGTGGTGATGTCCAACCACATGACTCAAATGCTCCAGCTATTTTAAGAGCACTTTAGCTGAGAGGTTGCCATGACACTGCCCATCTTTTGTTTATTCTCCTCCTTCTCATTTCTCTGTGTCAGATGGTCTGGCAGCGTTCAGAGCCTTCTTGCGAACAGAATTCAGCGAGGAGAATCTGGAATTCTGGCTGGCGTGTGAGGAATATAAGAAAGTCAAGTCACAGTCCAAGATGGCTTCGAAAGCCAAAAAGATCTTTGCAGAATACATCGCCATCCAGTCTTGTAAAGAGGTGAGTTTTCAAACACTACAGCAAAGCACAGAAGTTGGAAGAAAATAAGGTTTTACACGCCAGACACAGTTGCTCTAAAAGCTAATAATACAATTCTCTATTTGTTGAAGCCCCTTTTGTCACCAAAGCTTTCTTCTATAATCTTACCAGTGTGCAACTTCTTCTTCTTCCAGGTCAATCTTGACTCCTACACCAGAGACCATACCAAGGACAACCTGCAGAACGTGACGCGGTCCTGCTTTGACTTGGCACAGCGGCGGATATACGGGCTGATGGAGAAGGACTCTTACCCCCGCTTTCTGCGCTCAGAACTCTACTTGGACTTAATCAACCAAAAAAAATCTAGCGCCACCTCAACTTCGTCCACGTCGTAAAAGACCGTTGACCATGCAAGGAGGAGGAAGAAACAAACGGACAGAGTTGAAGCGAATAATGGAAAGCAGACGAGAGATTATGTGTTTGCCTTTTGTTATTTTCTTGTCCATTTTTTGGGTTATTTTATATTGTGCAGTTGTGGTGTGGCGGACGCAGCGAAAGCAATGGCACTGCAAAAGGATTGTAGTTTACATGTTTACCAGGTGAACGAATGGATGATCGCAGTGAATGGGTGAATGAATGAATGGGTTGATGATATTCTACCAAGGCCCAGATCAAGAGGTGGCGAAAGACTTGTCTGATCACTGTTTTATTTGTGTCAGAAAAATGTGCTATAGTGGAGAAAAGGAGGGTTTTCAAAAAGCCCTATAGCAATTAAGACAGTCCGGTACTGTTTTTTTGCCACTTTTATTCTCTGTCTGTCAATCTTATGCCTCCTTTCCTCCAAAACACCCTCTCTCAAACCACTTTTTAGTTGTCTGCTGGTACGACCGTCTTTATTTCTTTGTGTTTTTTCATGTTGTGATGGGAAAAGCGTCTGAGGGATCATGTGGGGTGCTTCTCTACAAGGCTTACTTCATGTTCAACCTGTGGGAAAATACTGTGATCCAGGACACCGAGAGAAAATGAATAGTACAAAACTAACAGTGGACAGACTGGAGAAGTGACAAAAAAGCAGATTTCGTGTCACAGTTTGGTTCAATACAGGTGGAAAAACGGCGGTGGAAACTCAAGGAGGAAATGCAAACACATCCACTGCAGCCAAACAGCATTTCCTTTAACATTGTAGCTCATTACGGACTAAACCAGGAAGCATTCTCAGGACATTGCTTTTGACTGCTTGTCATCTTGGTTCTTGACTTTTGTACACATCCACTCTCTTTTTTGATGCTTTAGAGTTCAAATGTGCACTCCCTCTTTCTCCTGAGCAATACGCCACGCCTGTGTCATGGTCTGAAGCTAAAAAAAAAAGCTTGTTGTTGTACAAAGAATTGCCTATTTATTTAAAATACCATCTCGCTGAACTGATCCTCCAAAGCACTCGGCTAAAAAGCTCTCACTTCCCTCTTAACCAACAAACAGGTCCAATGCTGTCCTGAACTTTAAGTGCAATATTTTTTTATCTGTATATTATTTTAACATTATTATTAGTTTGTTCACTTATGATACATTTTTATGGGAAACAGCTTGAGCTCTGTATTAACTTTGTTAGGAGAAAAAATATTACACAAGCTATAAGGTTGAGTTACAGTGTAAACTTTGAAGAACCTTAAGTAGTTTAATTAATTTTAAGCAAGAAATTCTAACAGTGTGTGTTTTAACCCCTGGCAGCAGGCCGCTGGGGGATTTGTTGTTGTAAATATGATTCTTTGCCGAACTATGTGATAATAACACATTAAAACAGACGTAAAGTCAATAGGTCTCTGCTGGCCATGAAGTGTGGGGCTCAGCTGTATCTTTGTAAATATGAGAGACTCAAAGCTATTAGACATATTGTTGGAATAAAAAGGCAAGAGGTGAAAGAGAGCAGGTGTCTTCTGCTCATTCCTTGTCATACACCGCTTGTAAGGAGTCCTTTCTGAAATGCATTTGATCATTTTCACTGTTTACAATTCAAAATGCATCTCCTACGACAGCAAGTGAAACGAGTAGAGTATATTTGGTGTCATTGCTAATGAGAAATAAACCAACCGATGAAGTCATTTGCTATATGTCTGTTTCTTTCCATTATAAGGAGCTTTTTTTGTCTCGTCTCTTCCCACATTTGTTGCAATGCACAAAAGTTGCAGTGCACTAAAAGTAATCCCACCCCATTTTCCTGTCTATCCACAATGGCCAATGGGGGCTAAACCTGTTGTTGTCAAGACACTTCACACACCATGTCTATGAGAATGCGCTCCTTTTGACTGTGTGATGGTGGTCAGAGGACAGACTGGTGCTCATAGTTCCATCTGTGACAGCAGGAGTAACACCAGTTTGTAACCTGATTTTCTTGATGTTCTTGCCACGCTACAGAATCAAAAAGAATATCCCAAAGAAGACAAGTGTTTGAAAGGACACCAAGTGAAAACAGATACAATACTAAACTGCTGTTGTGCTCTAGGGCAAGACACGTCACCCACCTTCCCCCTGTGATCGCCTCTGTAATTGGTAGTAGTTTTAAAGAAGCGATTTGGCAGAAAGGCCATTGTCACAGTCTGTCAGTCCAACTATAGCTCACAGTGTGACTAAATATGGTACAGTTTGTATAGATAATAATAAAAATATATATATATTTTAATGATCGGTGAAAGGAGTAACGTTTATAAGACTTGTCTTCTCCCTGCTGCTTTTTGCCCCTGGCAATAGTCGTCTTTAGAAATTCTTGGTTGACTAAAACAGGCCCTGTCAACTGATTGGTGGGAAGTGTCGTGAAACTGGTAAAAGCTCCAAACTTTATCTAACCCAAACTGCACTTACAAGATGACAACTGCAAAGAGGTGATGCAAAAACAGCAATTTACACAGAAAAGTACTTGGAAACAGTTTTGTAAAAAAGCAGATGACACTCATGATTCACTCCCAAAATAAAATAGCATCGACAAAAAGATCAACAACGATAATGCATATGCGTTGGGATTCTTATTCGTATTTATTGTTATGTTATGTAATAAACTTGTTTCACTTTGAGCTAAAGCTGAAACTGTGACTGCGGGTTGAGGCTTGGGAGAGGGAGGCTGGGTATAGAAGAGTGATGGGCAACAGTTGTCTCAGTGTGGGTGGGTGTGTGTGTGTGTGTGTGTATATATATGTGTGTATATGTGTGTGAGTGAGCATTTGTATGATGGCTCTGCACTGCTGCTCCTGCTGAAGACGGAAACTGAACCTAATCTTCTTTAGCAGCTGCCATCTGTTTTGCCTCGTCTGATTCTTTTTAACCACAACAAGGACCTTTATTTCGGCCCACAGTCTGGTTCCTCCACGTCTCACATTTTGTTGACTTGTGCCGTATGTTCCTTCAACCAGATCCTTTGTTTAGCTTTCCTTCCTCTGAGTCAGACTTGTCTATCAATGTATTCTCCTCACAGATGAAAATTGCATTTCCTCCTCACACTCTACATCCTGTTCATCCTAATATGGAAGTCTATTGCTCTTGTATCAGAATACTTCACTTTAATCTTCTGTCTCACACACACACACACACGCACACACAGGTCAACACACACAAGTCAACCCAGAATACCTTTATTAACAAAATGTTGACAAAACTGTTAACTCTTTAGGGAACCCCTGATTTTTGTTTTTTTTACCCTATTATAAACATTAAGCCAAATTCACCAGTGTTTTGCCTGGAATATTTTTTTTTTAATAACAGTAACAAATAAACTAGACTCCAAAATGACTAAAGTACACTTTGAGATTGACATAAGTAATCGTTTAAAACCTGTTTGAGTCCTTTAGCTGCCCAAGAGCATCAACAATAAAATGCCAATCAGCTGCTCACATTTGCCATCTCGGCTTCACAAATCTTTAAGAATAAGTCTACATGATGTTGAACAATGTATTGTAACTAAAAGATTAATACTGAACTCAGTCAACTCTTGGCTAGCCAGGTCAAAACCAGAGCGCTTCCTGCCAGCTCAGGGGGCTTTGGCAAGGAAACCCCCTATTCAACTGTGTCACCAATTGCCCTGGTTAAACCCTCCCATTTTGCAACTTATTGTCTTATCTTAAGACAAACAACCAGTGCTTTAGACCTTTATTTACTTTTTTGTTTTAAAAAATAGCTTGTTCTGTCTGTTATGGCTAGTCTCTTTGGATCAATCAGTTAAGTTCTGTGACGTGTTTGAGGATCACAAAGACAAAACCTATTATAAGTCTACATTGGATATAAAATTAAGCTGGTCATACACTACTGTTCCTAGTATACAATAGGTTTAGTGAAAATCGGATGACTTTTTCATGCAAACTAATGTGATTCTATGTTTGGGCGCATGACTATTTCATTATGTTGATGCGGAGGCCTCAAGTTCCACTCTGAGCTCATGGTGTACAGACACTCACCTGTAGATGTGGCTTTTCCATTGTTAGCTTGTGTCTGGAGCGTCATTGTTGCCACTCGGGAGAGACACTAAACCGCAAGAGACACAGGAAGGAAGGAGTGGGATGTTTTTGCCTCTGCCAGAGGTCCCATGAGTGGAACAGGTGCTTTATATTCACACTTACATGCATGCACATGTCTAACCATTAGAATTGTCTTTTAGATTTGCATCTGCGCTACGTTTAACAATGTGCTTGTTGACAAAGACAATTTTCCACAATTTACTACATAAAACAACTGATTAGCCTAAATTAACTGAAAATATTCATAATATCGAATCGTTATTATGAATTTTTCTAAGAGAAAGGTATCCAAATAGATATCTTTATTGCAGACTCCTGGTCCATAGTAAAAAACAAACAGACCAACAATATAAAAACACAAAACAACGATAAGAGGCCCAGGAGACAACTATACCAGAGTACAAAAAGCTATGTTTTATAAGATCTAGTTACTTATAATTAAATAACACAGATATTTAGTGAAAGTGAGACACAGTTACAGTAACATTGTGCATATTTAGCATATCAGTCAATATGAAAAGGAAAATGTTCTGTTTAGAGTTGATTTGATTGTATGCTGGAAATGTGTGCTTCCTGAAAGCTATTGATACTCGAGCCACTTTGAGAATGCCCAATCTCATCTCATTGCAGAAGCAAAACAACGTTGGGTCTGATTTGTACTTGGGTGAGACACCACTGGGAAAACCACTGCGAGGCAACATTGGCTACAGTGCAAACTATTTTACGCACATTAGTATGAATGTTGTATGTGCGTGACTGATTGGTGGTGGTCTGAGATTAACAGCCTTGTATCTGTCAGTCCACCACAGGGCAGCTGTGGCTACAATAGTGATTTACCACCACCAAGATTGAATTAACATTGCGATGTAAAGTGCTATATAAATGAAATATTAATACTACTACCACTCTCTGGTTTTGTATTTGATCTTTTGCCTCTTGCCATTAGGTTTTAATTTAATTTAATTATGTTAGCTTTTGTTTAACCAAAAACAAATCTGCTTTATCCTCTCCTGTCCCATCTTAAGATAAAGTATTCATCAAATAATTCCCTCTCCTACGTGGCGTGTAAGCAAAGTAACCTCATCATCTAAATTTAGTCATTTCTAAGCACGCATGGAGTGGATAAAGATGGAGGATTTTTGAAGAATACTTTGGAAGAAGAAGACTGTTCCAATAATTCTTGAAATGCTATCAACTATTTCTATTGTAAGATTTAGACACTGGCTGGATAGACTGCACACAGCTGCCGACCTCACACACGTTGCACAACCTGAGACTGAAACAAAGCAGAAACCCTACAGTTTCCATTAAATCTACTTTATGTACCGGTAATGTGTTGTAGATTGATTCCGCTATCACTTACACAATGATGCTGCTCCTACCCTATTCAAAGCACAAAACCTAAATACAAATACAAACTTACGTATGTTTGTCTGTCGAACACATCAAGAAACATTTCTATTTTTGAATTAAGGAAAGAGAATAAAATATAAAAAAGAAGGTTTATTACTTAATGCATTTAAAGCTTTACCATAACAAACATTTCATTATACAGACTCATCAGTTGCTATTACTGAAAATATTTGTTCTATACTCTATATCAGGGGTGGCCAACTAGTCAGAGACTAAGAGCCACTTTTTTTTCTGTGTTACTGCAAAGAGCCACATCATACACATGGGTACACATGAACATCATCTTTTAATCATGTATGCACGCATACACAGACCTCTGCTCAGCCAGATCTAATGAAAATAACCACACCAACAATGATAATATCAGTAATTTTCAACAGTTAACATTGTGTGCACTGTCTCACACACACACACAGACTCTCAGTTCAAGCAAGTCCACAAACAATAATAGAATAATTTGCATGTCATGGGACAGCTCCTGAAGAGCCGCATGAAACTAGTTAAAGCCGCATGAGGCTCGCGAGCCGCGGGTTGGCCACCCCTGCTCTATATACTCATATAAGGCAATTGAATAAGAAAATGTCTAGTTATTCTTAAAGAAGACATATTATGCTTTTTTCCCAGGTATACTAGTGTTGAACAATAACATAAGATACTCATCCTATTACATTTCGTTCATTGTAAACTGCAGTATTGCTCTAGAATGGCTCAGTAATAGCGCCAGGTCCATTGACTTCCTGCTCAAAACAAGCCCCTCCCCTTCATTATTTTTCAAATAATCACCACTAAGTACAGGGAATGTGGGTGGGGATAAGGGGTAGGTGAAAACAGTGTCAGTTGCAGGGCAATACAGGATCACTCAAACACGCATCAATAAAAATCAATCAATCAAAAAACGAATTAGAGTAAACTGACGATAATGAAACAATGTAGTGACAAGGTTAAGTTTGCCTGTAACCATGTAAACTCATTCTTTTCTTTCATAACACATCAAATGTGCTTGTGCCTGCTTGAAACAAAAAACTCAAAGAAAAAACAGACAGAAAAACAGAAAAAGACAGAACAAGAGAAAATGTTGTAGAATTGAAGGTAAGAATTTAGGAAACTTAAGACATAAAACAAATAAAATGGGTTAAGGCACACAAGATCCAAGATAGGTGTCCCATTTTTCCATTGTCTGTATATCAGTTATGGTGTCGGTCCAGTCCTTAGTCGTCGGTGCTGTTTGTGCCATAAATTCTTTTCGTGATGGCCTTTTTCACAGCCGCTAGTAGTATGTTCCAAATGTATCCATCTATATTGTCCATGGTGGGGGTTTTGAGGCCCAAATATACAGTTCTGAAATTGAGTGGGATGGTGGTCTGCAATGCCGTGCTCATTTCTGTCCAATATTGTTATGCTACAGGACAGTCCTAGAACACTTGGTAATGGTTTGCCTCCCGGCAACCACAGTTTCTCCAACATTCAGCCCCTCCCTGTGAGTAGTGAATATTTTGACATGGCGTTATAAAAAAAAACTGTCACATTCTTCCAACAGAATTCCTTCCAAACATGTGACTTTGTGGTCTTTGTGAGGTACACATATTTTCCCACGTTTCGTCCATCAAGGACAAAATGACCCTCTTTTTCCAATTTAGTTTTAATGTATTTAGTAGATTGGTTGTCCATGTCATAAATGCATTTATATACTTTAGATATTATTCCTCTTGAAAGTTCTGATTTGTATGCCTTAACAACGATTTCAGTCAAAGAGCTTTGGTTTATTTCTTGATTATAATAACTTATAATGACATATTTGTAGATACCTGAAAAGTCCTTTCTCTCCAAGGATTCTTTCAAACGATCAAAGCTTTTCATCTGATTTTTTTTTAACAATCTGGGGGGGAAAGTTTATGCCTTTTGTTTTCCAAATCTTAAATCTCAGTTTGACTTCAAACTTTGGTCATAAGCCAACCAGGAACATCTTTGTTTAATTTATATGTTTTTGATTATCTTTTAACTTGACATTTCTGTCAAAATTGGAATGCAACTGTTTTTGTAAGCATTTCACTAAAATGTTTAAAATAACGAACGCTTTAAGTAACACAAAACCAGTGCATTTGACTGATAGGATTACAGGTCGCATCAAAGCAGTGGCGTGATCAGATTACAGCGCAGGACTCGTGTTTGGAAAAGGGTAGAAATAAACAGTCAAAAATGAAAAAGCACAGAACTTTTGAGTTACCTAAGATCTAAAAATACATCTTCACTCTGGACCATGGGCCAGATTAGATGATGGCGGTAAATTTTCATCCAGGTCAAGGAAAGAATTGCCTTTTGCCAAGATAGTTGAATCTGAAAGGAAAAAATCAGATAGTAAAGAAAGTCGAACTATAATGTCTGGCTTTTAACAGCTAAATGGTATATATACTCATAGTTGTTTAAATTAAAAGAGTTGTATTCATCTCAGTTGGTCATTGCACTGATCGGAGATTATGTAGTTAGTTAAAACATGTTTAAACATCACTAAAGGGTACAAGTGACAAATAGTCATATGATGAAGAGCAGAAATATCCATATAGTTAGTCATACATTCTGTTCTGTGGGCAGAGGTGGATAAAGTAGCCTACAACTGTACTCTGTAAAAATGACTAGTACATCTGTACTAGAAATGGTGAAAAAATAGCACTTGGTGAAACTACTACTCTGTAACTGTCTGAACGTGACATCTGATTGATAACTTGAAGTGAATGGAAAAAATCTGATATTTAGATGTGAAGAACAAAACATTAAATAATGCACAGAATCTACAATTTTCAAACACAAAAATGGGAAAAACTGTACTGTTACTTCAAACTAAATGTTATTCAAGTAGAAGTAAGAATGCACTCCAAAAACAACTTTAAAAAGTGTAGAAAAAGATTCAGTTGTAGTCATCTGGAACCCTGATAATGGGCCATCGGAACCATGATGGCCCATTATCAGGGGTCCCGCCCTGTGGGCAGGGCTGTCACAGAGTAGGATACAACCTGAGTTCTCAGACTTGTTTCACAGATTGAGAATGACTCTTGGATAAAACGAAACGTTTTATTTTTCTAAAACAGAGTCCAGATGACTACAACTGAATCTTTTTCTACAATGGAACACTCCTGGACGAATGAGGGATTACACCGACATACTTTAAAAAGTACGATTTTGTCACTAAATTCCAGTAAATGTAAGTGAGTACTACCCACTTCGGACAAGGGGAGTGTTCTTAAGAAATTAAGTGTTATACTTAACTGAAATTTACCAGCATTTAATATTTTAGTGTGGAATCCGTTTGCTAAAATAGTTTTCTCATGTCTGCCTTGCACGTGGTACTATCTCAGTAAGCCTTTGCCACTTCTATCACAGCCATTAAATCCTTCTGGGTCATTTCACCCGCCTCACGTGTGTGCCTGTTGTGGCAGTAATATCTGAACGCTCTCCCCCGATGGATGATTGCAAACCTGATTCACATTGATGATCTGTTGGATGTGATCTCAACTGACAGTGTGTCATTCAGAACACCAACGGAAATGAATCAAGCTTGTGACGCCACAGTCCCAAACGCTGCCACCGCATCCCCCCTGACTTCAGAGTCTAGTGTTTTATCATTGCCTGTTTTGTCAAATAGCCCGTACAGACGATGGTGGTGTAAGATTACGACCTTTCTTCCGGGAACAGCCGCAAGCCTGGAGGAGGCGACCCACTAAGAAACACCTCACGGTTTTTCATTCACGCATCATTCTGTTGGTATGAGAGCTACTATGTTTCTGCTGACTCCAGTGCAAAGGCAAATACTGAAAAGAGGAGAAGAAATGAGTTGTTATGATTGTAGGAACCATTATGGAGAAAACATACATGTTGTTGCCATACACTCTAAGTTGACGGTATATTTTTCTAACATGTGCAGCACTCTTGATTCAAGCGCTATCAAATTGGAATGGCTCTCGCTATAAGTGTAAGTGTTTTATAAAAAGGCAGAATGTTCAGATGAATACTTAATGCTGACTTAATGAAACATCACAACAGGGCAAGTTAACAAGGCACTGCAGACCATCCCATCTCCATCCCACTCAATGTCAGAACTATGTATTCGGGCATCAAAACCCCTGCCATGGACACATAAATGTATATCTTTCGAACATACTTCTGGCAGCTGGACTGGACCGACATTATAAATGACAATGAATGGAAAATGGAAAACAATCACATATGATTGACAAATTTGACAGAAACTCGACTACGTGGGACTTTTATTTTATACTTTGAGGGCTTTAACGTTCTTTTTCTTTCCATGCCTAATGTTCCTAAAGTCTTATTTTCAATTTTACCTAATTTGTTTCTCTGCGGTCTTTTCTTATTTGTTTTATGTTTGAGGAAAAGGAAATTGAGGAAAAATACATAAAAAATAATAAAAAGCAAAAAAGAAATTACTTACAAAATATAGTCCGGCATGTTTACACGTTCATTAAAACACAATTATAATAAAATATTCCTTTTGCAAAAAATGACTTCTATTGCAGCAGAAGCATTACCTCGTTGGCTGAAGTAAGCACAACATTTGCAGTATTGGCTGAAAAGCTGATTTTCTGTTGATTCAGAGCAATCATTAACAGGGGCAATCCTGAAAATGTTAGACGCAAAAGCGATTTTAATTTAATCTTCACTTCTCATGACATTGTGACATGCATACATGAAGGATCTCGGTCCTTTTCATCGGGAATGATTGAGTTGTTGAATAGTGACACACATATTGACCTCGTTATTGCGATGTCAAACTGCTCTTTCATCTGACTGCTGAACGGCTCTGGATAATCTCAAGGACTGCTGTTTCAACCCATAGAAAAACAGTAGCACAAGAAAAGACCAACCAGTGTCGGAAAGATTCAGTTGGTCGGGAATGTCGCCATGGCATCTTGATTTGTATCTGTTTTTATCACTCACATTTATTTATGGACAAATCCCACAAAGAGTGGAACGCATGACAGGGAACGTGAACATAAATGTAGCTGTTTTTCAAGGTACTTTTGAGAAATAAAAACATATGTAATTGAAATATAGATAAATTTAGAACAAAATGAACAAAGACTTAAATTATAATGAACAAAGAGTTTATTAAGAAGGATTCAGAGTTGATAACTATTTAAGGGCCCTGCTTCGTTAGTGATAGTACTTATATTACCTTCAGTTTCCCTCTACCATCGACCGGCTCTGTGTGAGCCTGCTCTTGCACAGCATTTGAGCTGGGGCTGTTATGTTCTGCTATGCTAATTCTCCTCAAGGAGGGCCCCTGGCATAAACGAACCAAGCAATTGTTTTGTGCCACAACGATTAGGGGGAGTACATGCTCAGGGGGCTGTGTCCGTAGCGAGCGAATCTGCCTCAACAATTCATACAAACCACACTAAGTCAAAGTTGTTTGCAGAAAACTAAAGCGTAGATTACTGTGCAGAACGTAAGCTTGTATGTCCCAACGTAAGAGTTTGCAGTGGTTCTCTGGAGTGCAGAGGAAAGGGGAGCGTGAAGGTGGCCTGCGCACCGGTGGGGCTGGGGAGCCTCTTCAAACTCATGCCCGACATAAACCTACATTTTCAAAATCTACTGTCTCCATGGACAAGTATGCTCTACCATAAGACTAAGCAACTAGCCTGAAATATTTTGAGCAGCCTATTCAAATAATGTGTTACATTTTCTTGGGGTCAACAAGTGCCTAATGGATACATGGCAAATGTAAACAAAAGCAAATCATTTTACCCTCAAATGTTCCATAATCAGGAATTGTAAAATAATGTCCGGATGTACTTTCATAGTTTATATATATTTTTTAAGTTGTATAATCATATTTATTGAATAGTTACTGTAACATACTGGTAATGGTTTTTCCGACTTGACGACTGGAACACAGAAACTCAGATAAAATATCACTCCCAAGTCCGAGGACGACTGGAAGGCAGAATTAGGGTTAGGGTTTCCATGGGTTTCAGAATGATGAGCAATTAGGATTGTTAACATAGAGATTTACAATTTAAAACAAAATATTATATCTTTTGGATGGGGAAAAAGTCCTCACAAAGTTGCATATAACAAGAGGCTGAAAACCATTAATAATCAATTATTAAGTAGTTACTAAATCGGAATCATTCTTAATAAACAATTTGTTGATTATGAATTAAGTCTTTGTTGTCTTTGGCGACTGTAGGCGACTGTAGTTTAAAAATGTCCTGAGATCTTAATTGATAAATAGTTGACCTGGTGTTAAGCAAACTTGATAAATAATTGGGCAAAATGCCCGTGAGAGCTTTATAAACAAACAAGAGGCAGCGCTGTTCTTGGTTTTGAAGCCAAAGAAACCAGGAAAGGTTGTGTTGTAAAATGACCAGTTCACAAAATATTCTCCTGTTATTCATGCGACATCACTGTATTAGTTAGCCTGGCTGGAGACGCCAAAAAAGTGCATATTCTGCTGATCAAAAACCACAATACTGACTTCAAGTTTATTGTTATTTAGGCCAGAATAATCCAAGTAATATGCAGGTAAATAGGCCGAGGAGAGTTCAACTGTGTTATGTATCTCAGCTCGCACACGGAGAGCCACCTGAGCTGCTGCTGCGATCACTTTTTGCTCTACAAGAATTAGGTGTTCTGAGGAGCAACTGCAGGTGTAGGTTTTGAGTCATCCTTTTTCCATGTCGGTTCTTGTCTCATTTACTTCTGACACTTATCACTTTGGCGTATTTATGGTAACCTTATTCATACATCTTTTTCCCCCAGATGTACAATTTGTCACACTGTTTTTTCCTTTGAAATACAAGCTTCAAAAATACTCGGAAGACCATGCAGCATTCCAAGTAAAACCGACCAATGACCACAAAATTATGTCTTCGACAGCTTCTCTGCGGTAAATTATTCTGAGAAATGTGGTTGTATAAGCTTTATCCAATGCATTTATTTTGTTCCCTTCTTCAAAATAACAGTTATCTAAATAAAATACTCTTTTGGAAAACGCAGGTGGAAAAGGAATCAATGTAATTATTAGTAATGGGGCACAAACATAGGTTACATAAGGGATTTCTGATCTGGCAAAGTGCTCAATATGAAGCAGCAGGGGCATAAATCTGTGTTCATCTGAGGGAGACAAATGTGACCTTTTCATCACTTATGAAAGGGTGAGGGATGTTCGGACTCAGGGATTGGCTGTACTTGTTGGCAGACACTCGTACCTTTTCTGACTGATCGCCGCACAACTCGAGTGTTGAACGCGGACAGGAGCGGAAGAAGTGAAAGGTCCAATTGTGTTAACACAAAGACATGTGGTGATACCAAGAAATAATGTGAACAAAATGAACTTGTAGATGTCATTCTGCACATTCTGCATCAAAAAGTAGAGCAGTATTTCTCAAACTGTGTCCCACTCTTCAGTTCTAGTGTTTATTTCATTTAGAGACATTTTCCCCCCCACATTTTTGCTCTTTCTTGAGTAATTTTTAAGTAATACTGCTGTGGCATATTCTATTTAAGACCTAGTTTCGGCCTAATTTATATCTGGAATATTCTGTTATACCAATTTACACGGTGGCGCTCGGAAAAACAAATCTTTTCTTTGGTGGTGCTTGATGTAATAAGTTTGAGAACTACTGAGGATTATTTGAGCTCATTATATTTCATTTTTTGTGATTTAGAGATTGAAATGAATGAATGATTAAAATTCTCCTTTTTTAGTTTTTTTGATTGACATGAATTGGAATTGCTTTTTGTACTTTCTCCCCAAACCGTTCATGGAAGTCTGTTCATCCACATTTCTCACAACAACAACAACAACAACAACAACAACAACAACAACAACAACAACAACAACAACAACAACAACAGTTCTGTCGACTATACACATCTCCAAAACTAAAAACAAAATAAACACATAAATTAGTCCCCTCCCATCTTGATTCTGAACATAGTAACCGGTTTGAACCCTGAAACCGAGAGGACTGTTATATTTGTGTTGAGCTGTTTATTTGGTCTGTACATGATCCAGTGACAAAAACACTTGAGAAGAGATTATGGTCACCATGAACAGTGCTCTATTGGACAGTTACATCACACTGGCAGCTGTCTTTTTTATTATATCTATGGGACTGAAAACACAATAAACACAGCTAACATGTTTTTGTAGCATGTATCTTTCAGGGCACTTTCGTGGTCCATTAGTGGCAATGATTGCTGTTTACATTCAAGCATGTGTAATGGAAAAATGAACCTGCCATAAAAAGGCCGGTCAACCGCACAGACAAACCATGTCGCGCTTGAAAGAAAACAACTCTGCCGACACACAGCCACGTTGACCTTTATGACGCTTTCAAGTGTTTTATGGCTGTTGTAACAGACACCATTTTCAGATAGCCACTTCTCTGTGTCTGTCGCTCTCAAATGTGCTCTGTCCGTTTGTGCGTAAAGCGATGGCGATACGAAGTGATACGTCTGCATCGCGTCTGTTGCAGCTTTAGTATCTGCATCCCGAAATTGCTCTGAGAGTGATTTTTAATGGGGTATTTATAGACTGACAGATAAAAGAGGGATTGTAAAGTAAAAATAGCATGCACCGTAGGGAGGGGCAGGGGAAAGCGCAGAAGCTGTATGAGGTTAGAAATGTGATGAGACGTGGGGAAAGTGGTGGGGTATTATGCGATATCCACATGTTGAGCCGCACTTTCAGAAACAACATGAACAGCTGCTTTGTTTTGCTGTGCACTTTATCTGCATATTGTGCCTGAGAAGAATGAACAGCTGCTTTGTTTTGCTGTGCACTTTATCTGCGTATTGTGCCTGAGAAGAATGAACAGCTGCTTTGTTTTGCTGTGCACTTTATCTGCGTATATCTGCGTATTGTGCCTGAGAAGAATGAACAGCTGCTTTGTTTTGCTGTGCACTTTATCTGCGTATTGTGCCTGAGAAGAATGAACAGCTGCTTTGTTTTGCTGTGCACTTTATCTGCATATTGTGCCTGAGAAGAATGAACAGCTGCTTTGTTTTGCTGTGCACTTTATCTGCGTATTGTGCCTGAGAAGAGTGGAGATGAGAGGCGATGTACTCAACATGAAAGACAGCACGTCAATACGTCAGTCAAATGTGTCAACCAGACTTGTCGAAAGTCAAATGTATTAGGCCTATTCTTTCATGCATGGCATCCATCCACAGTCACTACGTTTACATGATATACCTACATATCCTGGCGGCTGAGGCTAATAGCACTCACAATTCACAGCAAGAGGTCTCCCAGATCGACTCCTGGGCTTTGCGGGGCCATTCTGTGCCAAGTTTGTATGTTTGTGTGTCTGGATGGATTTTCTGTTTCCCCCATCAATGTAAAATATGCAAAAAAAGGCAAAAATAATCCAGCTAAAGTAGTCCAGATATGGATATTCTCCCAGGGGCAATGAAGGATGGGTCAGATGCCATATGGGGACAATATAAGTTTAAAAATTACTCCAGTCACTCCAGTCAACAAAGCAACAATATAAAAAATGTACGTTTAAATAAGGAATAGTTATGATTTTTTTTAAATTACAAAAGAAACATAAAAGATTTACTAACATATATCTGATGGTGCTCAGCAGTGACGTGGTGGTTAGAGCACATTTCAGTTCGTATAGTTTATGAGAGCAGTTGTAATAGTAATATAGAGTGAAACAAAGGCAGATGTGCGGTTGTTTCCACCTCTGTGTTGTGGGTTTGCCAAATGTTTCTTTTTCTCTCTTTTCCATTTCACACTACAGTTCTCCCGTCCAATAAAATCTGCGGGCCAGAAAATCTACAAAAAATAAAATAAGTATCTGATGGATAGCGGAAATTACACCCTGATTATACAACTGTACTCACAGGGGCTATTACTGGTTTGTTTTGGAAAGTGCAGCGGTAGATATCCGGGGAGATTTGCTGTTTGGTGTCTTTTCAAACCATCTTCCTCTCTCAAATAAGTCGTTTTGAATTATGCTGGTTTGAGCACTGCGGGGATGACTGTGTGCCTGTGTCACAGTCGCAACTCTCACCAATGACAGATGGGCTTTTTTCCACTGTTGGCCCACTGCTTCCACTTCCTCTGCCTCTATTCTTGTCCCAGACGATGTGTCAGACAAGAGGCACTTTAGAAAAACTGCAGGTACACAACTGCTTTCATGTCTCTCCAAAACCGCAGGGTGCTATTGATTTCACAGAGTTTAAAGCGAGGCACTAGAGGTGAGTGGGGTAAAACAGATATCATGGCAAAACTGTGTTACGATCAAAGGGAAAAACACTTTCCTTTGTTCAATCTCGCATACAGTAAAATGCTGATGGGCAGTACTAAGTTACATTTACTCAGTTACATTTACTTTACTTGAGTAACAGTTGAAGAGATTGTACTTTTCAGAGTCATGACATGATTTAGTCCTACTTGAGTCATATTTTCGTGTGAAGTAACAGTACTTTAAAAAAGTTTTGGTTTCTCTTCCCACAGGGAGTAAATCTACAGGTGACAAAAGCGTTATGTCAACAGTGTTAAATGGTTTGTGTTTCTTGCACCGCTCCTTCAGCTATGATTTATTTTCTGGCATTTTTTTGTCTATTCCATATAGTCTACCCTTTGAAAATATCCAACTGTGTGCATTATTTATTGTTTTGTCCTTCCAATTACATTAGTTTTAAATTATAAATCAGATTCTCTTAGAACCTTCCCCAAACACGTTTTTTGAAGCACTTTGTACTTTTACTTGGATAATATTATTTTGAAGTAACATTACTCTTACTTAAGTATTTTTTTGGGCTACTCTACCCACCTCTGATAAAAATGTCCCATAACAAAAATCTAAATGTGTATATTGAGGTGGAACAAATGCATTGAGTGGGCTGTGACACAGACTGCACCACTCATGTTTCATTTCTCTCCGACAAACAACAATTAGACTTAAATCTTTCTCTAAACATCTCCGCCTCCACAAGCACACAGTGTGCACTAAAGGCTGAGTGGAAGTAGAATCACAACAACACCTGTCACAGTTTTATTAGATCCCATGTTATATCTTTAAGTACAATTAACAGGACACACTCAACTGTCTGCACTGATGTACAAGTCTACTTTTGCTCATGGTGTTTAGACATCATCATAGGACTGAGAAATGATTGCACTATGTTGTTGTGACGGTACAAATTTCTCAAAATAGAAAGAACTGTATATTTGCGTGATGAGTAAATTTACCAAACACTGGGACCTTGTCTGCTGAAAGTCCTTTTTTTTTCTTTTTTTCTTTTTTTTTTAGCAAACCACAATACGAAACAAGCTGTTTAACATTTCCCATCAGGCTTGTTTGAATGCACTCTACTTTGTAAGTGTGACAGCTAATTGCTAAATACATGAATTTCATTTAAGTGTTTTGTCCTGCTGCTATATGCTGCCAGATGACACATCCTTGTACCTTTTCTTTCTAAATGTCAAGGAGAGGCCTGCGCGACCGTTTACCGTTTGGACAATCATGTTAAGCGCAGTGGGAAAACAAGTCCTTCCCTCGCCCACAAACCTGTTACCTAATCCTAGTCTTTACCTCCATGTCAGCAAGCTCTAAACCAAGACATATTCCACTCTACGCAGGGGGTGAATGGAAAAACCTTAACTGACAGTGACATATCACCAATTGTGTGAAATTTCTCTGGTTTTATAGTCAAAGTGCTCTGTTGTTAAGGAAGCATCTTTTACATTTAAAGCTGCCATTCCATATTATGTACATTCTGTGATTCATTTGTGTGGTTCTATTCACAGGCAACTTGAATGGCCATGAAGTTTACTTTAATACTATACATAAGACATGAAAAGATACTAATCTTCCATGTATGGAGCAGTTTCTCAACTGCTTAGAATGATTTTGGTGGGAAGGTGGCCAATAGATATTTGCAACGAAGCATTTATGCGTCATATATTTTATATTAAAAAGATCTCCCATATGTACTGTGTTGTTTTATTGAAGTACAGCACCACTGCTCAAGGCTTTGTGCAGAGTGCACCTATCCATACACCTATCCATAGGAGGGCAGTTTAAAACCATACAAAAATTGTAAATTATAAACTTTTTTTATACAGGGAGGACCCTTGAGAGCAAGCGCCCTGTGAACAAAATTAGAACATGTACACAATTTTTAGATTTTTTTTTTTTCAACAAACACGGGCTATACATATAAAATGTCAATAAAATATTCAATAAAATAATCAATAAAATACATTTATAGAAACCCACAATATGGAATAAAATCAGTTAAAGCAAGAGCACTGAGAATAGTCTTTTGAAGGTGAGCTTTAACTCATTAAAATACATAAAATAATGTCTGCACAGGCTTGGTCCATTGGAGGAGAAACTGGTCTATTCAAAAGATGTTCTGCCCAGTCTCCACTGACGTCTGACTGGAGAGACACATGATCGGTCAACCATTTAAAACACTGTTTCAAAGAGCCATAATGTACTAAATCTTCTGTTTCTGAACGATATCAAACGGTTTGTGACCATGAGGTGAGGCAATTGGACAGATGTGAGACTATCACAGCATGCAAATATCCAAACCTTTCTGCACCTCAATGTTATTAGGACGGAGGCTAGATTATTTACTAGATATTTTAACTGTTCAGAGGTGAACAGGGTGGAGCTGGTCTGTGATGCAGCCTAAATATATACATTTAAGTGTTTGGTGACAACCTTGATGACAATGGCTCAGATTTTTATTGCTTTAAAAATCTTCGCAAGCTTCGCAAGTCTCGCTGACCACCACAACTCGCAAATATCAAACATTTATAAGTTGGTGAAGTGGAGAAAACAACAGTATTCAGTCTCCGTAGCTGACAACTTCCAGGCCGATGGAGGCTCAAGCGTTCATCCTGACAGTCTTACTTAAACCACCATGTCAGTTAAACTCACAACATCTGTTGAAGAATTGGCCTGTTAAAGGTCAGGTGTTGGTGGACGGTATGACGCACATTTCCAACGCTAAACTCCTCCCCAGGTGGTGAGGTGAGTGAATTGGCTGGTAGGTGTGGAAGCCGTCACCGCTGCATGCGTACATGCTTCTCCCTGATGATCGTGCATCATTAACCCTTATCAGGAATGAGTCTTCGTAATGAAGTTCAATGTCAGAAAAAATAAAACCAACCTTGACAAAGACGCCCAGTGGTATTGTCTTTCTAATTGTGTGCTTTTTATGGCAGTGACTCATACAATTCCATCAGCTTCTGGCTTTCCATTAGTCTCCCAGCAACCATGGCTTGATCTCTCAGGACGGGCTCAGGAAATACTCATCTGCCGTTTGCTCAGGTTAAATTAGGAAACAGGAAGCTTTCCCACATATCTCAGAACCCACCCAGTCTGTTTTCATTCATCCACAGTCTAAACACAGTTAAAGCATGGATTTTTCTGAGAAAGTTATGCAATACTTTATCTCAAGTAAATTGCAAAATGATATGTTTTAAATAATCTTTTCACTTTTATCAGTAGCCGATGATAGACTGCTTGAATCTAGAAATATCTACTGGCCTTAATAATATAAAAGCAAAAGTTGTAGTAGAAGTGGTAGAGTCAAAATGGTATATATTTAACTGCACCAATAAGTAACATTTATACTATTGTCTGTACATTTTGTTTATGTATATAATAAAGTAATTATTTGTACGATCAAGCAATATAGTAGTAGTGGAGCAGAAATGAGGAATGGAGGTAAAGTACTTTCTGTATTATATACATTTTAATGTAGGGGCCAGCTCGTCGCAGCGTTATTATTTTTAATTAAAAAATGTTTTATATTGTATTTCAGAAATTATTTTGTACTTTTACTTTTTAGATACAGATTTATATATATATATATATATATATATATATATATATATATATATATATATATATATATATATATATATATATATATATATATATATACATACACATATTTATACACATATGTGACTAGCATACTTATCTAGCTGCTAAAGGCTTGAACAGAAGAACATTTAAACAAGTTAAAATGCTACTGACTTTATTACTTCCTGGATCCTCTGAGTGACGGACCAAAAACTGCCACAAACACAGTCACTCCAGTCAACAAAGCAACAATATAAAAATGTACAGTTTGCACTATCATCCACCCACAGACATAAAAAGTTAAAATAATAAAATTTAGCCTTGCAGTCTAAATTAAGCTCGCTGTTTCAAGGAACCAACCTCACAGTCTTGTGACATCAACTGTGTGTTTTCCATTCCCTAAATAGACGGATTGAAAAATGTGAATCAATGTGGCTTTAATGAAAAGTCGTCTGTGACTTTTAGCACTGTGAAACGTCTGTCTCCTCCTTGCCAGCAATCAAGTCATCACATATTTCTGGACAATTTATGACCTGCTTATTGTAAAATGAAGCAACAACTGTCTGGAAGTGGTTGCATTTTGCATTGCCGTGGGTTTGTATAAAAGTAGCATTGTGTCAGAACCATCTAGAAAGCTCAAAAGCTGCCTACCGGGTAACTGTAATTTACCACTTTTTGTCATTCAGGAAAATGAGATTTATATTATGTAGTTATAGAATAAATAAATAACTAAATGTAGATGTCCTAATGTAAATAAATAAATAAATAAATAAATAAATAAATAAATAAATAAATAAATAAATAAATAAATAAATAAATAAATAAATAATTGTCTTCACAGAATGAATTTATTCAGAGAGAATAAAAGGATACAAAGGTACAGCTCAGATAATGATTATGCAGGAGTAACTTGACCCTCACATTGCACACTATAAATTATATTTAAACATTCTATTTTAAAACTGAAATACAGTTTGGAATGAAAGTACAGCTTTAACAACGTGAGAAAACAAAAGTATTCCTGTAGTTGGTTTGTGGAAGGAAACTCTTACCTCATTCAGAATTTTACAACACTTTACAATAGCTCTATTTAGTTCATTTCTTGGACTTACTGTAAATTATGCGGGTCTTGTGTGGGAACATTTTTAGCAAATGGAAATTTTTTACCTGCTGTGAGTAAGTCACAGTGGCTTAGGCTTGGGCCGCATCCCTGCCACATGTCCTGACGCCACAACGTGTCACGCCTTCACACCAGCGTCATGCAGGGAACAAAGTTCATCCTGCACATATTCATGAGGAATGAATCATGTTCATTCACAGATCAAATACCTGAAAATTATATTTGCCACGGCTTGTTAGGCCCAGAATGTGAGCCGTTTAGAGCTCACATTTGGTGTAATCCCCGCTGTGGCATCAGCCTCATGAGCTACGACTGAGCGCGCACATCCACACGCACACACTGGCCTCTGTAATTGTCTTTGTGGAGTCTATTTGTCATTTAGAAATGCTGCTGGCGTCGCACTACGTCACAAGAGGAGGGAGACCATGATTGACATTTAGTGTTTATAGTTAACATCTTCTTAACATCTTCAGGTACGTGCGCCAAAATAGTCATACTAAATGGAAAATGATTGCTCTTCTTTTTATAAAGTTGGAAGAGGTTATTATTGTTTTAAATAACTATTTCTGAAAAATGTGTAGCAACGAGTTTAAACAAACGCAAATAATGTATTCGAGAAAATTCTCCCTGCCATCCAAAGAAGTATGCCCTGTGTTTGTCAGCGATCAGGACACATCATTTAGTTCATTTACTTAGTGGCAAAGACCACTATCATGAAATATTTATTTATAAAGGCTTAGAAGCATCAGATTAAATTGTCGACCTTTAACAATGTAATAATTTTAGGCCAGTTGGTTTGATAAAATGTGACACTTTCCTTTTTTCACATACATGAAACATACACAAGTGCAACATCTGGTAAAGTCACTTGAAGCATAAGTTAACCTGCTATAGATGTCCTACTATCTGTGAAGACTGTCCAAGAAACTCTCGTCTCACTGCCTTGAAAGACTGAAGCAGTTCACGACATGTATTTAACTACAGTAACTATTTTTACCCTTCTGTGTCATCTTTTCCTTCTGCCACTGCATCAAAGACTTTATGGAAAACAGAAAATTGGATAATATGCCTTACTTGTGATGTCATTTCTCATGCCTTTTTTGCACCAACAGATAATTTTTTTGAGACGCTTTTAAACATTCAATGTCACACCAAGAGAAGTTTGAAAGCTAGAACTAGAGTCAACTAGACAAAATCCTCTATGAAATTCGAAACTTTTTTAACAAGCCAGCAGATGGTAAGGCCATTATTCATGCTATATAAATTTTACAGAAAACCTCAGCCCCAGCCTTAGTATGTATGATGTAAGACCATTCTCTGTCTGCAACAAAAATAAAAAACAAGTAATAATTCAACTAAGCTGTAAAGCTGACATGTCTGGATTTGGCTGTGTTCAACGTGTGACTCAAAGCTCTGCTTACAGGCTTTTGTGAATCAACTGGAGTCGTGTAGGTGTGCACATACAGGTTCTGCTGATACAAGTAGGCCCGCACTATGAATAACTAATGTGCTGCAGTCTTTCATTAAGATCTGCCCGCACAGTCACTCTCCAAATGTCCTTTCATTCAGAAAGGACACAGCAGATGGAGACGGGATGGAGGGATGTGCGCTAAAAGAGAACAGACTTACAGAAGTTAGTTGGGTCAGACAATGACAAAACTGTTTCAAAGCTTCGTTATACATATAATGTAATAGACAGTATACAGTACATAGTTTACAAGACACAGACAGGACAAACTTACTCCCACTAATGCCTCTCTCTCCCGCCAGAGTACTTTTTATAACAGAGTCTATGAGACAGAGTTACATATGAATGTAAGTTGATATGGTAGACCTTCAATCGTACAGGAGTGTTTCATAGCCCAAAAGGCAATTAACAGTACAAACTGAAAGTTAAACATTGTCCAAATGAAATGTTTACACACATATACAGGGATGGGGAAAACACTTACACATATATACACTGCAGAGAGATATTTTCTATTTGAGATTCTTCCCAGCACTGTCCATTAACCAAAAAATGTATTTAAATAAATACATTATTATTATTATTATTATTATTACTACTACTGCTACTACTAGGACTACTACTAAAAATAAAATAAAAATAAAAATAATACATTTTTCAGCAATATTGAAATGTAGAGCGCTAATCTAAACTAGAAGCATAAGCAAGGAGTTTCAAGGTATGACTGCAAAGAAGACTTAAATAAGATGAAAGATTCAGTCAATCACTCAATTGGTAAGGTAACCGAACTGCTGTCCGTAAACACAGCACTGGTGTAACAATTAAAAGTTCAACAAAACCTGTGAAGATGCAGCATCATATATAATAAGTGCATGGTAACAGGCAGCAAAATCTGAATGGGTAGTAAGTGGAGATAATTATTTTGGAAGACACAAATTGGCTGCAAGTGTTGCATCATTCACAGAGTCTTGAGCCCCCAAGGCCCTTGAGAACCCTGACTCTATTATAACAGCCCACTAATGAGCTTCCATTTATAGACAGTTCATTTATATGATGTCAGCACTTGGGTCAGTCTGACACACATACACATCATGCAAATCCAAGTCTCACGAGGACACTTTTATACTGAATACATGCCATTTACCCGTACCTCCAGAAGGCTTGCTTTACCTGTTTATTCAAGGTGTGGATCCCCTTGGCAGATGCACTTAACCCAAATGTGTGCAAGTTACATAAGCACCATCGTTAAGGGTCTTTGTGCGTCACGTTGTCTCAAGGAGCCTATCACCTCAGTGCTTTAGCAACATGCAACTCCACAAAACAGCTGTGCGTTGTTAAGAGGTTAGTCGGCTCCTGTCTGCAGTCCTAGACTGAGTGAGGTCAAAGATCAGTTACACTCAGACTAAACCGTGTGGTGCCAACATTGCTACCTCTGTCTCTCAAGGCCTTTGCTAAGACTGGAGCGTGATTAGATCCATAGGTAAAACTGCACAGGATGTTTCAACTCCTGCTCTAAGGTGCTTATTGTCAGTAAATCCCAGTGCAGAGAGTCAAAGGTTTAACAAATGTTGAGTGAACCACTGTTGAATTTGAAAACACTCCCCCTTTTGTCATGGTGTTGTGATTTGTAAATGAGCAGCCGAATATATATTCAACCTAGAGGTGAGAGAAATGTAAAACATTTATAATATTGCTATAGTTGTTTTGTTGTTTTGGCATTGAGCACATTCATGATTATGGTTATCGAGATGCACTATCGCCCACCCCAAATCAATTACTTTTATTTGAGCAGTGAATCTACTTTTAAGTTGACTTTTTTCTGTTGGTTTATTTTTATTAATTGTTTTTGCCGGGTAAATACTTTTTCTTTACCAACAGGTTACTTATACTCTATCCCCGAAATGACCAATTACTGTATTTTCTGCACTATAAGGCGCACTGGATTATAAGGCGCACTGTCAATGAATGGTCTATTTTTGAACTTTTTTCATATATAAGGCGCACCGGACGATAAGGCGCATGAAGCAAAACAAAACAGTCCCAACCTTGTTCAATGGAAACACGTTCTGACACAGTCTGATACGCTAAATCAAACGTTAGACGGTTAGCTATTTCACAGTAACTCAAAATGGTTCAGGTATAACACGTAAAAAAAACACAGTCAGATACCGCTAAGTCAAACGTTAACGTATTCATAATAACTCAAAAATTTCAGTTAACACTATAACACGTAAAATAAAACACAATACACTCACTTTTTCAGTTTATTCCTCGTCCACAAATCCTTCCTATTCCTTATACACACACTGTAATTTATGGTGACGCACAGTATTACTCCGCGGACGCTCCTCGCTACGGCAACTCAATGCTGCAAGCGGTGCGGCTTTGTAGTTTACCAAAGTTGTGATAAAACATTTTGACGCATTTTTGAGCGCCGTGTACCACATAAAATCGGTTCGAGGTCAGTAAGCACAACCAGAATTAATTCCATTATATAAGGCGCTCTGGGTTATAAGGCGCACTGTCATTTTTTGAGAAAAATGAAGGTTTTTAAGTGCGCCTTATAGTGTGGAAAATACGGTACTATGAAGTTTTCATGGTCAGTTCTGGGCTGAACTATAGTAAAAAAAAACTGTCACTATGATTACTATGGCAAAGGCCACTGCCAGGTACAGCATGGCACTGTGGGCTGCTGGGGCAATGCACAATACCGTCCAGGTTTATTCTTAGCTCCTCCTCATGCTCTGGTCAATGTCGGCATAATTATAAACTTCTGAATTCATATGCCAACACACTTACCTATAATTACATGACTCACCTGTTTTTCACTGATCTTATGCACACAATGTCAAAGTGGAACAGGTGCTTGTTTTTGCACTATACTTTGCAATCATAGGAACAAAATACAGCCAGGAGCATGCAATAAAGAACTATGTAATTAGTCTTGAAATAGACTATGGCCCAGGTTAAAAGCGTTAGTCTACAGTGACACACAGCTACTAAAGGCAATACAGCAACAGGAAATCTGTGTTGAATAGATTGGAGTACTCAAAATTGTTGATCATAATCATTTCTATATATTTAGTGCAGTGGGGCAAAGAAGCACTGGAAACGTGGCTGTCTGACACGCTGTGACCAATCTATCATTCTCATGTTTAGACCTACAGGCAAAGCATAGCCTTATTTGTTTATAAACCAGGCCTAATTTGTTTGCAGCCTTAATTGTACCCTGTAGCTTACCGAAAAACATTTATAGGTTATTGGATTTGTCAAAATCTAATCTGTTTCTCCTCAGTAATTTTTACCCCCATGGTTTGTTGACTTGGCTCATGGGATGTGAACTACTCTATCTTACTGAGAGTTCATATTTAGACATGAGTAATTTGTATTATTATTCACAATGATGGCATCAGCAATTTGAAATCTTCATTTTGTATCTGTGTTGTTGTGAGAGGACAAAATCTTTATTGTCCAACCACAAACAGTCCAATCCATCAGAAACTTTGATGAACACAAATACAAGTCTTTGAATGGCAACATCAATATCAATTTTAAAGAGTGTCATATGCACAGAACATTCCTATAACTCTATGCTTAACATCTTCATGTGCACTTAGACTGTGCTGTCATTCCTGTTTGTTTCTCTTCTCCAAACTAGTGTTAATCATTCTGCTGTCAGCATTAAAAATCAACAATCCCTTTTTAAATGACATGTTCCCACTGATGACTGCAGGCCTTTGATTGGCCACTGACAAGTACCACCTACAAAGCAACAATACCTTTATTTTTACGTTTTTTCATGAGCCAACAATAGCCTAACTACAGAGATAGCAGTTTACTCTAAACAGCAGCGCAGGGTATCTTAAACAGAAGCAGTGATTCTGATGCAGATAACTTTACTTACTTACAGAATGCAAAATATAGAAACAACATCACTCTCAACGCAATATGTTAACAGCTAGATTCAGACCTGACACAGACACACAGATGTTCATTTGAACCCCTGAACTAAACATACATATTTTTTCTGTGCTGCTTAGTATATTTTGCACCTTATGTTGTATTCTATATTGAAACTAAATGACTACGGCGTAACTTGTCCCAGCAGCTCTTGAGCACAAGTAGGTCACTGACGAAAAATAGCATTTTTGTTGTCAGGCTCATTCACCTGACAGTTCGTCAATGACTTGAAGAAATAGTCCTTGAAAGTAGGATGTGTGCCGGTCAGTGCAACCTTGAATATATAAAATGGAACGAGCTACAGTTTATGACACTATAATAAACCCCTTCGAGGCCTAATCATTTCACACCCTACAAACTGGGTTCAAGGTGCATTTACTTGATACTTAATTGAAAGGCTCCTTCTCTTTCTTTCTTTCTTTCTTTCTTTCTCTCTCTCTCTCCTTTTTTCCCTTTTTTATGGTACAGCATAAAACACATACTTTGAAGACGTACGACTGCAGTAGGTGGCGGTATATGCACCTTTCCAGTTGGCTGCCAACCGCCATTAAAAGTAACACAACAACAGCAACAACAACTTAATTAAAACCGTATTTTGTTTTTGCATCCCTTTGATACTCAGATGCATTGATTTTCAACCAGCGTGCAGGGGAACACCATGGGCCTATGTCTTGTGCCTTGAAGAAATAATTTCATTTGAGTTAACTAATTCACACCGGTATTTAATGTAATACATTTCAATTTTGAAGTCCCTTGAGCAAGTGTTTCAATCAGAGAAGGACCCAAAACGACCACTTTTGCAAAATCCATAGAGCCAGACACAGTAACATGTGGCCTTATTTACACCTCTTTTTAGAATTGATCAGTTGATAATATGCCATTATGTTTTAGTAGTGGGTGGTGTGCCACAGCATCTTCTCAACAAGTGTGCTGCCACTCAAAAAAGGTTACAAACACAGCTCTGATCCACTGCTGTCAATTGAGGATCATTTATTATTATTTTTATTTGTTGCATCAGCTGAAGGGGCAATCAGTGCTCTTTATTTGCGGTTGACAAGACAATTGACCCTTTTCATCCCCAGGCACCAGAGGGAAGCCTGGAGCAACACGTAGCCTACGCGTTTCCGTCAGCGACTGGTTCCTGATAATTTGGCGCTCTCTGCTGGTCTTCACTGGTAAATGCAACTGTTGCAAAATGACACTGTTCAAAATAATAATAATAATAACAATAACAATAATAATAATAATAATGCATAATTTTTTTGCTTGGAATGGATCAAACTTAATACAGCTACTACATTAACATTATAATTCACCATGTCTCGAGTAGGAGTAAAAGTAAGGGTACAAAGTTGGATCGCATGAAGAGCTGGTACTGAATGACTCAAAGAAGAAGTTCTGCTGAGGTAAACCAGTCAATACTAGCACAAGACATGGTTTATTTAGCAAAAGGTTTGGGTTTAGGTCAAGATTAGATGAGTACAAAAAACTAAGAAGGGTCCTTTCAAGCATGTTTTTCCATGTTTGAACATGAGTCAATGTAATGTCCCTTTAAAGCATGTTTTTCCATGTGTATGTGTGCGTGTGCGTGTGCGTGTGTGTGTGTGCGTGTGTGTGTGTGTGTGAATTTATGATTAGCCAATAATCTATTCGATAAATAAGCATATTCACCCTTCAACAAATATTTATGACATTTTAGTACAAATGCATGAGTAACAACTTTACAAAAGCCAGTCTGCAATTCTTAAGTCCTCAACCAACGTGAAACTGAAAAAATGGTATGCGACTAATGCATCAAGAGAATCAAAACGCTATCATTAAAAAAGAAAAAAAGAAAAAAGGAAAAAAATTGGGAAAATGGGATATACATATGTTGGCCAATCAAAACCTTGCTCGAGGTAAAAAGCCTTCGTACAATGGCCCCACTTTCTGTCTATTATTGTAAACTCTTCAGACTAAACATACAACGCGCGCTACTGTTGACAAGTACTACTGAGTCTGCATTACATCTTCATATTTTATTTGATTAGACTCCTTGTTTATTTTTCTTAAGCCAACAACAACCCGGTGAACTCCGAGAGGAAACTGCCAACTTTGCAACACGATGCTCTGAAATAAAGCTGGCAAAGAAAGAAAGGCACATAAAAGAGAGTAGGAAACAGTGTGTTGTTCGCGGGCAGCGGCAAAATTCACAAAATGTTCCAATCACACTGTGTTTTCTGCTCTTCCTGCGCGATTGTCTCCCTCGTTCCCGTTCCCGGTGTAACTTCATGGTCGTCCAACCGCAGCTCGGTCTTCTCAGACTTTTTTCCTTTTTCTTTTTTTCGTGTAGGCTAATATACAGGCCGGCGCAGCAATTTCGGAATCTGCCCTTGTATATGGCGGACGAAAATTTCCACAAGAGGAGGAACCGCAACACAAACCCGCTACACGAGCTGGAAGCGCCGAGCCTCCCCCGACAGCCGAGCTCGGCCAAACTACGACTTATCAGGCCATTACTCGTTTGTAAAATGTAACGCAGCGTATTCCCGAGGAAACCGCGGTGCAGGAAATTTGAACATTCAGAATTTCTCATAACTAATTGACAATTTGTGTGGAGGCAGTTGTGCAGTCACCTCTGGTCGCGGAGGGAAGATTTCTGCATCGGGAGAGCTTTCGTATGAGCTGCATCGCTCTTGGAGGTATGTCAAGCTCACACGTTTGGTTTTTCCATTTCAAATTTTGCAAATTTCACTTGTGAATGTTAAGTTTTGGTCCTGTCTAGTTTCTAAACGAGACCTAGCGGTGTTTTCGCAGTACTGCGAAGCACTAAACCAGGTGCAGCCTTTGAAACCACCCGAAATAAACCTGATCTGTTGATGTTTTAGACTAAATTTCTCAAAGTTTCATGTAACTACTGTGTGCTCGTGTGTGTTTCTAGTTTGTCCACATGTACATTGCACTTATTACACATGTTTCGGGCGACAATCCGCGCAGGGACCAATCGGTAGAGGCAATATGAAGGACGGTGAGGGGAGGAACAATCTCAAACACAAAAACCTCCTGCAGCCATGTTTTGTGAATTTTCCTTCAAATTTGAGCAGAGCGTCATAGTTGGCCCTTTCAAAGTCACGCCGGGCTCGTCTCACTTTGGCCCGCACTTGACGCTCCAACATTAGCGCGAATGGACAACGTGCGGATGAACAATGTCTTTAGCGCAAAACAAGATTTACTTTTTATTTTTGGGAACGCATAGGATTTTAATGGGATCTCGTTGGCGCCACCTGTAGGCAGTCTTTTTCAGAAATTATTTATAAAATTGTAATGAGTCTAGATTTTAGACACGCATAAAAGGAAAACCGATTTTTTTCTTTTTTTTTTTTCTTTGGACAAGGTAGACGCTTTCTCCACAGTTTTGAATTGACTAAATGTATTTCAAATTTCCTCTAATGAAAATGGAAAATGCTTTGTGCTCTGAATGCAAATGAATGCAAAATGACCTTTTGGATGCAGTATTCAAAGCAGAGTGCAAATTAATTACGTTTTCTTTCTCAATTTTTTTCACAATGACCATCCTTGTCCTAGATTTCCAAAGGTTGAAGAGAAGGCATTTTGAAAAAGAAACATAATTTATGTTTCAGTAGATTATATGCACAATTCAATGTGTTACTTCCAGTGTTTAGTCTTAACATAATTGCAGTTTATTAGCAGTAACATGTAGAAACAAATCACACTTTCTAAAGATTGTAAAGCGTGTGAATTAAAAAAAAAAAAAGTATCCAAAGTGAAGTGAGCAGCAGTGGGAGAAGAAAGACCATGTCAGCATAATTTGAGGGCAGGAAAAACAATCACAACCAGTGCTTGTGTTTATATTAATCCTGCAGACGCCAAACACTTTCCCATCTTGCATGGCTTGCTTTTATTTTAATATAGGGGAAAACTGCAGGGGCCATTTTGTTGTGGGTAATTTTAATGCTGACCTTCAAATGTGTACGAATTCTGTGAGCTCAGAGAAATTGTATGTTTGGACTGTAGAATCTGGGTGTAAATTCTGACCTTTTGTCTGGGAAAGCTAATCAGAATGCAGAGTTTGAGTTGAGGCAACCAGTGTCATGGCTGGGTCAAGGATGGGAATGTTTTTATGGAGAATACCTGAAAGGAAAAGTTAGAGCGCCCTGAGACCATATCTTACATACCGAACGCTCTGCCATTTAATGTTGTCACAATGCTAAACTTTCGCATTTGAATTCCTACTAAGGAAATGCTTCATAGTCAGTGCATTTTAATACCACAGTGATAACATGTGTATGTTATGTGTTCTTTCTTTCTTTCTAAAGCTATTCAAGTCCAGTTTTGTGCTGTTTATGTAATGCTCTTTGTTCACATTAGTTTTAGTATTCCTCAGTATCGGGGTATCAATACTTTTGACAGTTAGTTGAACAGAAATGAACATAGGGTCGTATCATTAGGTTTGGCCGAAACTCTCACTAAAGCCTTTGTTTCCTGTCTAAATGTGTGAAATGTAAACAGCTCTTTTTGATGTGCTGCCGTTTGCCTTTGTTAATGTGCGTTTATATAGAAACACACTGTGCTTGGCCCTTTAAGCACACAGCATTTTGTGTTGCTGTTATTTTAATATTCTTAGTGGCATGTGGAAATGTCTCAAAATGGCTTCACTTAAATTAGACTCCAGGGAATGGCTTTTCAGGGGATGGGGCTGCTGCATTAAAAAAATTCTGTGCATTCTGCACATATTTTTTTCTGCCTCCCTCTTTGTAAAAATGAACCTTATTGGTTTAATGAATAATGCATAAGGACGTTCAATTGCTGCAGCAATGAAAATTAGGCCTGTTTACGTGCAGTGGTTATGTACACAGAAGCCTTTTTTCCTTTGACCATTTTGTAAAGGTAGAGCAGAGAGAGTTGCTTTTCTAAAAATACAAATTTTCTGCAAAGCAAATCTCATTTCTTTGAGTGAAAATGGGAGGGGTGAAACTCCTGCGGCTTTAATGAATCCATAAATCACAATAGTGCCAGGTTTGCTGCGCCTGCGTCAGTGTGCAGTGTAATTTTGATTTTCATCAAAAATTTAATCTGCCAGCCTACAAGGGTTTAGCAGCAGACCGGATGTCGGCCTGAATTTCTAATTTTAGGGCCTGATCTAGCAGGATTTATTTTTGTATAATTCACGTCTGCTTTTCAATATCTCTTGTTATTAAAATTTAATTCGTGGCATTAACATATAGATTGAAAAGGTTTTTATGGGCTTTTTTGAGTGTATGCTGATGGAATTTTACCAGACGATGTTTCTTTTTCCACAGCATCCAGTGTATGTGTGTGTATATGATGTGGGGTGAGGGGATTTATCCATTTCTCTGCATTATTGCTTTTTGAAATCACTGGTCATATACCATCTTGGAAGACATTTATTACAGAGGACAGAAAAATGTGCATTTGATTAAAGAAGGGGAGCACACAGCGTTTAGTGTAAATCTGATGGCTGCAGTCGGGCTGTGATCGGGATAATACAAACATGTAGTGAAAGCACTGATTGAAGTGACCCTTCCATCCCCCATTTTAGATGATTCCTATTTTTAATCTGCCCAAAGTGGAAACATTTTCACAAGCTTTAAACAAATTTGTAGTTTATGTTTGGTATTTCTATGCTGAGTAGATTTAGCAAAGTAAGTTACAATTGAAAAAAGGGCCTTTAATCAAAGTTAGCTGAAGAGAATTTCTTTCTGCTTGCTCTGTGATAGATTTACTTCATTATAGTGCAGTGGCTGATACTGTACTGCCCAAATATAGGCCAATTATTTTAAGTACCTCGTCTAAGAGCTGAATTCTGAGCGGTAGAACGTCCTAGACTTATTTTTTTTAACCTCCTTGTTCTGCATCTCCACTTCCATTTTATACAAAAGTAGATTCGACCTAAACTAATTGACAATCACTGACATTTAAAATAAGACTAGGCCACATGACAAAGACGACGGAGAATCACATTGTGTTTTCTACCCAAATCTATTTAATAAATACCACGATTATTAGCACTTGTTTTATGCTCATTAACACCATTGAAGAGTGTTTGTGTCTGGTGTGTTTATCTCCTTTTGGTCTTTTGCTTTAATTGGTATAGACTGTTTTTTATTTATTAGGGACATCAAGCGAGCCGCATCTGGTTTAGATTTACATTCTGCTATGGTACTGCAGGTTACAGCACATCAGAAGCTATAGACTATATGAAAGAACACAAGGCCAGATGGCTGGTTTTGCATTTGGACTTTAATTAGGAAAAACACACATTTTGTATCGTAAGAGAAGCATTTGAATGCTTCATGAGATCGTTTTGATGGCCAGCACATTCATTTCGTCCGCATTGGCTCGTCCTTGCTGTTTTTAATTTCTGTTCAAATATAAAGACATATTTAAAAACATGAACAACATATTGAGGTTGCACTGATCAGTAAAGAGCCCAATCAATACCAACCAATATCCATTACCATTGACGTGACCCATGAGCTTATCATAAAAAACGTCCATAAAACAAATGAAGCAAGGAAATGTCAGTGGGAGAGATTTGTATCTGTTACTGCTGCTCTTTCAGGCTCCCTGCTGTAGGCTTTGGTCCATCGCAGGCTTTGCTTTTGGTTGATGAATGTGGAATAGATGTGCAATTTTACAATTTTTAGTCTTAAAGTATAGGCCTGTCACAATAACACAAGTATGACATATTCCCACAGATCAGGATGAACAATGATATTGAAACTTCCTGCTACTGAAACAATGACCTTTTATAAACCCCATTCTAATGTGTACAATATCGTTATAAACATGAACTGCAATAAATACATTGCAGTATAGGCCCTTTTCACGATAGTTGGTGTAAAAGATCTTCACTTCTCTTTCCGTTCATTTTCTGTGTGACTTAGCCGAGTCTTGCCAAATAAATAAAAAAGATGTCAGAGGAGAGAGTGAGTTACAGCTGGATAATCACTGGCAGCATTTTAAAACTTTTACATACAGTGTAAATATGTCACCAGAGGAAACCTGTGTATATAAAAGTAAGTGTTTTTGTCTCAAAGCTTAAGGCTAACATACATTAACTTAAATGTATAACAGGCAAACTTGATAAAAGTACATAGAATACAAAGTCAAGTGTACAGGTTAGTTCAGTTTGTGGTGTTTTAACATGATTAATCACATTTATTGTATGTTAGCATTAGCTTAGAGACGAAACCCCTAGATGTCACATAGATGTCCTCAGGTGAAGTATTTACATGGTACCTAAAGGTGCTGCCTTTGATTATCCATCTGTAACTCACTCTCCGCTTTGTGTTAATTAATTATTGATTTATTTTAGCAAGACTTGGCCAATTCCCGTTGAGGAATGAATGTAGCAGGAAGTGGAGCTCCACATTTTTAAGGAAACCGGAACTAGCCGATTGATTTTGTAAAAAGGGCCTATTAAAACCTATTAAGTAGTTGTTAGCATCTAGTTATATATGCAGTGTTGGGAAGAATACTTTAACAATTGATTTAGTTATAGAATAACTAGTGTTATTATTACGTGCGTAATCCCTCATTCTTCCAGAAGTGTTCCATTGTAGAAAAAGATTCAGTTGTAGTCATCTGGACCCTGTTTTTTTTTAGAAAAACAAAACGTTTCGACTCTTATCTAAGAGTCATTCTCAATCTGTGAAACAAGTCTGGGAACTCAGGTTTATAACCTACTGTGTGTAAGCCCTGCCCACAGGGCGGGACCTCCTGATAAAGGGAGTTATTGGTTTCACTTGAAACTACTCTTTGTTTACTAATAGCCCTGAGATGAGTCAATTTAGTTATTACCTTTATATCACAAATTAAAGAGGGAAAAAAATTACACATGCTCTCTATATAAGGGCTGTGTTTTCTGTACTTTTTTCTCTCACTAAGGGGAATTCAAAGCCTAAATTTCACTATCAAATACCACAATATTTTTTCCTGTTTTTAGAAAAGTATTTAGCGTGCTGCCCGGTGGTCAAGTGGATAAGGCACAGCACATGTATGTCAGGCTCCAAGTGTACCCGGCCGCAGTGTCGTGGGTTTGATTCCCGACTCCGACAATTTACTGCATGTCCTCCCCTCTCTCTCCCTTACACGCTGTACTTCTCTGGCAATAAAGCCTACGGGCACTAAATCTTTTACGAAAAGTATTTAGTTACTCCCCATTGCAAAGAAAATGTAAATGACAAATATGAGCCCCAAAAATATAGTTCTGTCTCTCATTTATTGAACGATAAGTCAATATAGTACTTATCGCTTATTTGTTGCCGTGTTGATTAGATTTTCAACTTATGATTTCAAATCAAGATTCAGTTCCCTGTTCACATTTTAAACGCATCCAGAGGAAGCATCAACATTTTAGAGAAGATGCTCCATACATTTCAGAACATGTCTATAGAGGTTGTATAAGCTACAGGGTTAGCCAATTTTATTTAGCAGTTTGTAGAGTACTTGAATACATTTATTGCAGCCTCAAATTGCAATTTCAAGTTACTTCTGATTAGTCCTAAACTAGGTTGTTTTGTGCCACGCTTTAGCTGCTCCTGCATTGTTGAGGTGGGAAATATATCACAACTTAGATTATATCGCCTGTGTTGTTTTGACGATATGCAAAATTTGAATATCGAGGAAAAATGAAAAAAGTTATACTGTAAACTTTTAAATTAGGTTATAAGGAGATATTTCTGCACTTTTGTGATTAACTGTAAAGATATTTCACATTTGTCTGATAATTAAACCTCAACTAATACTTTTAAAGACATTTGGAATTACATCATATTGTCGTGGATGTTGTTATATGGATACACAGAAAAAATAGTGAGATATTAATTTTTGTCGATATCGACCAGTGCAAGCCTTGAGTGCATGAGTGGATTTTCCAAAAAGTTAGCAAGTTTTCTAAAGAAAGAGATTTGCCAGGTGCTGTTAAATCGATGCATAAACGCTATGTATTATATTTTGATTGTTATTGTTGGAATTGAGAGGTCCTCTCCATTCAACAATGTTGTCTTTGCACTTGTGGGGAATTAGAAGTGTCACTATGGAAAATGTTTCACACCAGTGTTAGTTCTGCCAGAACACCGAGAAATACTAAAATACCAACAACTCGGCCTCCCTAAGGCTGCACTCCCAGTCTCATTTCTCTTACACTTTCCTGCATGCTATAGCAATTTTAACTTGAAATTCCAATCAACCTATGTTTGTTTCTAAAAATGTTGTATGGCTGCATGATTAGAGAAGTGTTGTCAAATCATATATAGGAAAGGTGTTGTCAAATGTATTTTTATTACAAGGGTTCTCAACTGAGATGACAAGGGCAAACCAGCAAAACACATACATTGGACCTAAATTGAGTTTAATTTTATAACATTGTGATAAAATTCTATAATATTGATCAGACACAATTGTTGATTTTATTTTATTTTTACTTATTAAAAACAAAATCTTTCCTGACAGCACGATTGGCTGTGGGAACCTCTCCATTTAAAAACCTCAAGCTGATCACTGGCCATTTGAACGGACAGAATCTCGACTTATTTACGAGTTCTTAACAGTTTTGTGAAGATACTTTGATATTCCTGATGTTCACATACAATAGATGGAGAAATTTGGCAGTGCGGCATAGACAGTAAATGGGCGCTAACTTTGCTGACCTAAAAGATTTCTGCATCTTTGCATCTTTTAACTGTGGCAGGACTATAAAAATACTCACTTTATTGTGGCGTTCTACCTGCATAACAAAATTCCTTGATATTAATCAAAACTACTGACCACAATGATGAATAGCCTAAATATTAATGTTTAGGTTAGAGATAAACTGACACAGAACGCAGAACACGATAATTTTCAGGTTGAAGTGGATTTGTCACTATGTAACTTCCTTGTGTTCATGAAGATGTTTCTTTGCCTGAAATGATCAACAGAATAGCATTAAAGTATATGCCAAGCAGGTTAAGTTACTAGGTCAGATCCATGGGAGAGGCGAACCTGTTGAGTTGAAGTTTGTTCATATTAATTAACGATTTATTCCAAATTGCCAGATTTTTTTCAGAAAGCCTAACTTGCATTCATTGATTTATGCACATAACATCTAATTTACATATTTACAGTTGTGAATAAAACATATTTTTTGTTTGTGCTTTTGCATGTGGAGAGTTTGAATCTTTAATTTGTGGATACTTTACACATTCTGTGATAAAATCTATGCACAGGCTTTTGAGCCACGCAATACCCAAATTTATTCAAAGAGATAGACTTGCATGGCCGATTTATTTCACATAAATTCTCATTTATAAACATGATTTCAAATGACTTAAAAAAATTCTTATTTGATTTTTAAATCTGGAGTTTTGCATGTGAAAGTTAGAATTTGCATGGATCTCTGCATTCATTCTTTCAGCGTCTGAGCTTGCAGATCTTTTTTTTTTTTTTTACACTAACAGTCTGCTTTCTATTTTCCTCAAAGATTTGAAAAATGAATGAAAATCTAACTAACTACTTTGTTGTGTGTAGTAAAATTGTGCTATTTCTGAATTTAACTAGGCTACAGAACATCAGTCTTTTTATTTTAATATGATTGTGGCAAAGACAAAGTGAACACATTATCAGAATCACATGTTTCTTTGTTTAGGCTTAGCTTTTAGTACGTGTCTATGCCAAAGACTGTATTTGGCCTCTGAAAAGACTTGTTGTGTTGGTGAACTATTATTTAGAGTGATACATTTTTCCTTTCTAAAGATCAGTAAACCTGTCAATGCTTGACTGCACTTGAGTCTGGGGACTTTACGTACTTGTACTTCGGGTGGTAATTGTGTTAGTTTGAATTATTTGCAGATATAGGTTCATAAAGACGTACAGTATTTTTTGTGCATAAAAAAAAAACAGGAAAACAGCTGATGCTAAATGGACAGGTACGGTTCACTTAAGACAGTGGAGACACTTTCAGACTGTCCAATCCAAAGTGAACCAGTGGAAACGAGCCAAAGAAGAACTGTTGACCATCGGACAAATATAAAGCAGAATATGGACACTTCATTTGGGTGTTTTCAGGCGGAATGAGGACATTAACCTAATCCCAAATTCATATCAGTGTGTAGATAACAATAGTAGTTAGTTACATGCGTGCAGCACACATCAATTGATTATTTTTCTGAATAATGGTGAGTAAGGAGGGAGGGGGCTTTCGTGGTGACTAAGATATACAAAACTTTGCATTTTGATAGATATGATTCTTGTATTTCTGCTTACTTAGCAATTGCGATTCCTAATGGATCAAGATCAAGAAATGTATTTGTCATTTTACTGCCACACTAAAGTTCAACACATTAGAATTCCCTTGCAGGGCTCTCAGGGGTTCAAGTTAAACTGGTTAAAAAGTGCATTTCAAACGGAACCATTCAAGAAATATACACATTCAATACATCATTCAAGGTAGACCCATAAACTGACAAGCAGCCAGTTGGGCACATACCAATAGTACAAAATAAATAAACATTACAATGGACATTTAGCCGTGTGATTCAAGGTCTTTGATCAACACGTGTATCTCAGATGTTTGAAGATATTTTAGCTTCAAAATGATTCTTCTACTGATAAGACATGATAAAGAGAACCTTTTATTTGTCCCACAATGGGGAAAATTCTAGTGTTGCAAGATCAGTTATGATCTCCTTTGGCAGGTTTTGATACCGGATATTAATGATATTAATAAACTAGTATCAAAACTAGATACTCATTTGATCACGTTTCATCACAACCAGGGTTAGGCCACGCAGTCGGGTATTTAGGACAAAGTTAAGCATTTCCTGAATAGTTTTAGAATGGTCTTGAAAAAGAGCATTTTTAATCATAATTGTGTATTTTCCTTTTGTATCGAAATCATTTTTGAAATTTTAGGATAGTCTTTTGAAGCTCAATGGACACATATTGAGATTAATGTTGTGCCGGAGGTCCCTGTACAGGCCTTACTGGCAGATGACAAACTGCTGAGTCATCTGGAGGAAGTGGAAAATAATTTGTGTAAAATCTGTGCTTAAAACATGGAAGGAGCTAATCAAAACCTACAAACTAAACAAAGATGTTAACATTTTAAACAAGTTGGCTTGACCAAGGTTTTGTGCCAAATAGCACAGACCTGAGATTTAAAGTCTGATAACAAAATGTTTAAACGTTTTTCACCAGATTGTTAAAGAAAGTCAAATGAAAAGCTTTGATATGTTGAAAGAATCCTTTGGCTTTGAGAAGCAGGACTTTTATAGGTATTTACAAATAAGAAGTTATTATAACTAAAAAGAAATTAATCAAAGCAACGACCATTATAACCCTTTGACTGAAATCTTTATAAAGGCTTATGAATCAGAACTTGTATATAAGTATATACATGCACTGATAAACTGGACTGCCAATTTACTGAATATATTACAGTCAAATGGGTAATAGAGGGTAATTTTGTTTTGACTTGTGAAGAATGGAAAAGGTTTTGTTGTTTTATGGACGGCATGGTGGCACAGTGGTTAGCACTCTAGCTTCTCGATCCTGCATAGGGCCTTTCTGTGTGGAGTTTGCATGTTCTCCCCGTGTTCCCGTACCACTAAAAACATGTACAATAGGCTCCAGGACTTCTCTGCAGAAGAGATTCTTAATCTCAGTGGGACTGTCTATAAATAAAAAATAGAAAATACATTTTGAAAAATGGATGAATGAATAAAATGAAGACATTTTGAAATGTTACTATCGTGACAACGCTAGTTTGTACTGTATCTTTCACCAAAATTCTAGATTTAATGGAAAGTCTATTCACCTTTTCCAGAAGCTCGTCTCTACTGCCTTTCCAAGTAATCCTTCTTCCACTTGTATTTGTTTGCATAGGACTGCCGACCTCCAGAGAAGTTCTACACAGATTAAAAAGCTGTTTTTAGGCCGCCCAGGGAATCGGTGCAGTGTTGACTTGTTGGTCACATGAACATTGGATATTTTACACAAATCAATCTACTTAATAGCATATTTTAGCGCAGACACTTTTCCCACATTCTCTACTTCAGGGAACAGAGTTCCCGCTCAACCAGAAGTGCCATTGCAACAGGAATGCCAATCAGTGGCAAAAAGAGGCAAAAGTGGGCGGGGCGGAATAATGTCAATAGAAAATACAGTAGAAAAAAAATACATCAAAGGTGAACACAACATTTTGGCTGGTAGAATGTCACAACGACACACATTGTTCACATAAAAATGTTTTTTTCCGTTTTTCGTCCAAGGCTAAATTTGATTCTTTTTACTGATTCAGCAGCACAAGCCAAAAGGAGGGGGAGCCATGAGTGCACCAGACGAACCCAGTCCAGGGAAGGATACTGATGGACCCTCTCCAGCAGGGGCCACTGAAGCCACCAGTCCACCCCCCACCATGGTGAAGAAGGAGCTGGGATTCACAGAAATGAGCAATGGAAAAGTGGGAGAATCCAACCCAGAAACGCAAGCCGGCGGTGCGACGCGTCGAGCTCAGGCTGACGGTATGTTCACACTCAGACGTCTATGAACCCGCTGTGACTTTTTAATTACGAGTTTCAAACTGGGTTAACCTCTAGTATGCTTTTTTGATCATGGTTTTGTTATCAAGTTATTGCACATGTTTTGACATGTTCTTATAATGTGAAATGAAGCCAATTTTCTGTGTATTCTGCCAATGTGCAATTGCAAACTCTGTTGTAAATTAATTTCAAATGATTTATGGTATTTACATAAAATTATTTAAAATAAGTCAAAACTATTATTGAAATTCCGAGACAAAAATGTATTTTCTGTGTGGATTATTCAGGCAATTTAAATTCAGGATCAGGTCTCATTAGCTTCCATTTAATTTGCAATTAATCCAATTTCCAATTTCTCAAATCCATTCTAGTCCATTTAGTCTTAACCAACTTGACTTTGAATTTAATTTTAGAACTGAAAATATATGTTGTTCAATTTAGTACATTTTGTCAACAATACTTTTAAAATTCATTTTAATTCATTTGGGGTGCCATCTTTCAATGACGTAGGGACTCCCAAAAACACATCCCCGACCTCAGACACCACCACTTCACCCCCGGCTGCAGTGAAGAAGGAGCATGGGACACTGGAGACGAGCAACGGAAAGGACAGAGACCCAAACCCTGCCGAGATCTGCATTGTTGTTGGAGGAAATGAAGGGGGACTGGGCCGAGGTCGACCTGGTAGACCCCTGACTGACAGTATGTTTCATTTTGGTTCTCTGACTAGAAGATTCCTATCATGATAATGTTGACCAAAATATTTTCTGTTTTACATCATTTAAGCAGTTTAGCTTTTGACCACTGATGGCAAAGCATTTTTTCATCTATTAGATTGGGGCAGGGGTCAAATTTGATTGCATAAGAAATTACAATTATCTTACTGTACTGTAAACCAAACGCATTGACTTTCATCTTTCAAGGTATCTCCAAAAAACCCTCACCAGTTTCAGCCACAACCTCGCCGTCTCCCACCACAGTGAAGAGGGAGCCCAGGACACTGGAGACGAGCAATGGGAAAGTGGCAGAACTCAACCCTGCTGAGATCTGCGTTTTGATTGGAGGAAGTGAAGGGGGCGCAGGTGGAATGGGACCGCGTCGAGCTCAGGCTGAGGGTATGTTCGCCCTTGGTTCTCCTCCTCCAACGAAGAGCACTGACTCATGCATAGGTGTGTGAATATATAGTCTACATGCATTTCCTGATTGCAATCATGGCTAAGAGTCCTGTCTTAGTCTGGAGTATCTTGATGATTACCTTGCAATGCTTTCTTGGCAGCACAAATGGCCCATAGGCTCTCAAAAAATGTAGAAAATAGATTCAGGAAAGTTCTGCTTACAGAGAACGATGACCATCTGGTGCCCTTCAATAATTGCAATTATAAACAAAACTATTGTAGATTATGTTATCACATTGTAATAAAATGGGCCGATGTGAGTGAAAGTGTGTTTTTTGAATCTTCAAAAAAAGGTTGTATTGTGTTTTTTTTTAAAAATGCATACTTTGTGTCACTTTTGTTTTCTCCTATACATTACACATTACATGGACAGAAATATTTGGAAATATTTATTTGGGAAGATATTCACTCGGGTAGTGTGTACCAGAGCACACAACTGTAATGTTTGACTGTTCTGTATTTGAACATATCCAAAATCAACAAAAGAACTCATATGGGTAGTCTTGCTTCGATATGATGCATTGGCCATTTTCTAAATAAAAGCCATATATTAATTCTTTAATATCGTTTTGGAAAACATTTTGGGGTATTCATTAAAAATGCCAATATGTTACAGGTTCCTATGTTTGTGGAGTGTGTGGGAAAAAGTACAAATATTACAACTGTTTTCAGACCCACGTCAGGGCACACAGAGGTAAGATCCAACTAATCTATATTAGTATAAAATATTCAAATTTAGTTTCACTCATCCTTGTTTACTCATTATTTTCTCATATCTAATAGAATCGGAGGGCATGGTTGGAGAGAGTCTGCCACAAACTCCAACCAGTAAGTGATGCTGTAACGCTGCAATAATGTTATACTGTGCATGGAACTTGTGTAATTCACCTGCGTCCTCAAAGTCATAGACATTAGGGGTGTAACGTGTGTGTGTGTGTGTGTGTGTGTGTGTGTGCTTGCGGCGTCTGGTGCCCCTGCCTCTAGCTAAGTGTTCCTCTAATACTAAACTTATTGTCACATTTAAACACCAGTTGTAATAAATATACCAGTTGTCCCCTGGCAGCTCTTTTGTTTACCTTTTTGTACTGTTTTTGCTTCTGTATCTCTATGCACCTTTGGCACAGTTTGACAATTAGTAATTAGTCATTCAAACCTAAAAATTACATTTGTAGTGGTTGGCTGTGAGCCTTATTACAAGAGAACTAACTGGGATCTACAGTAAAAAAATATTCAAACCTGTGGAAGGTAAGCTACATACAGTGGCTTGCAAAAGTACTCGTACCCCTGGTACTTTTCCACATTTTGTCATGTCACAACCGTAAACTTAAAGAAATTGTATTGGCATTTTTTGTGAAAGAGCCACACAAATTGACGCACAATTGTGAAGTGAAAGAAAAATTATACATAATTTCTAGATGAAAAAAAAAAAAAAAAGAATTGAAAAGTGCAGCGCGCAAAAGCCAATACTTTGTGGGACCGCCTTTCTCTGCAATTACAGCTGAAAGTATTTTGGGGTATGTCTACCAGCTTTGCTCACCTACAGATAGTTCTTCTTTGCAAAACAGCTCAAGATGAGGGAGATTGTTTATGCACAGCAGTTTTCAGATTCACAGATTCTAAATTAAATTTAGGTCTGGACTTTGACCGGGCCATTCTTTCTCATGAATATGTTTGTTTGAAACCATTCCATTTCCATTTTGTTCTGATCAGACCAGAGCACCTTCTCTCACATGTTTGCTGTGTCCTCCACATGGCTTCTTATGGCTGTTTTTTTCAAAAATGGCTTCTTCTTACAAGTGCAGTGTAGTGCACGACTAATACTTGTCCTGTGGACAGATTCAATATCCACCCGAGCTGATCTCTGCAGCTCCTCCAGAGTTGCCATGGGCCTCTTGGCTGCATCTCTGAACAGTGCTCTCCTTATTCGGCCTGTAAGTTTTGGTGGACAGTCATGTCTTGGTAGGTGTGTAGTTGTGCCATATTCTTTCCATTTCCGGATGATGGATTGAACAATGCTTCGAGAGATGTCCAAAGCTCTGTAATGCATGCCCTTATGATTTCATATATGTTTTTATTATTGTTCATCGAACAAGTTCCTATTTTTGTGAGTTTTGTTCATTGACAATGGCAAGAAACTTTTTTTTGATTCGGAAGCTTGGGAAATCCTTTTATAACCTAACCCTGCTTAAAACTTCTCCACAACTTCATCCCTGACCTGCCTTGGACTTCATGATGCTGTTTGCTCCTCAACCTTCTCTTACAAACTTCCATGGCCTTCAGAGAACAGTAGTATTTATACTGAGATTAGATTACACACAGATGGACTTTATAGAATCAATAGGTCAACATTCCATCTTTCAACCATCAGGGAAACTTCTGACAGCAATTGGTTGCACTCAGGGAAAAGGCTGAATACTTTTGCACGCTGCACTTTTCAGTTATTATTATTATTTCCTTCTTTATTATTATTATTGTTATTCATTTATTTTATCTGTAAATCATTTACAATTTTCCTTCCACTTCACAATTTTCTGCCACTTTGTGTTTGTTCTGTGGTCGTGACAAAATGTGGAATGGTTCCAGGGATACGAACACTTTTGCAAGCCACTGTATGCAGCCACAGCAGTCTTGGGGAAGACTGATGAAAATGAGGCTGCCAATCTACGCTTTCGTCACCCCTGACCACCAACCAGGAAGATGGGGGAAGTGTCTTTCCTGAGGACACAACAACAGTTTTGGTTGGACCTTTGTTTGAACTGGTGAACTACTGTCTCCCTGTATCACAGACATTAGAATTATAATGGACCCCCACACACAGCCTAAAACAATATTTCAAAATGTTTCAACATAGAAACTGTTTTGTTGTTAAAAATTAGATGGGTGCCTTTTGTTGCTTGGCCTGATCAAATAAGAAACAGCTGAATTCCTCTCCATTATCACCTAAGCCTGGATTAAATGGATTTCGGGGGCTTTTATCATTCTGACAAACTCAAGGATGTTGTTAAAACAATTGTAAATTAGGAGACTTTGCCTTTGACATTGAACACTTAAGGAATTGACTATAATATATTGTCTGTATATTTGTGCTTCACCAAATTTTGCCTCCCACACTACCATAGCTCTTAGCTGGGGTCCTAAATATACAGTGTGTGCAATAGAATTCGATAGATTCATCTTAATATGGACGATTTGTAAAGACTGTGGAGAGTTGATGATAGTTTTCACACTACAGTTCGGAAGCCCCCATCGACAAGTGCAAATAATCATTCAATAGTCTGATATAACGTGGTATTGTTTGTGATAAGAGCCATGTTACCTTTATATGTTGTTTTGCAGGGGAGAAAAAATCACAATCTCATACATTTACTATTGCTTTCTTTTGTTTTGATAAACTCATCTAGTTTTAAGGACTGGCAGCTTTTTAGAGATTAAAAATTAAACGTTTTTCTGTTATTCTGCAGTGACACCAATTGCATATTTTTCAAAATGAAATTGCCCTTTGTTTTGCAGAGCACATATATGTAAAATGTTATATTTAATGCTAAAATGGTTATAAAGACATCTTGCTGCACGTGTGCCTTATTTTTTATCTATTATTTATTGTTACTGTGAATTTGCACATGGGAAGGAGTTCATAAATGTCTTTAGTGTTTCTGTTGCTTAGTGTCTGTAACGCTGTTTATGCAACAGATTGTTTTAGACTGGATCTCTGACATGCCACGGGCCACTTGAGGTGCTCTTAATTGTCCACTGCCACCTGGCTGCACAGTGATGTCTGCTGCAAAACACAACTCTGCATGCACCGTTTACAATCTAGTTAAACAAAAATTTATTGTTTTGTTTCTGGGTGTTCTCTCAATGAAGTTCTCATTTCTCAGACTTGTTTTACAGATTGAGAATGGCTCTTGGATGAGAGTCGAAACGTTTTGTTTTTCTAAAACATGGTCCAGATGACTACAACTGAATCTTTTTCTACAGTAATTGCTGTTTAAAAAAGCATGCAATGTGATTTTTTTACATTCTGTCTCTTATGCTTGGTGTGTACCTATGACGAAAATTACAAACCTCTTTTTAAAAACTTGCACATTTTTAAGTTGACCAATACTTATTGGCCCCACTGTATATAGAAGGAAGCCAAACGCTAGTGACAATACCTAACCTAGAGTTTATTTGGAAACTAAGCATGGCTCTGTCTGGTTAGTACTTTGGCACCTTTTCTTAGTGGTACCGCATCAGAGTGGGGCGGGTGTGGCTCAAGCGGAAACTGTTGTGTCCTTAGGCAAGACGGTCAGCCCCACGGCAGCTGTGGCTGCAGAAGTAGTTTAACACCACCAAGTATGGAGTGATTGAATTATGCACTGCTAAGGGCATTGGGTGCCATAGTTTAAATCCAATACATTATCGTTATTGTATTTTTCAGGATCAATACTTGTAATAATTATGTAGGTAGTTTTAATCCTACTATCTGTTGGTATCTGGATATCTATTTTTTTGATAACCCTAAAATAGTATGATGTAATATGTGTTTTACAGGTAGCTTCCGTTACTCATGTGACATTTGTGGCAAGAAGTACAAATACTATAGCTGTTTTCAGGAGCACCGTGACCTGCATGCAGTGGATGGTAGGTTTTTTTTCTTGTTCTAAATCAAACATTTTTTTATTTTGATCTTCTCTTCTAATCTTTGTTTTTTTTTTTATAGATCCATATGAACAAGTCATGCTGCCTGTGGATGGTCTTAAAGAGGAGCCAATTGAACCATATCAGAAAATCGGGCCAAGTAAGCCATTTGGTTTTATTATGTTATACTTTCCAATATGGTAAGCAATTGCCATAAACTAGGGCTGCAACTAACCGTCTTTGTGATAAAAGGCATGTGTTTTAAAGACATTTATTTAAAAAAAATATCTATTCTATCTAATTGTCCATCAAACCAACCAATTGTTTTCTACTTAGGATACTAGAAACATAAATCCATATTGGAGTCTTCTTTCGAACTCTGCTCCCCAGTTTTTCTCACAATTATTTATTTTCTTTTCTTTGTATTAATTTAAAGTAAAACATAAAACGATAGTATCTAATTCTACTCTGAGAAGCATTCAGAATATTGTCGTAGGAAACAACATTTGTATTTGCTTAACATGATATACATTTGATCTACTTTCACTCCGTTTTTGTATTCCTAACCTTTCAGAGTCAGGAAGCTATGTCTGTGAATTTTGTGGGAAACAATACAAATATTTCAACCCGTACCAAGAACATGTTGCCCTTCACACACCGATGGGTGAGCCATTATTGCTTAAGGCCACTGTTGCTTGAATATTTTAACACTACATTTAAAATTGAAATTTTCTAATTTTACATGTTTGCATAAAGCTATGCTACATTTAACACATTTTACTCTTAAGTCACGTCTTGGACAGGCTCTGATTTATTTATTTCTCATTTTTAAAGGCTCCTTTGATTTGAAGCCATTAAAGGCTCAGGAACGCAGTGCACTGGACATCAGTAAATATGCCCAAAACCAAGCTAGTAAAGTGAAAGGTAAGTAATGTTGCAGTCATAAACTTGCAGGCTTCTTGTTTTTGCTAAAAATGTATTGGGTGATTTTTTTTCTCCTTTTGCACACACATTCCCCTTCTGTTCACTAAAAAAATAACAACATAAACCTCACAGCACACAAAAATTGGGTCAAAAAGATGGAATCGTGTCTTAGCAATCATTAAATTAAAACTGCTGTGAACATTTTGCCCATCCCTTTTTGTTGTTGTTGTTTTTTTGACACATTTTCTATGCAAAGAAATTGTATAATATGAATCCTTTGTGTTGTGTTACCAGACAGCCAATTCAGGCGGAAGCTGGAGAGCACATTTCAGTCTAGCCTGGTTGACACTAACAGCTTGCAGAATTCAAGTGGTGAGCACCGAGTCACCCCTTTTCATGTGGGATTTTAAAAAGTATTATTTCTACTAATTCAGAGAGCAATGTTTAATAAATTACAGTCATTTGAGAGTTAGAGAATTGCCACCAAGATTGTCAACATTAGCAAACCCGTGCTAAATGACTGGGGGGCTACTACTATAATCCTCCATACATGTTGTAAGGCAAGGCAAGTTTATTTGTAGAGCACAATTCGTACACAAGTGCGTCACACAACAGGAGAAAATGCATTAAATTCACTAAAGACGTGACAGAAATCACAAAACATGAAGACATAGAAGAGAATAGTGCAAATAAAATAATTTCAGTCATGTGCACAGCTAAACAAAACTGTTTTTAGCTTGGATTTGAGTACAGGCCTGCCCCACATCTTCAGGAAGACAGTTTTTAGCTGCATTGTACTATATTAGATTTGGTAATTGGTTGTGTGACAAAGTGAGCCCTACACTCTGCTTGTCCCTTATTTATTGGTACGAGCACACACATAACTGCTTATCTCTCAATATACAATAAGCTACTGGTAAACTGCACACACACATGTCATGTTTGTGCTAGTCTTATTATTTCATTGAAGCCATTAAATTAATTTATGGTACATTATATTACTCCAAACAATTATTTTTGGTCATAATTTTTCCAAAATACCAATGAATAACAGTCAAGGCTTAAAGTATGTATTAACAAATGTTTTGATTTACAAGGAGAATTGTAATTGTATGGGAATTAATTCTATGTCAGGCTTTCGTTCATTTACAATATTGGCAGTTATATGCATGTTATATACAAATTGTTCTTTGATGGCATATAAAGAAAGGAATCATGTAGCATCATATTTTGTTTTTGTCTACTTCTGTTCTGTAGGAGCGCCGAGCCCTCTGGTGGCCAGCTCTTTTTCTGCAGCACAGAGTAAGTAGCCACACCTTTTTGTTCCACACAAAAAGAAGCATGGTGCCCTTTATCTTTTCAAGTCATTTCACTTCATATTTCCTTTTGTCTCATTATTTGACCTGTTGTACAGTCATGCCAAAAACATAACCGAAAGATTGGCTGCCTAATGGAAGCAATACAATCTGTGCCGGGAAAAAACCTTTATTTTGATATGCTCTAAAACTTATTAGAAAAATATTTCTAATTTGATCACTTGTGGCTGCTAAAAACACTACAAATTGTAAATGGTAATGAAAATGAATGTCTAAAAACATTTACTATAACTCCAGCAAAACTGTCCTCGTTTGGTGTCTTGGACAGAGAGTCAATGCCTCTCTGGTCCTTCTGAATTTGTTTTAGAACCCTTCATTTGTGGTGCCTGTGGCATCCAGTTCCAGTTCTACAACAACCTGCTGGAGCACATGCAGTCCCACGAGGGTGAGTCAACAAAGCCCTTCGTGTGAACTCCTGCAGTGGCTGCAGTGCATGCTAAAGTTTTTGTGCAGACATGTTGTATACTGAAATGTAGTGAATGCTTCACAAGACGGCACACTTGTATTATTAAAAGGTTGTTGCAAATCTGGCCCCAACCACAGCCTAAAGTGATGATAAATTTATTAACAAATTTAAATTGGTACAGACATTATACATTTTTGTATGGCATATCCACTTAATTCAACATAAAAAACGCCATTTATTTCATTTTAATTGAAATTTAACATTTGTTTTTCTTTAGTATGGACCAGTATACATGTTAAGTAAACTTCTTAATCTCCTTAGCGCACAGTGAGAACCACACCAAAGGGGACTCTCCAAAAACCTCCTCAGCTTCGGGTCCTCAGGAGCAGCTTTGGAGAGGCTCTCAGGCTCAGTTTCTATCCTCAGTTAAACTTCAAATTCAGCCTCAAAGTCTCACACAGAGAAACCACACTTTCACTCGTAAGTACTGGTATTTGCGTCACTAGATGCGCATTAACATTTTGGTGACTCTTTCTGCAATCTGTTGTGTTAGAACATGAATTGACTTTAGGTGTCACATTTGCCATTTGGCCATTCTTGAACTACTTTTTAATAGTTTGACTCTAAGATTCCATTATTGTTAATATTAAATGTTTGCTGTTATTCTTAAAAATAAGTATACAGTATGTACTTGTGTTATTTTGTCCACAGAGAATAATGGACTTCCTGAGAAAGAAAGACAGCAGGTAGCAGAGCGCCTTCTTCGTGTGATGTGTTCAGACCTGAACATGTTGAGTGTAATCAATAGCAAGGATTTCCTAAAACTGGCTCAGACCCTGGTGGACACAGGAGCTCGACATGGGGCCTACTCTACCCGTGATGCACTTGGCAACATGAGTGCCTTGGCCCTCCGCCAGCTGCCCCGCATGTACAATCAGGTCAAAGTTAAGGTGACCTGTGCCCTAGGATCCAATGCCTCTCTGGGTATTGCTGTCACATGCCACTCCCACATGTCTGGTCCAGACGCCTGTTATGTCCTCACAGCCTACCAGGTGGAAGGCCCCAGACTCAAGCGCTATGTTCTTGGGGTGAGAGAGGTGGAGCTGAGAGAAGGCCCTGAGCAGGTTCACCACTGGGTCCAGAATGTCCTGTCAGAGTTTGTCATGTCAGAAATCCGCACTGTCTATGTGTCTGAGCCCAGGGTGTGGGCCGCTGGCATAGGTGGGTCACCTTTGGGCAGCAGCCGTGGAAGAATATGCCTCAGATGTGCAGGTTGTTCCCTGGGAGCAGTGGTGCAGGCAGTCCTGGGGAAACGCAGCCTTCAGGCTCGAGGCCTGCATGACCTAGCTGAGCTGTTATCCACATGTAGAGACATTGCCTCCTCCACCACACTGGCCATGCGTGAAGAGCAGAGTAACACAAGCACAAGTGAGGAGGGAGGCCAGGGCAGTCCTGCACAGTGCCCTACTCCTCCCTGCTGGGATAGAATGGCTGAGGCACTTTTACAAGTGCATGCGCATTTTGAACAGGTTTGTGAAGCTTATGGACGTAGCAAGGCCACAGCTCCACTTCTTCAAGGCCTGAATAAACATCTGCTGTCTACACTGGCCTGTCTACTGGCACCACTGCGCCTTGCTGCTCTGGAACTCAGCAGCCAAAGGAGGCCCACTCTGCAGCAGGTCCTACCTGTCTACCTGCGTCTTGAGAAGTTCTTCACGTCCAAAGCTGGGGAAGCAGGAACTGGCACTGCCAGCAAACTCTGCCACTACTTCCTGGAAGCACTGAAAGAGAATTTCAAGGTATTTTAGGTTTATATTTTGTTATAATTATTATAATTATTATATTATTATAATTGTTATATAATTATATTATATAATTATTAATTATTATAATTAATAATTAATAATATAATAATTATTATTATATTATTAATTATTATTTGATTTAAAACATTTAAAACATGTATTGTCTAAACATAAGACTATACACGCAACTTTGTAAAATAAACTGTTGTGTGTAGGTTGAACGAGCCCACCAAGTGGCCATGGTTCTGGACCCTCAGCTCAAGCTCCGCTCAGTACCAGCCTATCAACACGAGGACATCATATCTCGGGCATGTGAAATGGCAGTTGAAAGTCGGGATGGAGGTCTTTCAGGTGGACTTGGAACTGCTGGAGATGACCGTGATTGTGATGGCCCCCCAATGCCGAAAATTAGTCGTGTAGAGGGTGCTGGGAGCAACGGTGGCCCCTCTAGAGACACTTGCACTCTGTCAAGCAATGATGATACACAGAGTCAGGTTCGACAGGAGATCTTCCAGTACCTGGCTGAGCCTCTTCTCCAAGGCACCCCGGATCTGTTCCAGTACTGGAGCACCGCAGTAACTGACAAGTTCCCAAAGCTGGCCCGCCTGGCACTGTGGCTGCTGGCCGTGCCTGCAGTGGCTATACGCAGTGAGTGTGTGACTGTGTGTGAGCAGAGCATGGCCATGAAGAGGAGGCAGCAGGTGACAGCTGAGGAAATGAACAAACTCATATTTCTACGCTCCAACCTCAGTTAAAAAGACTACGAACCAAACCTCAACCTCACAACCAATGACTCAAGGCTATTGTTTATCTAGTTTTAGATCAACGGCAACATAAATGTTTATCAACACAAAGTAATCCTCAAAACTATACAGGAACGCAATTGTTGTAAGTTACAAACCCAGAAGTCAGTAATCTACTTGTATAGAAAACAGTGAAACGTGTGCAAGTATAGTAAACAAAGGAATGTGGTGGAATGGTTTATCTCAAAATGCCCTAATGAAGTTTGACATGGATCAGTCGTACCTGTGGTAGTGACAGGATTTCCTCCAACCTCCAACCTCCAACTAAACTGCTAAAGGCTGTATGCTGTTATCCTTAACGAGCAACTTTGTCAGGTAGTCAGCTTTCACTGCTTCAGTTTTCTACAGACCTCTTATAAACAATCCTACCAGGTTATTAAGTGCACACACCGTGAGTAAATACTGTTTACAGCAAGCTCAACGTAGACCTCTATTTGGGGTTAACATCACAATAAATATAAATTTCCTGCCACTGCACCTTTGACAACAAACTGTACCATATTATTGACTCCAATGACTATACTTAACTACATTTTAGACATCAGGAACTTGCAGTTTTCTCTCTAACCTCACAGGGGAGCTGCATCACTCTAATATATCTATGTATTTTCATTTGAAAGTTGCATTGAAAGTACATGCAATATTTTATTCTCTCTGAAAAGTAACACGCAAGTGTACTCTCACTAGTGGTCCAACAAGAACCTCATAATACACTGTTTCTTGATGTTAAGTGACGTTCATTTACAAATCTTTAAGATATAGCACTTTTTCACAAAACCTTTACGTGGCACATTTTTATTTAAAATATACAATAATAACCGAAACCTCGTGAGTGTTGATGGTAGCTTCCAATGCTGCTAATTTAGTAAAGCTACATCATCAATCACCTTTGCAGAGAGACACCAAGGTCATTACCATGTCTGTTTAAATATTTTTTATTCACTATAAATTCATTAAGTTGAATACTAAACACCGTCTTCCTCATAACTCCTATTGTATTCAAAAGTATATATTTTATGGCAATATATGATCGAATACATAGTTATAAAAACATGACTGTTGTCATCACAAAGAATACTACCATTTTTTACATGTGAAATCAGTATTTTCTCAGGAACCAGTAAAAATCTTGCAGGAACCACTTTCTCCTCTTTACCGAAAATGTACCGAACTGTGACCTCAGTGCCCAGGTACAGACTGAACCAGGGCTTTGGGGAAACCTTCCACCTCAAATTCAGTTGGTGCCACGTGCAACAAATGGAAATCTCACTGTTCAGGAGTCAGGACTCGTAAGCTACGGTCAACACATACATAATGAACCTATTTATTTTTATATTGTATCAATCAATCAAATACCTCCTAATGTGGATGGGTTTGTTGCCTCTGGTACTATCATTCAAGTACTGCTTTGTTATTTCTGTGTCTGGGCCTTAAGTCTCTGCTTTTGTGATAAACCCAACTTCATGCCTTTTTATTGCAGTTTATGGCCTTCACCTCATGAAAGTGTTTTTCATTTGCTTTCTCAGTTATGATGATAGAGATGTTTGAAAATCCTTAGTGGTCAAATGGGCTTTAAATACAGCATTTTGGCTTTTCTGTCCAACTTAAGCTTCTAAAAGCTTCTAAATGAACTAATTATTGAATGACGAATAGCCATCCAAAGCACACTGATTCACTTTATACAAGTCTGCACTATAAGAAGTTGTTTTTATCAAATTTAAACTGAATGATTTTAAGTTGCCCATCTATTGTATAGTACTCAACGTAGCACAATTTAAAATGACATACTATAATGCATGTTTAATTTCGATACAATTAAATTTGTATTTATATAGATATCACAAAAAAGATTCTTGAATTACACAGCTATTCATATTATTGCAAAGTTGTGGTTTTACAGTATGTTCTATCATTTTTAGCATTTTTTCATCATTGATTGACTATTAAACACCATTTAACTGGCTATTCTGTAAAAAAAATAAATATATATATATATATATGTATGAAAAAACAAACAAAAGCAGTGATCTGCAATCAAATCTTCAATCATCAGATGTTCAAACAAAAATATTTAAAATTTTCGAGTTTCATAAAAAGTGTCCTTCCTGAATCCTGACAATATTTACGCTGGGTTTAGAGGGGCTTGCTGCATGTTACTAACCTGTTGCCAAGACCCCAATTAGTTCCTACTCTCTATGTGAGTCTTTTTTATTTTTATTTAAGTTCTACATTGTAATAGCATTCCTGGAACTGTCATACCCACTGCTGTTTAAACTGAACTCTGTGGCATCACTCATATTTTGCTAACAAAACATTGCTGTAAGATATATTTAAAGAAAGTATTAATCGTAAGATTTACCTCAATATTCTGAAGGTAATGTTGTGATTTTGAGTGTCAGGAAAATAGCTGTTGTACAAAACTGAATCACATAATCAAAATACTGTACATGAACTTGCAGTGTTACCGGTGATCCTCACTCTGATGAAGGGAGTTTTCTTACTGTTTTTAAATAGGTATTTTAAATAGGATTTGCTCTGGGACAAAATGCCATTGTTGACATGTGTCAACTTGAATTTATTTAGAAATAACTTTGTTTTGTCAATTTCAATGATAACTAAGTATATCTAAGATATGCATGCTTTTAATATGAATATATAACATTGTAAGCTGGTAATTCTCATGAAGCAGTAGACTAGGTTGGCTAAGAGCAGAAATTGCAGAGTTTGTATTGTGTGAAGAGGAGGGACACTGTCCGCAAAGCAGTGTTTATTGGATGACATCGTAAATTTTCAGAAAATATAGTGTAAATACGTTCAAGAGAACTGCTGTTTTATGCCACAAGGGGGCGCCTTTATGTCAGAGATAAGATAGGGAGCACCAATAACATTTTACCTCTTTTTCTACAGTAGCATTTCAAAGGGTTTTGATATGATAGACTCAACTTAGATACTGTTATTAGAAACTGTCTCAACTGTAAGTTTTATTTTTTATTTGAACTTATTTTGATTAAAGGTTCATTTGCATAGTACAGTTAAGAACTCAACCACAGATAACTGTTCTGTTTCCTCAATGCAAGTTTAAATACTAGTGTTGCTTTTATTCTACTTTCAGGCATTTCTTCCTTTTCTACTCTACTGCTAAAATGCAAAAAAAATAAAAATAATGACGTTTGTTAATTTTGACTTTTTTAATCGCACTTTAGCAGCAGGTTCTTGTGTAGATTTGATCTCAGTTCACTTGTTAGTAAGCCTAATTTATACTTTTGTAGCAACACTATTTTTATAAAATGGCCGAAAAGGGTCACTTGTCTTTTTTTCGGTGTCATATATTGCAGCGCTGTTTGATGTTGAATACATTACCCTCTGTAGTTTGTGATGTGTGAATAAATTGTCACCAACTAGAATTATTTTTACTAAAGCTTTGTTATTTATACATTGGAGGTATTGTTGCATTTTTGTTTTAACTACATAAAACCACTGTAGCTCATTTTCACTTATAGTACAGTCGCATATCTCTCATATAAAAATTAGTTTGGTTCAGACTTTACTGACATTTTTATTTTGTATGTTAAAATGGCTTTAAATGTAAATTTTGCCTTCATTAATCAAAGCAAGTATGTTGAACATTTTAACATAAATAGCATTTATGATGCTCTTGCATTATAATCTTAAATCATTCTGAATTAGTTGACCTCTAATATTAGCATGCCCAGATATTCTTTGGTCTTTTAATGAAAACACGTTAGTGTTGACATAGGCAATGAATAGTTTTGCTTCTTTGACTTCTGTTCTATAATGAATGTTTGGAATCATAGGAGACATTTGAAACGACTTTTATAAAAAAGACTGTTTCTGCTTATTTACAGTATGAATGAGGACTCCCACCAAGAAAGAAAAGCAGCAAAGCTTTTCCACAGTGGCTGAAAGAGGTGGAGCACCCGGGCCTCCTGCACATGTCAGGGGGGGAAGGGGCCTTGGAAGAGGGCAGTGCTGAAGACTCACACATGGAGAGAAAATATACAGAGACTAGTGAGAGGTGCGTGCAAGGCTTCCCCCGGGGGCTGAGGAGAGCGCGAGAGAGTGAGGGAGTGAAGGCAGAAGAGTGGGTTTGTGTGCGTCACTGCCTGCTGTCCCGGGGTCAGCACAAACTCACAGGTATTCTCCGCACTAACTGCTTACCAAGGCATAATCTGCACATGCAACAGCCCACATGCATCACTCACTACATGGTCAGGGCTGAAGGTGACCCTCCACATGTTATACGTCCAGATGCACGATGAATGATTAAAACTTTGGTTTGGGTAGGCCAACAGTTTTAGTCTGCAAAATATAGAACAACTGCATTCAATGAATTGGAAGTTTTACTATTTATTATGTTTTTGTAGTTGCATTTGTTCAAAAAGAGATTATTTTCTTTAAAGATGTCAACACTAGGGGGCAGTGAATGGCTTGGTTTTGGCTCCCTGATGCCAAAGCTTTAGGACGTGGTCTTGCAGCATGATGGCCCAAAAGCATGTTTGAAACTAGATTTGAATTAGAATTTTTTATTTATTATTGTATTGATGAAAACCTTATAATCATTGATAAACAATGAATTAAAAAATGTACTGCTTCCCTGTTTCCCGTTCTAAGATGCAGAAGTTTAATTCTGGTTGGTTAATCACATAACTCCTTGTGGCTGCGGTGCTCTGATTAGACTTGGCCCTCTGAATTTACAGTAACAAAAACGTTGTGTGGCGGATGCACAACTTTACCATGCAGGTTTCCCCTTTCCAAAGCTGACTTGTCCGCTGAGCGCACACAGGATTGGAAGAGGAAGGACAGGCAGGAAGAAGGAAGTGTTCTTGTCTGGTATGGAGGAGCTGATGGCACGACGATGCGCTGATGCTGTCCTGCTCAGAGGTGGCTGACTTTATCAGCACTGACATGAATGTACAGAACTGCCAGGGCGCATCCGGCTGGCTGCTGTCAGGTGTCGTTCCGGCTAACACTCCAGCTAGCCCCTGACCTCACAGGCACCCGGTCTGCCCATCTGCGCCCACCTCTACTCCCCGCACACCTGCAGGATCCTCACCATTCTACCTGTCTTCAGAGACGTTACAGTATGATGTTCTCATGGACCTGGTTGAGTTTTTGGTGGACCCAAAGTCTTGCATGTGTGCTGTGACCAAACCCCTCGGCCACAGTGTCCCAAATCTAGATGTATTAATTATCAATATCATGTAGGCCATACACAGCATAAGTATGTGTAAGCCTAAAAGGCTGGACCCTGCACTGTTATTAAAGGTGCACTATGTAACTTCTATGGTGGAATGGTGGTCTAGATCTGTGGAGAGAGAGAGCAGACTGACCAGAAGAATTCAGGTTTTCCATGCTATTTTTTGTAATGAAAGCATTTGTAATTGAATCAATGTTAAATAAACGTTTAATGCCATATTGTGGAAAGTTCTAGGCTATGCATCTTAGCTTACACAGTGCACATTTAGAATAATGTGAATATAAATTCTCTAATTCAACATGGCCAGACCCATGAATTATTTGAAAATAATAAGTGGTCATTTATGCTCCCCATTCCCAATAAAAAGTGATTCATAACCATACTTCCACCCTATCCACATAGTACAAGCTTTTCAAATCCCCACCTGAACACATGACAACAATGTCCCCACAAACTGTAGATAGACAATGAATTACCCCAAAGTGCCCCTGCCTTTCTCTCTGTTCTGCTCCTCACACAGGTCCAGAATGTCTGATGTGGGATTCAGTGTTCTAATACTGCTGCCAGTGCGGGCTCTGAATATTTCATACCTACATCAAACTTATGAGTCCAACCCTTGTGTGAAAATATGATGTTTGACTTTGCTCGTCCAAGCCAAGTGTGGTTACAGTGAAAAGAAGGTCAAGGTTAAATTTGTTCTGATGATATAAATAGCCTCCGGTGATGTCCTCAAGATTATTTATTTATCGTTGTCATGATCTGGGGAGCACAGTAAGACAGCGTTATGTAAGCGGATAGATTGGTGTTCTTAATGCTCGCAAGTTTTAATGAGGCACTCAGATATATTTTTATGCACGTCATTGCCCTTTCGTTAAACTGCCATAATTTGCGTCGCTGACGCTGGTGATTACAAGTTTTTAATTCTGCCAAGAGTTGTGCTCTGCCTTTTGTTAACTACTTTTTCTGACGTCATTTATGCATCACAATTGATTTGCACCCAACAAGGCTAACATATCTCACGCCAGTAGTTCTGTTGTATTTGGCTTCTGAATGATTATCTCAAATAGAATACAATTAGCTGTTCTGTCTTGGCTCATAATCCTTCCTCCTTTTTTTTTTTTTTTTTTTTTTTTTTTTCCTGCATGTGTCTACACAGATTTTGCTGAATTGGCCCGAGCTTCAACCTTTTAAACTTTTCCTGTTTCGCTCACTGCAAATGAGTTGTTGGAGACAGTCCCTGGGGCCACGTTGACAGCTCACCAAGGCTGAAACATACACCATGAACAAGTAACATTCTCAGTCCACATCCAGTTGTGGATGTGTGTTTTCAGTTTCCTTTTCCTAAACTGCTGCAGTTTATCACAAATCTGTTCAATTAGAAAATGCAATGCCGTCATGTGTCACAACAAGACCGGCTACTGTTTGTGCCAATCCCAAATCCAGATAACTAAAATATACTGAAAATGAATCATAATATATTTATTATTCTTATTATTATGGACTGACGTAAAGTATCTATAGATCTTATTGGCAGTTGCTGGGTTAATGCATAGACAGAAAACCATTTGACATTTACCATAGGTCATTTCGAGCGACCAATTGACCTGAACACTACTTTAGTACCTGGTGAAAACCCCATTTATAATTTTAAAATAAGAATCTTGCAAGTTATGTACACATTTAGTTAGTCTTGTGTAGAGCTGCAGTGATTGTCGATTAAGGCTATATAATGGATAATCGTTATCTGGACTATACAGACTCTTAAACGCACACAAAGACAACTTTTATAAGAAAGACAGCGGCATTATTTATTAAATTCATGAAATCAAAATGTCAAAAGAATAAACAATGTGAACAAGCCTTCATTCACCTATTACAACCTTTTCAACAATAGAAATAATGGTTTGACTTGTCCACAAAAACATAAAACACAAACAACAAATAATCACTGACTAGTCGACTACTAAAAGAATTGTTAGTGACAGCCTTAGTCTTGTCCCACTCATCCACGCACCTTACAACAACAAAACAACAAAGGGAATTTAATTAACTAAATTGCCCTTCTTAAATGTTAAAACATTCAAATTGGATTCTAAACCCTTTCAAATGTTTTATTGCTGCATGTCATGAGTGCATTGGTGGGTTATTGCCTTTAGTTTTAACTGAATTATCTTTTACCACAAAAGCATGCCCGCCTGGCCCTGAGCCTGCTAATGTCATATGAGGCGTCGCTCCAGAGCTGATGTAAAGAAAGTACATTTTTAATGATGTAGCATTGAGTGCCTTTCTATATTCCATCATCTCATTTCCATGATTTGTAACTACTTGGTGACTGGAATTATTCCATTGGGAGAATAATTCCTTGGCACAGAAGCAGGCACTCAATTGAAAATACACATTTGCCAATTTTCATTTGAGAGGATACTGAAAAATTACCCATTTATTAAACCTGTTTGATAATCAAAGCTAATGGATCATTTCAATTTTCTTAACTGTGCAAATGCAAAAAGGAAATGAGGATGTACAGCCTGTGTCCTGCAATTTGGATTTATATAATCTAAATAATCTGTTTTAGACTCTAATGGAATGGAAACGTTGCCTTCAAATTTGTCAGCATGCGTTAATTATTTCTACTTCTAATCACCACATCCATAACTCAGAATATGTTTTTCTTTTTTTTTTTTTTTTATAGCCTACCACTAATACTTCTCAAGCAGGTCTACACTCAAAACCAAGATAACTGACAGTGACCAATGTGCTACTTCTCCGAGGCTCCCTAAATGATTAGTTTTCATCTGTGATGGAAATAACGACTCGTTTTTGGCCAGTGATATGACCTGAAATAGACAATTATTTCATGTTCCCTAGTGCATATGTAGTATGTATTAGTGTATTAAATACTAAAACTTCAAACTCAATTTTGTTACCAAGCAATGGGCTCGAAATCATAATTGTCAACATAAAATAATTGCAATTCTTTGTTATCATCTTCTGATACAGCTCAAGATCATTCTAAAACTGTTTAGAAAAGGTGTTTTGTCCTTTTTGTCCTGTGTGGGTTTATTTTCATCAATACTAGTTTTAATATCAATTAATAGCTCTGGATTGCAGTTTAATGTCTGTCTCCATGGCGGTCTCATAGAAAGCCCCAAAGTAATTTAATGTAACTTAATGTAATGTTGGTTGTGAGAGCCACAATGCCTCAAATAATGGTTTTGTTTATGATTAAAAGTATAAACAATATTTTAAGATGAAAAGACTGAACTCTATTAAAAGTTTAAAATGATTAAAGTATAATTCATATGTGTACTAAAAACAAGTCAAATGTATTAAGACTCTGTATCTGTTCCACTGCTCCTGTTCTAAAAGGTGTAAGCGCTATGCCAGGTGTAGGAGCGCGCATGTTCATTAAAAGCACTCAAAATGGATTACGTCCCCTCATTCTTCAGTGTAAGAAAACGTTCACACCCGTAGCTCATTGTGGCTGTTAAAAGCTGCAGTGGTCAACCGTCTGCTCTTGTCAAACCTGAGTAAAAGCATAAGCTTTTGGCCCTGTGTTCAGCGTGCATTCCTGCTCTGCACTTCTTCCTAATTTTTTCTGGCATTTCCTTTTTCTCTGGCTCCTTTGTTTTGATGCAGACTGCTGTTTTCTTGGCGCAAGTGAAAAGACAAATTGATTGATCAGTGCAGGGGGTATTGATCAAGCTGATCCTCTGCAGTGACCCTTGACCTTCCGATTGACAGCAGCCCTGTAATGAGGCCTCAGAACAGAGAGAGTGGGATAGTGGCTTTGAAGAAGGGCATCTGTGAGGAAAGAAGCCCAAGGGGATGGGTAGAGCACGCACACACACACACACACACACATGCGCCCACACACACACACACACACATACATACACACGCACACATACATACACCCATCCCCAACTAAATCAACTTTGTGCCATTGTTACATTGCAGCGCCCTCAATAACCCCAGTTTGCATAATCGGCTTTTTGAATTGTTTGGCCCAGACACATTAAGGTGCAGCGCTGTATTGTTGACTGCAATCTGCACGTGGCCATTGTTTGCTCATGTCACTGTAGCATTATGCATCATTTGCCCTCGACAGCATGTGTTTTTCTGCCAACTTTAGCTGCTAAATAATATTAGATCTATTGTGATGTGACATTTTGTTATGTACAGGTTTGAAATAAACTGTTAAACTACCACATTTACTGCACTCTTTTATGGATCAGACACATTGCCATAGCAATTAACAATTCAAAATAAAATTATTAGACCTTTTGAATGGGCAAAAGGCCTAAAAATATGAACAGAATGCTGAAACAACATGCATGCATTTTTCCAACCCCAATAAAATAATACATAACAGGGCACTTATAACAGTAATACAATGGCCACTGTTTACTTTCCCTGACAGGTCCATATGCTGAGTTTGCCTTACTTTTTAATTTACACTCTAAGCCTTTATATAAACATTCTGTGAAGTGTCACTCCAGTGCTTTACCTTGTTTTACCTTGTGTTGTTTTATTAAAGCGCTGACTGTCTTATGGCGCTGCTGAGGCGTTGTTTTGGCAAAAGCGTTGTCTGTGTTCAAACCTATCACACCTCACTGTTCCTGATGTATTTTATGTGTATGGCCTGAGTTTTACAGTCTTTAGTGCTTAACAGTGTTTCTGGGCAGTTCTGTGGCCACTGCTGTCCAAACTGATCCATCCTTTAAGCATATTTTAAGGAATCTCCTGCAGTTTTTTCATAACGTTTTCAGAACAGTGATGTTAATATTATGACAGGTAGCCATAAGAATACAGGTCATGTTTTTTTTGTTCATAGTCAGTTTTAAAAGTTGTTTTAAATATTTAGGGGGGAGCATGTAGCCTAAGCCTTTACTGGTTTAAAATAATAACAACTGAACCTGAATATAGAGGACAAACACAAGTTATGTCTCAGGGCAGGCCATGTCTGCAGGTGCTGGGGTTTAAGTAGTGAGGAGTCAGATCAGAGAGAGGCACGTTAGGTTTATTTCAAACTGGATTAAGCCGTTGGCAACTCAAATCAGATTCTAATGTGAGGCTCAGTCTGCTTTCTGATTGGATAATTGTTTTGGGGCACTTTTTGGGAAAATGAGTAAATGTTGTGTTTTAAGAGTTTTTGTAAAAGACTTTGTAACAAAATGTGACGCACTGTCTACACCTAATAATTAATTTTTTTTCTTGTAATATATGTGATACTTTTATTCAAACCAATTATTTTGCTCACTGAGTTGTTCAATCTTAGATGTTTTTCTCCTATTTCATAACTATTAGTATTTAGTAGAAACTTTGCACATACTGCATAATAAGATGACTTGAACCGTTTCCAATAATGGGCCATATCCCATTCACATTACCAGACATTTTTCCACTCTTCCTCACCCAATTGGTCTACCATAGACAAAAAGTTCCAATGATATTCCAAGAAATAATTTCTTTCCTTGTTTCATTCTTGGAAGGGGCTCAGTTTCAACCACATTTAGGTGAACCCTGATCCTTCGCCAAATAGTTGTCAGTCCTAGGGGCTTGATGCCTCAACCTGGGTAATGCCGCTGTAGAAACCACTCCGCTCCGTGTTTTTATGGACAAGCGTCACTGCAACTGTACTTCAAGTACGCTGGCTAATGAGCTTTTTAACCATCTCCATATGGACTCGGCAGCGTCTAGACGGAGGGGCAGTAGTGGTGCTCACTGCTTACTGTATATAATTCCCCCTCCCCACAACCAGCAAAGTTTAACCCAGGGCAAGCCTTGTATGCCATCGGGGACCCATAATAGGTTATTGTTTACCACATAGTCCACAACAGCACCCAAATCCAGGATGTGGAAATGATGAGGAACATACTTGTGCTGCGGATTTGTAGGTGATGTGATCTTTCTACAGGGTGGTTCTGGATTTCCTGCTGTTGAGGTGACCAAATCAACTACTTTCACAATCAAGAGATATATCAGATCCCACTGTGATTCAGTCCTTTGCTCGACAAATGTGATCACCCACAGGTCTTATTACTCCTTGGAAGGCAGCAGTATGTTATGGACAAATGAGAATTTAAAACCGATAGTAGCAAGAAAAACCCCAAAAGGTTAACAAAAAAACTAAACAAATGCATTGAAGTCTAACATTGTAATCAAATCTCTCAATCAAATTTTATTTATAAAGTGCTTTTCATACATAAAATGTAATATAAAGTGCTTTACAGTGCATTATACACAATCCCACATACCATCCCGACTGTCTGACCCATAAAACCAAACAACAAACCCACAGACACACACACACACACACACACACACACACAGACACACACACACGTACACACACACACACACACACACACACACACACACACACACACACACTCTAAAATGCATAAGGCTGAGTACAGATGAACCAGCTTGAGGAAGCACCATCAGAGGAGCCCTTTGCACCAGGAGCAGAGAGTCTCTTGTGCCCAGACACAGGGCACACAGGGCCCAGACACAGGGCCCAGAGCGATGTGTGAGATGCCAAACCTCCACCTCCAGAAATCCAAACCACCAAATGTGTTTATTATATATTAATTCACAGGTTTTACCTACAGCCCAGGAGACTACATAAAATGAAGATAAAAGATAATCCATATTGTGAGCACTGCTCAGACAATACCATTGGAACTTTTCTCCATATGATTTGGCAATGCCCTGAGGTCAATCGTTTTTGGGAAAGCGTCTCAACATATCTGTCCAGGATCATAGGCCGGATTATACCCCGCACTCAGAGGTTACTTGTATTAAATTATACTTCTGATTTTAATCTAACGATCAATGAGCATCCCCCACTATTTGCTTGGCTCACAGCTGCAAAAAAAAGATTGCATGTTGTTGGAAATCAACACAGCCTCTGAATGTGGGGGAGTGACTCTCATCATACACAGAAATCGCTCAGCTAGAGCTCTTACCAGCTCGGATTCATAACGCAAAATATTAAAAATGTAAATAAGTGGTCACAGCTCATAACAAAACTTGAATAAATATTTCTTAAGAGTTTTTTCCATGGTACTGCTGCCATCTTACTATACACTGAGGTGTACTGTATGTATACATCTATGTGTAGTAATACATATATAGTATTGTGTGCATATTGCTGTTTCTGTGGACATTAATGACGGAAGAAACTAGCTCTTTTCAGCAATCTATCACTGCAAATGGGTATGTATGTGCATGTATGTATAGATATTTCCCTTTTGTAAAATTGTATCAAAGGTTATTATTAATATTTATAATATTTACACTATTTACGCTATTTATACTATTTATACTATGATTAATAATAGTTATAATATTTACAATACAATTTTACAATAATATGTATAATAACAATAATAACAACAATAATCATTTATGTATATGTATCTTCTTATCATTATGATTGTGGCTATGATTATTCTTGTTTTTATGTATTTATTTTCCCTCTTAAACTGGCCTTAATCTGTGAGGGAATGTGTGTGCGTGCGTGTTTGTGTGGAAAGGATGTGTGTGGATGTGGGGGATCCATGAGGGGAAATGAGGGGAAGGGATGAAGGGGTAAAAAAAAGAAAACAATTGTGCGTTTGTTCTTTCAGCCACCTTGTAATGTGATGATGCCAATGTCAGAAATTGCACAATCCAATAAAAAAAAAATGTTTGTAGTGGTTCTGTAGTTTTTCTTTCCCGAAAAGGAGGATGCTGGGACATTTATCCATAAACTAATTTCCTGTGAACATTGTTTAATCTGCTTCTCTATTTTACTGTTAACCTTCGAGGCAACATGCTCTTGTGATTTTGGGCGATACAAAAATGAATTGATACATTAATCAAAAGCTAAGATAAATGGTGGGTCTTGAGTTTGCTCTTAAAAGCCTTAAATGCTCCTTTTAATATGATTTCTTCATTTAACAAATTAACAATTCACTTCAAGTGCATATGATGGGTTAGACTACGGTACACATTTCACTCAAATTATTTTAGATTTTACATAAACTTTTGCCTATTTTTCCCCAGTTTGCCAATTTGTGAAGTTTTTTAATTGTATTTCCTGGTTGGAAATGAACAGCAGATGTGACATAGGTAGAGGTAATTCCACAACTGTTACCTAGCAACCATACTGTAAACTAGGGACACAATCCAAATAAATTACACAATAATTATGATTTGACAAATAATAACACTTGATAACACGATTATTTAGTTAAATGATTGTTTAAACTGTCAGAAAAATGTGTCAGTTGTGTGTAAATTGTTCCTGCGTTTTTAATGAAACGCTTTGATAACAGACGGATTCTGTTTTAGATCTCACCACTACTTCCTGTGATTTTCAACTTTTACCTATTGACAGACAAACTAAGTCCTAATTCGAAAAACATGAACATTTGTCACTTCAACAACACTGTGACATATTGTGTCTATTTCTTACACATACACACACGCACGCGCACACAAAACACTTATAGGTACAACAAAGATGTTTCAAATCAACAGTATTTAAGGTATAAGCAAAAAACAAACAAACAAACCAAAAACTCCAAACAACATATTGGGAGAGGAGTGAGTGAACGATTGTAAAGGGATGTGCCATCTGCAACACAGGGTCAAGTCACTCCCACGTCACATCCAATTAAAGTCAACACTTTAATCTTTGCCCTTTCCTAATTCATCTTCACCTGTTGTAGAGGTTTCATTCATGATTTGATTTGGCAAGTTTTACCCCACCCACTTTAACCATTTGGGCTTGGACTAGCAGAAAAATGTTATGGTATGTCGTTATAGATGAGATTTTCTGTTGATGAACCTAAAACAGATTTGTAGTAATGAAAAGACAATGATAAAACCATTACATATAGGCTTAGAAATGCGAGGCTGCAGTGTCTGTTGTGACCCCTCATGTGGTGCCTGAGTGCACATAACTGACAGCTGTCATAAGCATTAGAAAAGATTAAGCCTGATCTACTCCAACGTGTACGCTTCCTGTAATCTTTACGATATTCAATGAAAAAGTCAAAAGAGTATTTTTTATATATTATTATAGTTTACAAAATGTTCTACATTTTATGCAGGCAAAGCAAGAATTCCGAGTTAAAATGTTGCTGGTTGGTAGTGTGGTGTTAAACTACTGTATAAGGTATTCTTCCTCCCTGTAATCATTTTAGGTATCATGCTTTTCAAGGAATACCATTTGTCAGTTTTTGTGACACTCATTTCAAGTCAATCTGGCTTGATCCCTGGTATCAACACTTAGAATGCTTGTAAATAATATGGCATTTCAGTCTCAAAATGAGGTAAAAGCATTTGTTGCACTGGTGTATAAGAGCTCCACGAGCAGATTAAGGCTTGGGTGCATTAATGGATTATAGGACTGTTTTTTCTTCCGGTTTTCAAGCTGAATCGTGCAACTCTCTCACTCGAATGCAATTCTGGGATTATTGTACAGCAGTTTGCTTTACTTCCAAGTGATTTTGAAAATATATCTACTGCAGTGAAGATACTCAATTTGAATATCTATAATGGATAAAAACATTTTCTACTACTTGAATTTGTTTGCCGGCTGTCCAGAGCAACTGCTTATATGTTAACGTTGTGAGCAAGCTGCTACTTTATACAGAGAGATGTGAGCTGTACTAAGTAGCCAAAAGGGAGATGTTTGGTGCCATCTAATATGGGAGTCATTGAGAACAAAAGTAGAATTAGTATAAGAAACTTTACAAGAAGGTAGAAATGATAAATTGAGTGGCATCATCAGTAAAAGCAATGATAGTAGTAAAAAACATGGATCAAAAAGTAGAATTTTGAACAATATTTTATCCCCGCATGGATAAAATATTGTTAGTATTTAAATTTCCTGTAATATTACTATTCAAAACCTTTAGAAATGAATAACTATAGCAACATGTTTGTTTACCACACCAGGGGTTTGCCTTATTTCGTTTACACTTTTGACCTGTTTTGCAGTTTCACTGCCGTTAGCGTTCACATTAAAAGATTTTCTGATGGGGATTTGTTGGGTTGTTGGCATCCATAGCCTGATCAGCATAGGTCATTGGGTTAAGATGGTATTCCTACACCATCCGATCCGGAAATTGCTGATCGGAAAGCATGTGTATAACAGCAGCTATCATTTTGCAGCTTACAAATACAGACTGGAGAGCTTCTGTGAAGAGTGAGTAATCATTTAACTGCTAACACTCTTGTCACTCAAGGCCTCATGTTGAACTTTATTGTATGCAGGTCTTAACAGAGGCAGGTGAACCCAATCTGCTTCTCTTGAGAAATATGATGTTAAATTACCTTGATGTGAAGGTTTATTTTTTTTCTCCTTTGCGGCAAGTACATAGTGTGCTGATCTGAATGGGAGCCAAGTGTAAGACATGAGGTCATCGTCTCGGTGTTGGTAGTCAGGGCCCGTTTCCAGAGAGAAAGTGACAGCGTGGTCGCAGGTGAGATGAGAGAATATCATTGCAGGACTTGCCGTGCCTGCTCCTCTTCTCTTTGTTCCCACTTCTGCCGCACCTGCTGCAAAACATGTTCATTTCAGAAATCATAGACATTTTTGGTCACTTCAAAAGTTCATTTACAAAGCACAAATGCTCAGAAAACTAAAAGAAAAGGAAACGAGCACAGTGCAAAATAACCTTACACAGTACCACTTGGCTGTAGTAGTAATAAGTGACAGGATAACTAGCACTTTTATCTATAAAATGTACAACATACATACAGGAGGAACAGTTTTGCAGCACTAGTGAGATCAATGAGTATTACTTTTTCCAAGCACTTTGAATGTGTTTTAATTGTACTTTTCTTATGTAATTATTCCAAGTGCTTTAGTTTTTATAATGTGTTATGTATATTATGTTTTCATCTTACTTGCAAGAGTCATAAAGGTCAACCAGCTCTTGAAGGTGTGCCTACTTGTTTAAATTGAGCAGCCAAGCCCTTATCCCCACAAAGAGTTGTGAAGTGTTGCTACTCAACCAGACCGCCTGACCTGGGACTGAATTTACAACTTGTAGCGCTCATGTTTGCATCCTCACTCATTCAGTACAAACTCTAAACTCTCAGTCCGTCTGTGTGAACCTCAGCTCAGCCCAACCTTCAAGGTCACCCCCGCCCCCCTTCTTTTCACATCCCACCCCTTCACCCTCCAGCTCGTGGCACAAAAGGAACTATGCAGCCTAAAGTCACAACAGCACACCAAGAACAAAGCAAATATTGAATGTTTGTCTCTCTTCCTCTTTATGGTAGGTGGCAACTTTGAGCTGTCTGTACACAGCAAACAGGTTAGGGGCTTGGAGCCAAGAGACACCCACAAATTCCAAACTCCAAGAAAAGCAATTAAAAGTGAGAGTTAGTGGTTATTGTGCAGAAAAAATAAAATCTCAAAAGTTATATTGACCAAAAGTGTTTTTATTGTTTTCCAAACAGTGGTAGAATAATGTGTAAACACGAGAATGCATGAATCAACCTGAAACTAAGATATCTTCTATTTTAATGTTGCAAAAAGAAACAATGCACATGGTTGCATTTCAATCAAATAAATTACACATATTGTCAGATTTCAGTGAAGTTAAAGGAGGACAGGGCGTGTTTTTCTTTTCCTTTAATCAACACTTTTAGGTTGAACTACATCTGAAAATGGCCATAATGCGAAGAATGACTTTGACTTCTACGTCTCTGTAATTGCTATAGCAGACCGCAGAAGACCATGAGTGGCTCAAAAATGTCTACACAATTTGAACAAAAGTAAAAACAGGAATGGTAGTCTTAAAACGTAGGGACTACCTCATCTTTATAAAGAATTATGATTTGCGATGTATATTTTTCTCTTGATTCAACATGATTGAGCCTTTAAGTGTCTCCTATAGGATGGTGCTGAGTAGCTTCAAGTATGGGATTGTTTAAATTGTAGCCACTAGAGGGATACATAGCCTATACGCCTTCCAAACTCCGTAAACACCATCCTATCACTAGCCTATGTGTGCCATAGAGAGAATTACCGTCAGTGAGAGTTGCCTACCTGTGTGACTTCCCCCTTTGAAAAAACACTCTCATAGAGCCCCGGAACATTTGAAACATGAGTTGTTCTTAAAAGACTTAGAGAGGAAGAAGTGGCTCTAAAGCGGACGAGGACCTCTGCGACTCAGCTTCAGGCAATCAATGAGGACCGCGATGCTTGCACTCTGCCCATCTTCTTCCTCTTTTTAAACGCAAATCATACTACATTTGAACTTTTTTGGGTGCTAAAACGAACTTTGGATTCCAGCTTGCTTTTTTCCAAACACTTTTACCCTTCACCCTTCTGATTGTGTGTAATACATATGACAGCTCATTTTATTTTTCCTTTTGAATGGATTATAATATGTGCCATTTCTTAGGCGCTTTTACGCATTGGATAAAGGAAACAACAAAAAGGTGTGACAAGAGCCTGGCGGACAACTGTGGATTTCTGCGAGTGAGTTCTAGCTTCCAGAGGGGATGAGGGGGGCATTGGCCGGACCCCCCTCTTGATTGATCACTTATTAGTCATCCTTTGAGCTAAATGGGACCCATAGAAAAGGCACCGTGGAAGACACACATGAATCAAATATTCTTGTGTCCCCTCAATGTTTCTAGAGTAGTTTTGCTCAAGAGAGGGGGTCGTGGCTTGATATTGTAAAGAGAAAAAACAGCATTGCTTTATGAGTTTATTTAGACACTTTGGACCGTTTAACATTCTGACGCTGTAAAACTGAAGAGGATTTCCCAAAGAAGATTTTTACGCTTGCCTCTTTTATTTTTTTATCACATCTTTTGCAAAATGAAACTTTGGACTTTTACCTGGGTGTCTTGCCTGGTGATTCTCATCTTGTGCTTTGGCTCAGAGTGTGGAACTGTTAGGTTAAAAGGAAGATCCAAGAGGGAGCTGGTGCGCTTCAGGGAGGCAAAAGCCACCAACCCGGGGTCTTGTGCCACTCGCCTGCCCCGGGGCAAGCGCTCTGTGCCCGGGGTAGAGAGGAGGCTAGTGCGCCAGCGGCGACGCACCTCTCAGCCCGAGAACAACTCTCTAGAGCGCGGGGGAAAAGCGGTCTACTTCACCGGCAGAGGAGACCAGCTGCGCCTTAAACCCGGCGTGGAGATACCCAGAGGAAATTTTACTCTTGAGATGTGGATCAAGCCGGAGGGAGGTCAACGATCACCCACAGTAATAGCAGGTACATCTACAACTTCAAAATGTGTTGTTTCACCAACAACTACTAATTACGCGTTTTTGTTCAAGTGAATATTTCATGTGTAAGTCTTGTTAATCAGTACAGTTTCAGCGAGTTGAAAATCAGTTCATCTATCAGACTAGACAATGATGTCATGCTTTAAAAGCGGATAGGCTACGTACAGTGCAACCACATCGAATCTTATACACAAAGTTTGTACGTTCTAGTAGAAAATATTCAAATTTAAATGAGTGATCTCGTTTTCTTTTGCACTTTGACGTGGTGATAAACAGATGGACACCTCCATGCGGAGGATAGGAGAGATAAAGCTACTGTACCGTTTGACCGACAGCTGATGTCACTGTGCGTAAAATGTAATTTCTGTGAGCCTTAGCTATTTTAAAACTATGATGTAATGGTTGAAACTTTGTGAGAGAGCACGTCACTTCAGGCACAAAGCCCCGCTAGACCAGAGAGGGAGATCTTTCTCGAAGCAAATGTGGAGTGTCCCCTTTCTGAAAACACCTTTAGGAAGCAGGCGACAGGATTTCCCTATATATAAGACACACGTTTTGAATTTGGTTACCTAAATATATAGCGCACTTGCTTATTTAAATGCGTAAAATAGCACTAGTGTTTCTGAACTCATTGCCTATTATAGCTAATAATATTAATCATGATAATAATAATAATAATAATGATAATGATGATGATAATGATAATGATAATAATAATAATAATAATAATAATTATTATTATTATTATTGGCTACATTACATATAATATGAGTGGAGATTTGTTTAGAGATTTTTAGCGTTATACCTTTCTTGCAGTGCTTTTAAGACATGCATCCTCTTTTCTTTGCGAAATGGAGCTCATTCAGCTAATAGCGTTTTTAATTATATGTTAAAGTGGAAGGGTTTGTGCTATTTACATGAATACCTCCCTTTGCCGACAGGGAGCGTTGCATACACAACTCATTGACTGCTACTGGGGCTGCGAAGATGCAGCTTTTTGAACTGAGCTGAACTCTTTCTCAGTTCCCCCCAACACCCAAAAAATTAAACATTTAAATGTAAAAAAAACCCACCAAAAACATATAGACAAAAGCAGATATTTTGTCTACTGTATGGTTCTTTCAATCGAAGTATTAACACTGAAATGAATCCGTATCATTTGTGATTAGCTGGCATATACATGAATTGAGTGATTCCCCAATGGATGATGACCCCCCCACACACACTCACACACCCGCCCCCCTTCCCTCCCACCAGATTCTTCCCACTCAGAAAGACAATTCTTTCTGTGTTGTTTATTTATGCTGATGTGGTTTGAAATCATATAAGTGACATGCCACCACACAAGAAGAGTTGGAATCCCAGGGCTGTTAGTCTTAATAATTCTTAATTCTGTGTCAAATGGGAAGAGGAGCACCGTCTGTCTCCCATGACCTGCCGGGACAACTAAATGCAGACCTTTGCAGATATGTTGTGTGATAGTGCATAGACTTTGCTGTTGTCATCATTCAAAAAGTGCAAAAACAAATGTAGACTGTTTAGTATCTATTTTGGAAAGTTGGGATGCTCTATGTTCTTAATGGTTCACAGAAAACCTTAGCATGAATTAGATTACACAATCTGGTTTAGGTCAAAGTCATGCTTTGTGTAAATAATGAACACAGATCAGACAGAACTTTATAACCACTCACAATTAATGCTCAATCATTGATAACAGCGTCTCTAGACTGAAGATGTGTTAGAGGCAGACGGCTTTGATGAGGCTCACATTTTGATGGCTATAGACCAGTGGTTTCCAAAGTTTTTGTAGATGTTTACCCCAAAGACTTTGAATGATCAGGTGCGTACCCCCTGCTCCAATGCTCTTAAAAAATATATAATAGTTTGTACATTCTACCTTAAAAATATACATGTTCTTCACTAGCCTGGGAGATCCAAATAATAAACATTCTTATCAAAAAGCTTGGGAATTACTGTTATGAATGACTGGGTCAGAGCATCTTCAAAACAGTTGTTGTGAGTATTCCTGTCGTTGAGGGTCCAAACTAACAGAATGCGAAATGTTTAAACAAACGGTCACTAACACAAAACAACATAGTCCTGAAGTCTGCGCGACACCAAAGAAGTATTTAGTAATAAACTAAACTATAACATAAGCAAATCATGATTTTACATTTAGTTAATTGTAAACAGTAATGTTGATCTTAAAACAGATTGGTTGTAGAAAAATTGGTTGTAACAGGCCAGATTAACCCCTGCCAAGAATAACTCCGGGTAGAGTTTGGCCGAGGCCAGAGTAAACCCAGGTATAAACTGTCCAGACTAAACCCCTCTGGGCCAGAATATACGCCTCTATTTGTCAACCTCATGTCTTTTTAATTATACCTAATAAAGCCAGAGTACAAAATGGCCTAGGCCAAAGTATACCCAGAAATAATCCCCCCACTACATGAAGGACATGTCAGAATTTTTTTAATTAACTTTAGAAAGTTGAAGAGCAGTGGGCAGAGAGATAAGAGGCAGGTGAAAACATAAGTTTTCTGAGCACTTTTAAGTCTCAAATGCTGGACAATACAGGATTGCAGAAACATGCATGAAACACCGTAGGGAGCACCGTTATAGCATAGTTAAAAGCTCATAAAAGATTATTTTTTTCATAATTCCCCCTTTAAATCTGAAATGAGTGCCTGGTGTGTTTTCAAATATCAGTGGAATTTTCCACTAGTTCTGAAAGAAAATTGAGCGGTCACTGTACTTTGAATATTACTACATTTATTTGACTGATGTTAACACTTGTTTTACATCTCCCAGTGTTTTATCAACCTCTTGTGACATTTATATTTATGTATGCATTTGTACTATTTTCTTGTAACAAGACAAATGGCTGATGTGAAGAGGCTTTTCCTTTGAACATGACATGAACCACTCTACTCTATAGAAAGTGTAATTTCCCTCATGTGAGTGGCTATGCATTTGCTTAGGAACAGAAATGTGTATTGTAAATATATTCATGTAAAGTGAGAGTGTGTGAGCTCAACCAGTTAGTGCTAAGTCTGGAAGAGCGTAGTGTATTAGATTAATTGAGCATGGCAGAATTATGACAGCTGTTTACACTAGGAGCTGTTCAAGCATTTTAGCACACCTTTTAGCCTTGAGTGCACTAGCCGACAGATGGAGTTTTTTTTTCTTCCAGTGTAGTGGAAAGGCTGAAAACGTCCTCCACCAAAGGACTGACCTTGATGCTGAACCCAGCCCTCACTCTTTGAACATAAGTCTTCTGAAATACCAAGTTAATTAATGCATGATGCTTTGTGCATCTAATTAGATGCATGGAAGAATTATAGAGATGTCCGCGCAATCACCATTAGCCAGTTACTTATTTCAGTCTCAGGTATTCCCTAATCGATGTTGAACAAAGGCCCCTGAGGAAGCACTTTAAGTCTACTGAATAATTAGTCTAAAACAATCCTATGTGACTCAAAAGAAAAACTATACATTATAACAGCTTATAAAGCCCCGCCTCGGTCATAAGCTTTGTCTGTTTTAATAGATGATGACCACTACAGACTGGAAACACCACTTAATCTGCACTTTTGGTGTTGTGCCAGAGCATGGTCATCAAATGCATCACTTTGACTGTTGCATTTTTTTTTTTTTAATTAAGGACAAAAATGTCCTCTCGCTCACTTGTGTTCCACCCATCAACAGGTGCTGCCATGAAAAGGTGCATTTTTCACTTCACCCGTCAGTGGTCATAAATGCTTTGCTTGTGTTTGCATACTGGTTTACAGTTTTACTAATCTAAGCAATAAAGTCTTAAAAGTGGCAACATAATATTCAGCTCTACCCCAGATCACCTGTGAGGTATTTGAAGGAGCTTTGAAATGTACAAAAAGTGCAGTGTATTACCACAGGTTCATGCTCATGTACTTCTGACAAGCACAAAGCAAACAAATAGTTAGCATTCACCGATCCCCAAGAAGTGAAAACACATTACCATGCTAGACCTGACAAACGCAGTCCAAGTGAAACAGGAAAAAGGTCTTCTGGTGCCTCTACAAAAACATGATTTTAGCAGAAAACTAGCTGTTTCTGGCTACCCTTCTGGCAACGGACGTTTACATGAGCAACTTTAAATGCTCTCTGTGTTCACCCAAAGGCCATGTTGAGAGATTTCCATGGGGTCTCCCATATGTATGTAAACATGCACTTCTACCCAATTTGCAGGACAGTTATGAAAGATCACATTATAATCATTAAGCACATTTTCCCCTGCCTGTAAACAAATTACATCAGTATAATCCATATTATTGTTATGTGAAAATGGTACAAATAAATCAATGTCGCAATTAGCGTTATTGTAACCTTTGTCACATGTACACTGCAAACAGTAATTCACAATAGTAAAACTATAGTATAATATATACAAATCTACAAATGTGGATTAACATGATCTATAAAAGACACAGAATCTGGAGCTCTAGATAAAGCATTAGAGAAGTCTACAGTTTGCACCTAAGTAAAATTCTTTTTTGTTTAATTGTAATTATCATACCCTAAATAGCCATCGGAAGAGTCGGCGCTGTTTGTGTTGGACTGGGCTTCTGTAAACGTTGTAGAAGAGTAAAAACAACTGTAAGCAAACAAAAAGTACTCTCTCCGGTCATCGAGATCATTATTCTGAATGTAGAAAGACAAGTCAAACTTGGAATAATACTGATAAACAAACAACAAGAGCTTAAGGTAGTACTGCATTAACTTTTTCAAACAAAACAAGAAAATAAAAATACACAATATGTTGTGTTGTTGTTGTGTTACGTTTAATGGCGGTTGGCAGCCAACTGTAAAGGTGCATTTACCGCCACCTACTGTTTTTATACATCTTCAAAGTATGTGTTTTAGGCTATACTGTAAAAAATGAATAGTAATAAAAAGGAGAGATAGATAAAGAGAATTACATATACCTTATGCCTATGTGCAGTACAGGTATATAATTATTAGTGGTAATTTTTCAAAGTCAAACAGACTCAAACAGCAGTTGCCTTGAAAGGCGACAGTGAAAAACACATTAAACAATGTTCATTGGAAATCTTCAAATGTCCTTAGACCCTCAGTCTCGGCAAGGAAAAACCACAAAACCCTTTGGGAGAAACTGGGAGAACCACAATAAAGGAGAGATCCTAGTCTCACGGACGGACAGGCGCTTCAATTTACAGATAGATTGTGGAGCCAGAACTCAGAGGGTGGTTCATCTAGCAAGACAGGTTAGCTGGAGTTGGGAGCGTTCCTCCAGACAGTTGAGGAGCATCCGGATCTACAGGTCAGCATAGGTAGTGTCTGAAACAGTACCACTCTCAGAGGGGAGTGGAAAAAGGAGAAAAACATGTGAACAGCAATGAACAGACTACAGTTGAGCAAAAATATTAATTCATGTTGATAGGAAAAGTAGGAGGACACAGAAGATAGTACTCAAGCTGCCATACTTTCCCCAGCATAGTTTCTCCTATAGGGCAGTGTAGCTGGGAAACTGTAGCATTTTATTTCTCTTCCATAACACAGGAGCTTGGTGGCTAAACTCTCTCCCTCCTACTGTGCTTTTAGAGACTCTTGGGACCACCAGAAGTCCAACATTTTGAGAGCAAAGTGCTCTGTTTGGATGATAAGGTACTAAAGCATCTTTGAGGTAGGATTGGTCCATGTCCTTTATGGCTTTATAAGTCGGAAGGAGAATTCTAAATTTAATTCTAAACTCAACAGGGAGCCAGTGAAGAGACTCGATCACCAGGCTAATGTGTCCTCTTTTTTTAGTTACTGTTAGTAATTTTGCTGCTGTGTTTTGAACCAGTTGAAAGCTTTGATATAACAAATGCATGGATACGTTTTTCTGCATCGCTTTTAGGCAAGATTTTTCTGATTTTAGCAATATTACGCTGATGAAAGAAGGCTGTTTTACAGGCTTGATTTATATGTGATTTGAACGAGAGCTCCTGGTCATATAAGACTCTAAGGTTTCTTACAGTAGTGCTGGAGGCAACACTGACATTGTCCAGTGTGACTATCTGCTCGGTTAACGAGTCTCATAGACGTTTAGAGCCAAATACAATTACCTCGGTTTTTTTAGGGTTAAGAAGCAGATAATTAAGTGTCATCCAGGTTTAATGTTACCTAACGGCAGCATATAAACAGTAAAAGAATTGGACTAAGTACTGAACCCTGTGGCACACTGTAGGTTACTTTAGAACAAGGTTTACATTAACAAATGGGTACCTATCCGATAAATAGGATTTTATCCATCTGAGGGCTGTCCTTCTGACACCTACTTCACATTATAAACTCTGTAGAATGTTGGTGTCAAACGCTGCACTGAGGCCCAACAGTACCAGGATTGAGACCAGTCCATTGTCAGCAGCTAATAACAAATCATTTGTGACTTTAACTAGTGCAGTTTTAGTGTTGTGGTGAGCTCAGAATCCTGACTGGCAAACTTCAAATAAATTATTGTCCTGTTGGTGAGAAAGCCATTTGACTCTGTCTAGGATTTTGGGGAAAAAGGAAAGATTTGAAATAAGTTTCAACCCTAACCCTAACCCTAGTTTACCAACAGGTCAAGATCAAGATTAGCCTTTATCATATTATTCTGGTTTAATGATTGTATGTTTGAAGGACTGTCAAACATAACCACTCTCTAATATAGGTATTTATGATATTAAGAATATAATTTATAATTAGATTATATTCTTAATAACAAAAAGCAAAACAAAAAACGATACAAATAAATGATAGATTATTTAGTTATTTGGTCTGACACCTGAAATGGCACAACAAGAGAAACTACCTTTTTTTTGTGGGGAAAATTGCATTCTATTGTATAAAAAAAAGTGTCTTTTATTATTATTATTAGTGTTTCCCTGTTTCTTTTCAGGCCTCTACGACAAATGCTTCTATGCTTCCAGCGACCGGGGATGGCTGCTCGGTATTCAGGCAGTCAGTGAATATGGAAATCGAGACCCACGGTTCTTCTTTTCCCTCAAAACTGACCGTGCACACAAAGTGACCTCCATTCACTCCAACGCTCGCTATGTGCCAAACCAATGGGCCCATGTGGCAGTCACATATGATGGCATCTACATGAAACTTTTTGTTAATGGCGCCCAGGTAGGCGTCAGTCGGGAGCAGTCAGGAGATGTCTTTAGCCATTTGACCAAAAAGTGCAAAGTACTGATGATTGGAGGAAATGCCCTAAATCACAATTACAGAGGGGCAGTAGAAAGACTGGGTCTCTGGAGGCATGCCAGAGGACAAAGGCAGATTATCAGAGATATGCAGGGCCATGAAGATCCCTTAGATCTACCTCATCTTGTCATCCGTGAAACCTTTGAACACCCAGGACGAAAGTGGCTCACTGTAAAAGATGGGAGTTTTCCACAACCTGAGCAAGGAGGTATTGGGCGGGTAGGTGGTCTTGGAGGGGGTGGAGTTACCAATGGCGAAAGCTTATTAGATGTAACACTTGAGCCTCCCCTTTGTGGTCAGACTGTTTGCGATAATGTGGCGGTCATTAAAAACTTTAACCAGCTTTGGACCTTCAGACGTCCCAAAAAAGTCCGCTATCGGGTGATTAATATTTGGGATGATGCAGGAAGACGACCAACAGTAACAGACCATCAGATTAGCTTGCAGCATCAACAACTCAATGATGCCTTCAGCCCCTACAATATCACCTGGGAACTCAGCATCCATAACGTGACTAACTCCTCTCTTCGGAACCGCTTGATCCTGGCAAACTGTGACATTAGTAAAGTTGGCGATGATGCGTGTGACCCTGAATGTAATCATCCTCTGACGGGCTATGACGCAGGGGACTGCACATCGGGATACCGAGGCAGATGTCCTGAACACAAACAGGGCAACGGTATTTGTGAGCCGGAGTGTAACTGGGAAAACTTCAACTATGACCATGGCGACTGCTGTAACCCTGCTGTGACAGATGTGACAAAGACCTGCTTCAACCGCTCATCTCCGCACAAGTAAGACCACTTTTCTCTCTTGCACTGACAGCAATAATTGCATTTAGCTGTACCATCAAACAGTATTAACCTACTATTACTTTCTTTGCTTAGTTTATTACGCAGCTAAAATATTTGGGTAACTCAACTCAGCCTCACAGGGTTGTAAATCAAACAATCAACTTTCCACGCATACATTCCTGAAGAGACAATCTTGATGTCTAGCCCTTCCTGATCATTTTGGTTGTGTGACTCAACTCTTAGCTTGTGTCACCAAGGAAGTGCTCTTGGGTCATGTCGTTCAATCCATCCCTGACCTGGGTTAGTCAAGCAGGACAAATGACATGAATTAAGCCTTTTCAAAAACTAGACTGTTTGTCAGCTGCATGTGCTAATCAAATGGCCTTGACAAGAGAGTGAGCGTTAATCACAGATCCAGCAGAATTTACAGATGAAAAAAAAAATGCAAGGACAAGGATAGCAAATTAACTTTAATAAGTGGAATTAATTTCATTCTCCGACTATGGGCAAGGAAAGCCAGTTTTTGGTCTCAACCTTGAATTAGATCATTTCTTTACTTTCCAAGTTGAAGGAGAAAGTTACACATGGCAAAACTGCTGCTGCTGTAGATGCACTATGTAAAACTCACTGGTATACATCACAGAAGAACACCCAGAGCCCTAACCTACCGGTACATGTTGTCTTTTTTTTTCTTCAGTCATTGCAGTGATGAGTAAAAGAAAAAATCGCTAGTTTAAAATTCTTTGAAATAAAGATTTTGACAAACCTTCGGTGGAAAGAAAGTTGACCCATGGAAACTCTGCTCTGAGATATTTTTGTGGGCAGTACAGGGGGTCTTTACAGCAGCGGGAATGAGGGGAAAACTTCTTTAACTGCCCACAATAATTTGCAAAACATGGAAAAATGAGCAATGTGCAGCCTCATCTGGGCTTAAATTGAGAAGGCTGTGTTTAGTCACAGTAATGCATTGGATTGACACGGGTAATTGTTGTGAATGGTCTGTAATAATAGTGATAAAGTGTCTAATTAATGACAAGACATAAGCAAGATCATTTTTCCCATTTACCGTCGTATCAAATGTTTTTTAAGGGGTAAATTCAAATTACAATGTAATTCATTTTTGTCCTATATTTGCTGATTTCACAGAAACACCAGCAGATCCAAAGGCAATGGAAATATGAGATTGTACTGTGTAAAAATTAATTTAGTCTTCCAAAGTGCTTGCTTATTTAGCTATTATTAAAGTATTTCTGTAGAGACGTGTGCAGAACAGCACTGAAAACATTTTGGCATTCCTCTTAATTAAGGGATACTGGCTAAACAATGTAGTGAGAGGAACAATGACTGTGAGGTCCTGCATTTATTTTTGCACAGTTTGTGCCTGTTACCACTTACCACATGTTTCAGAAATCTGGCTCATCGCGCTACAAAACTCTCTCTTCTGAAAATACCATTGATAATAACTCCCATTTCTTTCTCCACATTTGGCTGAGGGGAACATTTTGCATTGTTTTTACAGACCTAGAGTTTTATGCTTCTTTCAGTATGGTAGAATAAGATGCTGCCTGTCTGCATTTTCAATTCTAGTTTCAATTCTAAGCACTTGGGCTCTTCTAATCTAGCCACTGAAGTTAGTCTGAAATCATTTCTTTTTTTCTTTCTTTTTTTTCTTTAAATGTTTTTATTTTTTAAATTGAAGAACATATAACAACATGACCAGAAAGCAGTTAGAAAACAAAAGCAGCAGATATCCAACAAATAAATGAATAAATAATTGAAAAAAACAAAATCATGGCCTAGAGAATACCAAAAGAATAAAGATGTCCCACCTCGTCCAAAGTCTGTCAAACCTGTCCAATTTCAAGTCAACTCCAAATGTAATTCTTTCCATTTTACGAATGCCCACTATAATGTTAGTCCAGTCCTTGATCGTCGGTACATTTTGTGTCATCAATTTTTTGTGAGGGCCTTTTTCGGTGCAGCCAAGAGGATGTAGTCTGGAACCATTTCATACATATTCCATCCAGATTGATTGTGGTGAAGATAACCTTTCTTTTGTAAAGGTGTCAGCCTTTAAATCCAATTGACAATAACTAAATGAACGAAAGGTGGGCCTGACAAAGACATCTTTAGTCAATGCCTGGCAGGAACAGGTTATTGTATTGATATATATCTTTTACTCCTTCCTTACCATACTGCCTCTCATCTGGGCTCTCAACTGGAGTGTTTTACAGTTGTTCGTCTAAACCTTAAGCCCTCATACCATAAAACATTATGGCGTGCTTGGGCGTAAATACCAGGACTTCCTCTTTTAAGTGGTAGCACCCGTGTAAATGCACCTGTTATCGAGGTTTCACCTGTGGTTCCACCGAGGTCTGGAAGATGGCTTTGGTGGCATAGAATTTTTACAAAATCCACATAATAAATCATCAGAGAAAAGTGGTTCAGACAATGACAGCAAATTACCAGGATGTGTAAAATGTCTTTAAAATGTAAAATGTCTATTTAAGAATCTTTTGAAACACAGGGTAGTGAGTTTTGAGTAATATAAGTTAGGGGATCAAAAAGGAGGGCGCTAGTACAGTCATAAAGTGGGAGATGAAGGATGGCTTTAGGGGCTTCTCTGTTGACCTACTCGATGACAAGGAAACTGCGGTCCCCCACTGAATGTAAACGTTTTCTTGGCTGTGAGACCACCACTACGATGCCAGTACAGTCCTGCATGCTTCCTGTGTGCTGCTCCAGACATGTGTGCACAAAGCACATTTTCAACCTAATGTGAGTCATATGCAGCATGAATGATTTTCTAAAGGTCAGCTTAATATGCACTTTACATGGCCCTGCTAGCAGTTGTGTGCATGTCCAAATAACATCGCAGCAGATGCTTGGACCATAGTGATACTTGGCTTTATTTCGTGAAGCTCAAACCTACATTTATCTTCCTTTACCTCTATTTGCTCTCCTTTGTCATTCTTGTTTTAAGGATTTTCCCAGAACATGTCTGAATAGTTGAATGGTTAAATGCATGGAAAATCCTGTTCTTCCCAAGTGGCTCATCCCAGATGAAAAAATGTATGATGAGAAGTAAAAGAAAGAACCAGGACTGTAGAATGGAGAAGTAGTTATGAGAATATTAAGAAGGAGCTGTCTTTTTTCCCCCCGCGTAAAATATGGCTAAACTGAAAGCTGTGGATCACTTCCCCATCAGAAAAAAAAAATTGTCATGACCAAATATAAACGATACCTTTGCAAACAATAAATTAATTGAGCAGATTACAAAAACTTTGCAGTATTCTTCCGTATTGAAATTTTGAGCAAACCCAAAACATTACAAAAAACAAAAAAATTTGGGTAGATGTCAGTATCATCTGGTGCAGACAAATTATTTTTGAATTAACTTGGCCTTGTGTATCCCAAGTCTCTGAACAAATATTTTCAGTGGAAATAATGAAATTCCTCAAATCCTTTAAAAATCTTTGTTATATCAAATACTCCAGCCTTCTCTTCGGAATCAATGCCTTAGCGAGTTCCCTCAGTTGATTTTACAGAGACTTGACAAGAAAGTCTTTATTCAAAACGGCTGTTTTAAAGGAATTTTGCATCTTAACCAAGCCACCCTTTTATCCAGCCGGACTGTTATGAAACATTCCGTGTGGCTGCATATGAAAAGTACATTGGTGGTAACCGTAGAAGGCTTGTCACAGGAAGGCATTTTTTACTCTGGTATTATTTCAGAATTCTGCCAAACATCAGTGTTACAGTCATTGGTGGAACTTTCTTTAAGCTCTTTTAAATGCACATATGGGCGAGCACATCACTTTTTTCCAGGAGTTGATCTGTTCTTTTCATTTACAATCTAAAGAAAAGTTCATCGTCAGAAAACACATCACACAGAACAATGTTGCATTTGAGCGTTTTCCACTTTAAACCCTTGCCCCTTTGTGCAACCACTGCTAATGCCTTTGAGTAAATTGAGAGCAATTTACAATATGTGTATTTTTTTACTCACCTGTGTTCAGATTCTTTTGGTACAGTACATAGCAAGTGTAAGAAAAAATAGGTGGGCAAGTGGGTCATTGAAAGTAGGTCAAAACTAAATCTGATTTGATTTGTTACAGTAGGACTGGTATGTTATTTTGTTGGTGATGAATCTGCTATTGAATACAATGAAGACGAGACATCTAACACTTCAGCATATGCAGTCGATTATTGATTTGGTCTAGAGGATGACTGAGCTTGTGAAGCTTGTTTGCCAGGACCACCAATCAGGCTCAGAGAGAGCTCCGTGTTTATTGTTTTCATAAAATTAATGGCAGCTTCACTGCTGGGAAGACATCTGATTGTGTGAATGATTGCAGTCATTAGTCCTGCTGGTTGTGGTCCAAGGGCTTGAGACAAAATCATTTATTGTAGGCTAGTTAAGTAACTTTGCACAAGTGAAACATCTGCCTCAAGACATGGGTCACAAATACTGTGCATCATTCAAGACAAATATGTTGTGTAATTCAATGTAATTTTCAAACTTACATCAGTTTTTTGAATGGTCAAAAAAATAGTACACCACAGAGAAGCTTATGGGTCATTGAAAGAATCATAAAAGTACCATATGAAAATGCAAACGTATACTGGGTTCATTTGTTTTGTTGGGCTCGCCACAAATTCAATACAGCGCAAAATCAATCCCTACTGGCCAAAGACACTAAAGTTATGTGCTGTTATCAGGTTATTTTGTCCTTAATCTTCTTACAGAGCCTATTTGGATGTAAAGGAGCTGAAAGAGATCTTGCAATTGGATGGCTCAACTCACCTGAATGTCTTCTTTGCCAATTCGTCTGATGAAGATCTGGCTGGCGTTGCCACTTGGCCTTGGGACAAAGAAGCCCTCACGCAATTAGGTAGGAGAAAAACAAGCACATCTGTGATTCTAGTCATTGTTTGTCTCAGAGTAGTAACAGATCTCACTGGTTTCACATTTTTGTTCTAAGATGTTATGCTGAAACTCAATGCATTGTTTCTTATTATTTCAAGGTGGCATTGTGTTGAACCCATCCTTCTATGGAACCTTTGGTCACACTGATACCATGGTCCATGAAATCGGCCACAGCCTGGGACTCTATCATGTTTTTCGAGGCATATCTGAAATTGAGTCTTGCAATGATGCTTGTCTTGAGACTGAGCCCTCAATGGAAACTGGAGACCTGTGTGCTGACACCAATCCCACCCCCAAATTCAAAGGCTGCCACGATCCTGTACCTGCAAACGAGACCTGTGGCTCTCGGCAATTTAAAGACACACCATTCAACAACTACATGAGCTACGCTGGTAAGGTCAAGGCTTTTTCCATTCCCACAATTATGTATTGTCTTTGGAACACAAATCAAGGCAAGCAGTGATTGACCAATAAAATTAAATCTCAAATTTCCCTGTGTCACAGCTATATTTATATTGTTCCAAAATATATCCAAATAAGCCCGTTTTCCCCCTCACTTCTGCTGCTGAAGCTCGGCTGGAAGTTATGGTGTCTTTTAGTGGCCACTACAGGCCGCTGACCAATACTGCGGGAAGCTTGGTTCTTCTTCTCCTTCCCCTTTTCATTCTTTGACGATGTTCAGAGGCCCATTCATGCCCAGCTCTCTAATATGAGCTTTTACAACTTGAGTGGACAGCAGCTTGTTTTAGAGGTCTGTACATGCACACTGAGGACAAAATGGCCTCAAACCACGCTGAATAAGCCTTTGGGGGAATCTTCGATATTTGCAGGTTCTGCCTAATTGTGCATGTGCAGATGAGTAGTGAAGCAACAGCAGCACTAAGTTTCAAAAAATGACTTAAGAACTATCTTTTAGAGACATGTCTTTGTTTGTAGCTAAGGCTCTGTTCACGTTTCTAATGATTAGACATTAGTTGGAAATAGAGCCAGTATTTTAATAACATAGAGCGCTACTTTGTGTAATGAATTGATCGGTGAAATGAGACTATTCAATGCATCCAGCAATTTAAGCAGGTAATGTATCTTAGCTCAGTAAGATAGGTGGCCGCTCTTCATGTGAGACACCGGGGTTCGGGTTTTTTTTTTCACTTTTGCGCGCAAATGTTATCTACAAATATAGATGAATACCCCAAGTCTGCTTGCCCATCCATAAAATTTACCGCACGCTACTGGTAAAAAAAGTAAAACTCAACAACTGTTTTGTGTGTGTTGTAGAAGTATGCTTGATAAAAAATAAATACATGTGTTTCTCCGCAGATGATTCCTGCACAGACTCATTCACACTGAACCAAGTTGCCAGGATGCACTGCTACCTGGACCTCATCTACCAGACCTGGCAGACCACTTCTAAACCCCCTCTTGTGCCAATGCCACCACAAGTTGTTCAGCAGCATCACAATTCAGTTACACTGGAATGGTTCCCACCCATTTCTGGACACTTTTATAACAGGTGAACGAACTTATCTGCTATCTAAATTGAGATGAGTAAAGCCTGTATCTAAGTTGGTTGCTGTGCCTTACTGTTGGTTTCCTAGAGAATTGGGATCAGTGTGTGATAAATGCACAGAAGGGGGGATTCTGCTGCAATATGCCTCCAACTCGTCCTCACCACGGCCCTGTGCCCCGTCTGGACACTGGTCTCCCCGAGAAGCTGAAGGTACTTTTAAACTATATTAAAGATGCTGTACCTAATATTTACTGTCTTAAAAACAGGATGACAAGGTCATTGTTGTTAATGAGACTTTGTTCTCAAGTGACCTACCTGGATAAATAAAGGTTAAATCAATTAATAAAATAAAAAACAGACCTACTTTATTTTATTTCCAGCAGTCCACATGCATCGGTCATTGTTAATGTATTCCTAATACATTTCAGTTGCTCAGTTGTTGTGTCCCCGATGGTGCAGATTGGCAGCTTCTATCGCTTCTATCAGTCTGCCCAGGACATCTGTGGCTACAATAGTAGTATTGAAGTATGGAATGGAAGAATAATGACATCAATGTAGCTTTAAGAGGCTTTAACAAGCCTGTAAAGTGCGTAAACAAGTGTAAGGCAATATATTGATATAATCATTATATTATTATAATTTTTATAGAATGAGTTTTCAAGCTCTGTTCACAACTCTCAGAGGACAGACCGAGTTTGCGGTCACGGTAAAGCTAGCAAACATTAGCATGCTAACGTCACAGTTCCTGCTTTGCGGAGACAAAACGCTCCTGACAGCGCACTGAAAATCTTTTTTTTACCTGAATAAATCATTCTACAATATCTGTACTATGGCAACATTACTTTATTACATGAACAAATCTGGTACTGACCTTTTAAAATTGTGATTGCAAAGTGAGATTTTAAGAGTTTAAAGACAGCAGTTTTTATTTAGCAAATAGCTCAATAGTCAAGTCTATTGAGTCTAAGTCTAAATCTACAATAATCAAATGCAATATCAAAGTAAAATGTTGATGGGTAATTATGAGTACAGACAAACAGTTTCCATTTTTAATAATAGCTATGATTTGCTGCTTGGGCCAAGTTGCATGGTTAACATTACTACAGCTTTCATTCGCTCAACCTGCGTTGTATGAGGACAAGTCTGGGCATGTCTGACTCTTTTCCCAGTTTCCCTGGGTCGATAGAGTCACAACTGTTGCCTCATCTTGAGTCATTCCCTCAGCTTACATTGTTTAATTTGGACTGTTTAAGTATACAATTATCAAACAATTAATTATGACTCAAATTAAATAGTTTATGTCCTAAACTAAACTCACTATGTTAAAACAATTTTTTTTTTTCATTTGTGTTTGATAACGTACATAACTAAATGAGATCTTTTAACTAGATCTTTCATATAAACAGAAATGTTATGTAATATTTGAAAGAGATAATGAGATGCAAAATGTTTTTATATTTGTAATTTTTGCATAGCAGGACTTGCATTCATAATTAATGTAGTATACACATTCTGTATAAAAACCTTGTATAGAGTGAGTGAAATAATGTAACGTAAAAATATGTATTCTTGCATGAAACTGCCAATCCAGAGTGATGCACTTGTATGTTGGTCTCATTAGAGATATAAGACAGTAACCTAAAACACCAAAATCAAATAATACACAATGTACTACAGTAATACAAAACAATAGTACAACCAATTTTCGCATGGCCAACTTTCTGTAGCTATGCATTTATGACTTTCATAATTGACCTGTTTGTGTAGAGGCAGTGTGCTTGTGGCAGAGCAGATGTGTGCTACTGAAACAAGTGTGTGTGACAGTGAGTTAAAACTGGACTCTTCTCAGAATAGATGCCCAGACATACCCTGATTTGTTTTTACATGTTTCTCCCAGAACATCCTGTGAACTTTAAAATATTGTTTTAAATTTAGAAGCATAAAAAAATTCTCTGGATTCCGAATATCAATACAGAACACATTTCTAACACCCTTCTGTGAACTGAAGCGTATCCATATGAAATGCTTTGACTGTTTACATGTTGTGTCTGTCTATTCCACAGGCCCTCCAGATGTGGAGCAAGTCTGTGAGCCAAGTGTGCGCACCTGGAGTCCCAATGCTGGAATTGAGCAAGGCACGGTGGGCCTGTCTGAGTGTCCTCTACAGGGCTGTATGCTTCAGCTGGAGTTCCCACACCCATTAGTACCAGACTCCCTAACAGTTTGGGTGACGTTCTTTGGCTCTGAGGAAACAGCACTTCCAGCCATCCACAACATACTGCTTCTGACAGTCAATGGGAATAACATCTCACTTGGCCCGAGCAATGTGTTCTGTGACACCCCACTGACTATAAAGCTGGACGTTGAAGAACGAGTGTACGGGGTACAGATTTTCACCATGGAACAGCACCTAGAGATTGATGCCACCCTCTTGGCTTCTAAATCTGACTGTGAACTGTGTAGAAACTGTGAACCTTTGCAATATCGCCTGCTGCGTCAGCCACCATTCCACCACGCACCCATGGGTCTGATACAAAATGAACCAATTCGGAGGTATACAGACAGGTAAGTAAGCTACAAGGTGAATGCTTTTTCTGCAATATAAACATTGAAAAAGCATTTAAGAGCTAAAAAGAAACATGTGATGGTTAGCTCTCATTTGATCTCATTTTATGTCATCGGAGATTTAATCGAGGAAAAGTGCATGGTATTATGTTCTTGGTAGAAGGATGTGTTTTTGTTTAGAAACAGTTCCCAAAACTATGTTGTGTGAATAGTACAAGATATCCTTTCCAGTCCCCCAGGAACGTTGCTAAACCTTCGGTACTCTTGCACTTTTAAAACTGCTGCCAAACATTTGTTTCCTAAGTCACAGGTCAGATAGTGCCCACATCTGTTTTCCCTTCCAAAGCAAGGGCAAACACAAATTGTTGAAAGTATTAGCTGCACTGCGGTTAGAGTTTGGCACTGCTGGGAATGTGCTGACTTGATACAAATTAGGTTATATATGGTACTTTTGTGCAATGCCATCTGACTAGCATGCTGTCTGGGCCATACACTTAATATACAACTCAAAATGAGTATTATGCAAGATATTAAGTTACTAAATATTTCTCTTTTGACCAGCTTTCTGGTTGAAAAAGAAGAAATATATTTATTCGTGGTTCTTGGTACACTTACTGATTTACCCTAGGTAGTTTTAGCACTGTGGTATATTTCACTAGCTGTGGTCACATTCCAGTGGTCAGTAGTCAAGTATTTTTGTTTTGAGAGCATATGGGTCTCCTGCAGATGCCAGGGGATACTCAGTGCAGTATGTGCATGTAGGATTTTCTCAAAAATAGAACTTGAGATGCTGTAAAGGGAAAATTTCAATGTACTCTTGTCAAAATTTGCTTCCAGATGTTTTGGAGCAGTCCAAATGTAATGTAAAGTGGTCTGTTCAGCGTAGCTCCTGCTGCTGGAATGCATTGGCTGACCACACAGTGAGTCCAGAATGTTTCCATAGAGATGAATGGGGCAGAGAGGTCTTGAGGAAAGGGGTGACTGACCTCCCACTGTCAGGGCACTGGCCCCTAGACTGGGGGGTATATACCATGAGGAACCATTGGTGTCTTCGCTTCCTTAATTCCATTCATGGGTGGTGTTTTTGGAATGATTGTAGGGATGTGATGCCAGGGCGATAAGATTGTTGAAATGAATAGATGATGCTGGGGTGGAAGGTTGGACCTGATGGGGGTAAATGGTTGCAAGGCTGTAGAGGAGGGTTAATAGGTGATTGAGCAGAACAATAGGGGGTCAAGAAGGAATGAAGAGAAGGGCTAGAAGGATTCAGTTACTTTGACCCAGTGGCTCCTTACCATCCCAAGGGCTAATCCTGTGTCTGGTATGATTTTCATAGCTGTCACTAAGTCCAAACTTATCTTTTCTGGCATGAAGAGATCCCCAATCTCAAAGAAGTTAAGTGCAGCCCTCCAGAAACCCCATAGTTTATCTGACTGCACAAAGAGTGTTTCCTTTCAACATTAACTTGAACCTTTTCTGTGCCATGTGGTTGTCCACCAGCAACCAGCACCAGTTTTAAAATGCAGATTTGAATGTTATAAAATAATTGCATCAAAGCCACTACTGTCTCCAGATAAAGTGTGTTGCTTTTCCTTTTTTTTTACTAAGGGATTTTTGGCCCGTAGGCTTTATTATACAGGTCAGACTTGAGTGAAATGGGGGATGAGAGAGAGGGAAGGACATGCAGTATATCGTCAGAGTCAGGATTTGAACTCACTGCAGCTGGCTGCACTTGGAGCCTAGCATACGTGTGCTGTGACTTAACCGCTCGACCACCGGGCTGCTCGTCACTGGGCTGTATATCTTCTTGTCAAGACGCTTTGGAAAAACATCCTCTCTCACGTAACCTGTGTACATGCATCTGCAAATGAGCACACACCCACTGAGCTATCTCGATCAGCAAAGACATGCTTTTCTAATTTACATAGATCTATGGTCTTGGACTGGGTCCTCTGGCCCAGAATTTTGATGATCGAGATTGACAGATGGAGTACCAATAAGAGAACCACATATTCCATTCATGTCAAATATATGGCAGTTTATGACTAACATGACCATTTATTTTTTGTGTGGATTATAATCTCTGCCAGGTTTCTGTGGTTCCCATTCTCAACTCTAGATATATACGTTACATTGTAGGTCCAAAGCAACATTAGCATTTTTTTTAATATCACATTCCGTCATATAAGTAAGATATCACGTTACAAATGCTAGCAAACGGTCTCTCTCCGAGTCTGTTCTTGAGTGTAAATAAATCCAGTTTGAGGGTTTGTATATGACCTGATGTTTCATCAGGTTGAGCCAACACAGAACAAGATTAGTGTAGCATGAAAAGAGCGTTAGCATTCAATATGTCTGAATTTATAGTTTTTGTGGCCAAAATAAATATTTCATTTCAGGCAAGTGTTTGCATTAATTTGTTGCCTAATCCTACTTGCCCAGAAACTAATTATAAGCAATGGTTCTGCCTTTAAGCCACATGGGTGCACAAGCATGCATAAAGAATAATAATACAATGCATTTATTAACATGCTACAGTCAGTGTAGCCCCTCTCATATAAAGATTGATCCTCCCAGTTATCCCAGAGATCTTAAAAATAACTATTTAGTTTATAGTAAAACCACACATGCTACCAGAATTATAGGATAGTTTTGTTTCAAACCTGCAAGTGGTCATCTGACAGCAAAAATCAAGGATATCAAACTGTGTTATGTGATTGCAACTGTCACTGCAGTGTAGAATCAGTGTCTCAGCTGTAGGGCTCGCATGATGGTGCTGTGAGCACCTCCTTGAAGGCCAAAAAAATTAATGTAATATAATCAGTATGGGCATGGGCCCCAGATTACTTTGTGCTGAGAAAGTTGGACCCTGATGTTAAAAAGATTAAGAACGCCTCGTCTACAGGAAATCATCAATAGCAACTCACTGGTCTCAATTACAAATATTCCCCCATTATTTATCTCGTTCATTACTTCGACTTACAGTACTCTTATTGACCAATCCAAGTTTATTTATAGAGCACTGTTAAAAACAGCACCAAATAAAAATTTAAACAAACTAACAAACAAACACAGAAAAATATCAACCTTTCAAACTGAATTAATGGTTAGGAATAAATTAAATAATTAGACAAAATGTGAGAAATATGTGAAATAATCATTACCTGTAACTGGATTGTAAAAAGTGATTGTGCTTTTACATTCTGACTACAATTGAATCTTTTTCAAAAATGTACATTCTGAGGCCATAAGCAATGATAACATGGCGGCCAGACAGCGCACATAATATAGCGGCCTCAGTCTGAAGCAACTTATTTGACTCTGCCATCATTCACTTTACTTTTCATACCTGTGCCGTTCTTTTTACCATATGTCAAATTTTCTACCATAGATAAAGTGGTTTCAAAAATATAAATATGGGAAAAACACGTATCTTACCTTCTGCTAGCCTTTTAAATGAAAGTCCATTAAATTTTACATTTATCACGTCAACACATACGTTTGGCATTTGAAGAACCAGTGCGCTGAAAGCCAAAACACATAAATGAGAAACTACCAATTCAAGCTAAGAACAAAATCCCAAAAATATATGCAGAAATTATTAAATTATACATTTTTGAGTATATTATGCCTTTATATTGTCTTAAAACTTTTTATAGAAATAGGTCACTTCTCTGTTTTATTTTGGGGTTTTTTAGGTTTGCCGTTTTGTTTTTGTTGTTGTTCAGTCCAGTTTGCCCTAATACCTGCTTGTGGTGACTCAAGAAACCATCATCAATCAGTCAGTCAAACTTTATTTGTACAGCACTTTACTACAGCAGCAATTGAACTGTCAATAAGTGCATTAAAACACAAGTAACAAGTCAAAATACTGGTACCGGCCACAGAAAATGAACGGTCACCCCACTGTTTGCTTTTGGTCATGGCGACGTCCAGCAGGTGTTGACCAGTAGAGTGCAGTGCTCTGTTCCGTGTGCCATTAAAAGCTCACATGCAGTAGATACAGATGGTGTTCGTTTAAAATCAAAACATAATACATTATTATGTAATCTAAAAACAGATTACTAAACCTTTTTTCTCACCCTTTGTTTAGGGATTTGATGCCAAATGTTGCGTATACATATCAAGTTCAAACGATTTCTAGCTGGAGTGACAGTGAGCCCTCTCCACCCCTTGTGCATCAAGTGGGGGCGCCATACTGTGGAGATGGCCGCATTCAAAGGTACAACCATCCAAACATCCTTGAAAACTCAGATCAACTAAGGGTCAACTTTTCAACAATTTCTGTCCTATTCATTCCTCACTGTTTCAGTTTCAAAGGCGAGGAATGTGATGACAAGAACTCTGTGAATGGGGATGGCTGTTCCAGTCAATGCAAGAAAGAGGTCTTCTTCAACTGTATTGGTAAGTTTGAGCTTTGAGCTTTAAATATTGTTGCATAAGTAATTTTGTAGGGCAGGAAGGTATTTTAACAAAATCTGTAGAAACAGGTATTGTCAACTATATTCACATGGTGTTTATCACAATTTAAATTTGTGTTATCTTGGGTAAATGTAGATGATCAGGTGAAAGGCTTCAGTGATAAAATGCGCCGCACGTCTGAAAAAACACTCAAAATCAGCAGAACATAGGGAATGGTTGCATTTTACAATGTTTTTGTGAAAATAGCGCTCCTCTGATGACCCGCCTCCTCTCTCAAGCACAAATAGAAGGTCCACAAAGCACTGATGGCTTTGGATGAAAAGATTTGTCACTGAAATTCAGGTCTTTCAGTGGGTATATTCTAAAATTAACATATTTCACATGGGAAATAGAACTGGCTCAACACGCAGATAATACTTTACTGTATGTACAGCTGTTAGACAGGACTCTACTTCCAAAACCACAGAACAACCTATAGTGTGTATAAATAACTGAAATAAACACATGATGTGATTGTGTTGGCTTATGTAAACAGTCCAATTGCATCCAAAAGATGAAAGTAACTCCTTTGAGGATGGATTGGAGATTAAGATGACAGATGTGTGGAGTTAAGAAAAGCATTTACATTTCCATAAATTACTGTCCCAGGAGAGAGGATGTACAACACTGTGCTGGCCCACCACACAGGCCTGCTTTAACTTATTCATATTCATAATGGATGCTAATTTCTCATAGCTTCACTATAGCCTTTACCTTGAAGCTTTGCATGACTTTCCACTGTTACCGTGTCCTTGAGCAAGACTCAATGAGTGCGAATGAGTGAATGATTCCTTTACATATAATGAGCTGAAGAAGCGCTCGTAGAGGTATTTAGTTTATTTAGTTTGTTTATGAGCGTCATGTGACTATTTCCTTTTTCGTCCTTGAAAGGCTGCAGAGTGTTGTCTGTATTCAGAATGCCCCCTAAGTAGCCCCTCGATTCACTATTGCCAGAGCACAGAGCTGACTTGAGTTTTTGGCCATGCAAAGAAGAGGGCTGGAATTTCGAGGAGGAGGCCCCAGCCAACTTGGCACAGAGTGCCGTCGTTCCCCCTAACGGGAACCCCAGTGGCTGACACTGCTGTAGTCGAAAGCTCTGAGGCTTTCTCCAGCTCCTCTGCTGCGATCGTCGACCAGTTTACCCTGAGTTCCTATACCTTATATTGCAAGTACAATAATGTGCTAAATGTATGTCTGGAAATGACTCCCTCACTATATTGTTCCATTGAAAGCTATTCATTTTATCTTTTTTCAATTCATCTATTTTTTACCCATACATCAAACCTCCACACTTCTCTGTTTCCTTCATGCAAGTACTTATATTAGTTATGGTTAACAATTAGTAAAATTTTAACAAAGCAGTGTTATCAAACCATGTCCTACCTTGTAATGTAACTCTGTTTTACTTGCAGAAGAGCCCAGCATGTGCTACTATTACGATGGTGATGGTGTGTGTGAGGACTTTGAGCGTGAGACAGGGGTAAGAGATTGTGGTCTCTACACACCCAGTGGATTTTTGGACCAGTGGGCCACCAGTGTGGAAGTGTCCCAAGAGGAGAAACCATACTGCTCCGGAGAGGTGGCCGCAGGCTATCCAGCTGTCACAAAGGTAATTTTAAAAACATTACCAAACTTTGAGCTAGATCCTGTCAACAATATTGCTATGAATGTTGAAATCTATAATTCCTATTTGCCCTTTTGCTGCTGAATTGATTTTGAATTGAAGTGTGCTTCAAAAGATTAGATGGAGAGGCATGCCCATGCAGCCATGAAGAGAGAACCTCTAGTGTAAAGAACACTCTGTTCAAACAAAACCAATCCTGTCAAGAACGCCGTGTTCCCTGAGGGTTATCTGTGATAACATCACCTCAAGGCCACAGGCTGCACACTCTGAGATGGTCACGCGTTTACATGGAGATGTGCATATTTGAGTGGATCAAACAGATGCTCAAGAGTCAGCATTTTCTGTTTTGGACAATAATTGTTGTTTCAGCATTCAAAATATATAAATAAATAAAATGTGATTGAATTATAAATATTATATAGTAAACTGTAATTATAGAAAGTATTATTATGAGATAATCTCAGTACTGCGGTAGCTAACATGTAGGAGATCAGTTGTTGATTTTAAGGAGCTTCCAGATTTATTAGAATAATTTGTAATTGGTTATGTATTTGTTCTTGGTGATAATCAGTACACAAAAATGGATAATGGACATTCTCCGTAATATACATGTTGTCCTGTTCTTTCGAGTATAACATTTATTGAATGTGGCATGTAATAGTCAATTTCATTCAGTCTGATGGACACCATTTTAGATAGCAGGAAAAAAGGGAAATTGTTTTTGAATAGTAACAATGGAAGAAGACCAAAGCTGAAATGGTCCAGTCCACATCGGTGTGCACATGTTTTATGTTTTGAGTCACTGTGTGTCAGAACATCATTTACTTCTGATTTGGTAAACAAAGCATGTATTGGTATCAGGGATAAGGGCTGCTTGATCTCCAAAGTCACTGTTGACTCTGTCTATGAGTCTGTGGTGAGCGAGGCGGGCAGCCCATTGATAGGGATCTTTGTGGATGCAAGAAACCAACAACAGCACAAGGAGGAATCTGAGGAGATCATATATCTGCCTGAAAAATTAAGCGCTTAAACTTTTTGTAAATTGTGCAAAAATAAGGGGGATTTTGAACCAAACAGTGACACTAAATGTGTTTTTTTTCTGACTGTAGTTAAGTTAAGGTTATTACTATTATTAGTAAAGTTATTCACAACTCTGTTTTTAAACTGTGTTTTTCAAGACATCAGCAACATAGACATGCATTAGTACAGTACATACATGCTACTTAAACTGATGAATATCATTTCCATGGCTTTTTAACTCCCCCCCCTAAAGGTTCTAAGGGTACTTCTTTTTCCAGCGAAGTTCATAAAAACAAGGTGTGCAGACACATGAGAACACACTCCATGCAGGATTATAGGGCAGGTCCATAGGGGACTGAAATGTACTACTGCTGTCTTTGTGGAGCAGAACACAATGTTCCGCCACGACCACACCATGGAATATGGTGAGCCACTTTGATTTGCTCTGGAGGGGATTGGACCGGAGAAATGGTCCGGCTCTGTGTGTTCTCAGACTTCTTGCCTTTTTCAGTACAAAGCATTGTGCAGATGAGATGTACTATTGTGCTGCATGCATTCTGCACATGAAACCTACAGATCAAACAATAAGCAGGTGATTTCTCAGGAGGATGCTGCTGCCTGGGCAATCTCTGACGCAACCTCTGGGCACCCTTGGAGAACACTCTTAATTATACATAAGCAACAGAAGGGATAACATTTTACTTCTGTCACGCCAGATGATATTGCCACACACAGCTCAGCACTTATGGCAATTGTACAATATGAATTGTCATCGATGCGTAGAGGGTGAAGAAGGTAATGGATGCAACGGTTCTTAGTTGGAAATATCTTTCTCTAACTCCAGGAAAAGCAGTGTGCAAGTAGGTTGTCCATGTAAAAAAAATAAAAAGATATCAAAATACTAATCTATAGTAAAACTAGTTTCATTTTTTTTTAAAGGTTTTTGGCCCGAGCAAGTATTGATAAGATTGATCTTGAACTTTTTCAAACTTTATATACAGTATGACTACATAACACTTTTGAGTTGGCGTCGCAAGTTTTCTTTTGTCCAGATAAAAGAAAACGGTGTAGAAACAAAAACTTTCTGGGCGGACAAAGATTCCCGGTGTTTCCACGTGTTTAAAACTCTGTTAGTTTTTTTTTTTTTTCAGCCACACAGTTCACAAGTCACAGAACCACGTTTAAAAGGCATGTAGGTATTTAAGTAACAGTTTGTAAAGCCAGAAATTATACGATAAAAACTAGAAAATGTTACAGATGGTTAAAAATTTAAATGGAGGACGTTGTTTTATGGGAGGACATCACGCAGGTACGCGCTGTGCTTGTTCACACGTTGGAAATCCACTCACATAAACACTGTCAGTGCTGTGCTTTGTCCGTTTTTACCTTTGCAAGCCAAAGTAAAGCAAAAGCAAGTAAAGCTCTTTCCTATTGTGTCATGAATGCATTTAGAAATGCTATTGATGAAATAATTATGTTTAAGCTTATTTAACTTGTGTACTATGGGATGCCAGTGACATAAGCATGTAGGAACATTAAAAAGAAGCCACTGGACTGGGAGTCCTTTTTCCCTTTTATGTTTACCTTTTCAATTTCAAGTCTTGATGCCATATGGAAACCTCATTGTGGCTGGTGTTCAGCTGTATTGTAAAAATGCATAATTTTAGCCCTGTTTTATCACAAATATTGTTTTTCCACTTGCTGCCACCGTGCACTCTCCAAATTTGATAGATAATCTTGTGGTTTATAAACCCTACCACCAAGACGGCTGCTGTTGGCTTTTGGAGTTGTGTGTAGGTAGTGGAGAGTTTGGCTGAGTCACACACTTTTGCTGCTACACTCTCAGTTGGGTAGTTGGGTGAAGCGGCCCATCATTGCTCAAGTGACATAGGGTGCTTCAGTGGCTCTGGGTGAGGCTGGGTGACAGGACATTATCTCACACACCACTTACCAACATTCAAGTATATCAAGATAACTCATACAATATTTTCCTCTGTTTATATGCCCTCAATAAATAACAAAAAGAAAGAATCAAACCATACTTTATGTAGAATTCTAGCTAAATAAGTTTGAATTATTTACTAATATCTGCTTCTTACTGAAGCTCATTGTATTCACAATTTAGTTTTATTATCTTGTAATTACGAGATAGTATCTCATGGTATCTAATTATGAGATAAAAAAATTTATTTAAAAAATCCCTTGTCACCCTCCACAGGTGGTCGAGTTTTGTATTTTGTATATATGTATTTGTGTGCGTGTGCGTGTGTGTGACACTATGACGCCGTTACCTGATTTGCTGCACTATTAGCATTTTATTGGACTAAAGCACATGGATATAGACAAACAGCTTTAGCATAGGTTAGCTTAAAGTAGCAAGTCTAACATGCAAGGCAGCAAGGCTTCTAATGGACATTAGAATATAATGTTAGCTAAAAATAATGGTATAGCGTGTATATAAAAATAAAGTTGTGTTTAAATCATTAAATCATTGAAGTGTTTAGTTAAGAAGCACTTAGCAGTTACCTGGCTTGACATAGAATCAGAAATCAGAATCAGAAAAAGTTTATTGCCATTGTCAGTGAACAAAATTCACAGGCTTGCAACTCGCTCTGGTGATTTGGTGCAACATACAACAATGAACAATAATAAAGCAAAATATATCAAATAAGGCATGCATTAAAGAAAAACAAAAATCATCATTTATCATTCAAATATATATATATATATATATACACACACATATACATACATATATACAAAATTCCCTTTATTATCTCGTAATTACGAGATGCTATCTTGTAGTATCTCGTAAGTACGAGATCATGAAAAAAAAGTTTGTGAATACAATGAGTTTCCGTAGCTTCTAGATAGTACAGATCAAAATTGTTAATACAATCCAACTGCCAACAAAACCAAGACAAAAGCATATAAATGAGTTTGTCCTGAATAAACTTGGACATGCTGCTAATTGAAATTGTATTGAAGAATTTCAGTACATTTGGAACTTTCTAATTGGTGAAGCGAGAGGGGTGAAGAGATCATTTGTTTGCCAAAAGTAGATTCCAACACTCACAATTACACTTCAATTGTTTCATAAAATTGAAAAGTATTTGCCTCTATCTTCCAATTGCATATTGAATGTGGGACATTACGAGAGAACAAGAGAAAAACACAGTTTTTCCATGTATAAGAGAAATTCTAAAGATCACTACTGTATTTTTTTTTTTTACAAATATTGAGTATTAAGACTGGCATTATAAGACTCAAATGTTATGGTTCAGTAAAACTATCACTAAATGGTAAATGGTTGCGTAACTTCTGGTTTCTTTATGCATTTTTTTTTATAGCTCTGTGATCTGTTACCGTGATCTAATCTAACCTTAGCACTGAACTGCTGTCGTGCAAGCTGCTCCAGAGTACATTATGCTATTAGAGCCATTATCATTGTCGTTAGTCTCCTGACTAAGAGCTTCCCCCTATTTTTTTTTTTTCTGTTTTCCAGTCTTTTGATGAATGTTTCTACTGAACATATAATATAATTTTGAACTATTGGGTGTGACAGCTGGCATTTTCACTTTCTTCCTCACCTTTAGCGACCAGTATTTCCCCTAGGCTTAGAGACACTTCCTTGTGCTTTTATCTGAGGTAGTGATTTACAAACAGCAACGTGCGTCTGCAGACCAGGGTTGGCTGTTGTCTGCTGCTCTCACTTGCCAACTGCTGCAAATTATTTCCATGTGTTCCACTGTGCGTCTTTCTGAATGCATCTCCAGAAATGCTAATACTTTTTAGAGAAGATGCATGGTTTTACTTCTGAATGAAGGCAAGGCAAGTTTACTTGTGGAGCATAATTCGTACACAAGGCAATTCAAAGTGCTTCACACAACAGGGAAAAAAATCATTAAAATCACCAAGACATGACAGAAATCACAAAACCTTAGAAGAGTGCAAAGAAAATCATTTCAGTCATATGCACAACCAAACAAAACAGTTTTAGCTTAGTTTCGAACATTGCCAGAGTAGCGGCCTGTCTCACATCCTCTGGAAGACTGTTCTAGATTTTAGCTGCATAAAATTGAAACGCACATTCCCCATGTTTAGTCCTGACTCTGGGCACCAGCAGGAGGCCGGTCCCTGAGGTCCTCCGAGTCCGAGATGGTTCATATGGCACTAACATGTCCGAGATGTACTTTGGTGCTAGGTGGGCTAGGGGCGCATGGAGAGACTTGCTAGAGCTGCTTTGAAGTCCATTCCTCTGAGCCACAGGGAGCCAGTGCAGAGACCTGAGCACAGGACTAATGTGATCGTACTTCCTGGTTCTAGTCAGAATCCGAGCAGCAGCGTTCTGGATGTACTGCAGCTGTTTTACAGCTCGTTTGGAGAGGCCAGTGAGCAGGCCCTTACAGTAGTCTAATCTACTAGAGACAAACGCATGGATAAGTCTCTCCAAGTCTGGTTTAGACACTATACTTTTGATTTTGGCAATGTTTTTTAGATGGTAAGAAGCTGCTGATGTTATTGATCTGACGTGGCTGTTAAAATTAAAATCTGAGTCCATTATTACCCCCAGATTTCGAACTTTATTTGTAGGTTTTAGAGCGAGACTCTGGAGGTGACAGTTAACAATTTCTCTTGTTTTCTGTGGGCCAAAGACAATTATTTCAGTCTTGTCTGAGTTCAGCTGGAGAAAGTTGTTCTGCATCCACACACTGATCTGTTGGATGCAGTGACAGAGTGAATCCACTGGTCCATATGCACCTGCCGTCAGTGAAACATAGATCTGAGTGTCGTCTGCATAATTGTGATAGGACACATTCTCGCTGCGTATCAACTGACCTAACGGCAGCATGTAGAGGTTGAATAGAAGGGGTCTCAGGTTTGACCCATGGGGCACCCCACAGGTCAGGGGGATCTGGTCTGAGACACAGTAAACCAATTTCAACAAAGTACTTCCTGTCTTCCAGATAGGACTTTAACCAGTTTAGCGCAGTGCCAGTGATGCCCACCCAGTCCTCTAGTCTCTGTAAAAGTATCCCATGATCGACAGTGTCAAAAGCAGCACTCAGATCTAACAGAATTAAGACTGAGGCTTTGCCCGTGTCAGTGTTTCAGGGGGATGTCATTCGTCACCTTGATAAGAGCAGTCTCAGTGCTGTGATGAGGTCTAAAACCTGACTGGAAAACATCAAATGAGTTGTTTATTAAGAGGAAATCAGTGAGCTATTGGTAAACAACCTTTTCAAGGACTTTGCCCCAAAATCACAGATAAGAGATGGGCGGTAATTACTCAGTACTGCAGCATCAAGACTGCTCTTCTTCAGGAGAGGCTTTATGACTGCAGTTTTCAAAGAAATTGGGAATGTTCCAGATTAAAACGACATGTTAACTATTTGAGTGAGTGGTGCTAACAAACTGTTCATCACAGACTATAGAAATCTGGTGGGTAACACATCGAGGCAGCATGTAGGTGAACTCAGACTGGACAGTTTTGTCAGTTACAGGTGCAAAGTGAGTCAGCTCTAAGTGTGTAGGTGGTTTTAGGGTTATTTTTTGCATTGTAGAATTTGTAGCATTTTTAATGCCATGAACTTTGTCATTAAAGAATAATGCAAACTCATTACACTTGGATGTGGAAATGAGTTCTAACGGCAGCTGAGCTGGAATCTGTTTGTTAAATCTGTTTGTTAAATAACTCACCTGTTCAGACAATCCTACACCACATAACTCAGTCACTCAAACACCATCATCCAGTTCTGTACTGTGGGTTTATTCTGTTGTTTTATTCTGTTTGTTTTATTCTCTTGTACAGTGTCCTTGGGTGCTCTGAAAGGCGCTTTTAAATAAAATGTATTATTATTATTAATCTGTTTACTGTGGTAAACAGGACACGCAAGTTGTTACTACAGCTTCCAATTATTTCAGAAAAATATCCTTCCCTAGTTCTACTTGTAAAGAGGTTGTACATGTACAACTTCTTACTGTAAATCTCCTTTTGAACCTGGAGCTTTGACTTGTGCCATTTTCGTTCGGCCCGGCGGCACTCCCTTTTCTGTGCCTGACCGAATCATCATTTCTCCATGGCGCCTTCTGCTTATTTTTAACAATTTTAGCCTTCATAGGGGCAATGGTGTCAAGAACATTCAAAACACTAGATGTAACAGAGTTCAACAAATCATTTACATTAAAACATGAGACATTTTCAAAGTTTATCATTTCCATAAACAGTTTTCCCGTGCTGTCATTTATGTGTCTCCTCCGGACAATTGCAGGACCAGCTGGTGGTTTGGGAAAAACAGACAGGTCAAAGAAGACACAGAAATGATCAGACAGAGCAACATCGACCACATTGACGTTTGAAATATTAACCCCTTTTGTAATTAGAAGATCTAGAGTGTGCCCTCTGCTGTGGGTGGGGCCACTCACGGCGCTGAGTAAGACCGAAAGTTTCAAGGACAGCATGAAGCTCTTTAGCGTTTCTGTCACAGATATTATCAACATGAACATTGAAAGCACCTGTTATGACCAAACCATCAAAGTGCATAGAACTGGAAAGCTTCTGAAAGCTTCTCAGTAAAAGAACTAGCACTAGGGAAGGCTGTTATTACACAGGGCCCCGGGTTGGTTTGATTTTTATGATGACTAAAAGTCCCGGCAACGCTGAGACCCAGTGCATCCTAGCTATGGGAGATACCAGGTGAAAGGCAAGGGGGGATAGGTGGGGGTGCTTTTGTTGGTGTTCTAAGTATCTATTTAATGATGAACATTAAATAGCTACTGAGAAAAGAGACTACAGAAACGGTTTCATTCCATCTTTAGTTGAGATTCTCTTTTTGGAAAACAGCGTGAGCTTCATTTATTAAAATGTACATGTCTCAAGATCATAATCAATCATATGCAGCATTTGATCATAATCAAATGCTGTAATGCTCTAAAGTAATAATAACGCAATAGGACATCAGCTAATTTGAACTTCACCTGTTAACTAACCTTACCCCAAATCTGTGTTTACTTGATGTCAGATACACTCCAAAACTGTATATTGTTAATACAAGCAAAGCCGTGATACATCCTTGGTCAAAGATCTGCAATTGAGTAATTTGAAATAATCAAAGCTATATTGTGAGTTCACACTAGGCCCCCTTCTGTGAGCCTTTATACAGGAGGTAATGAGAGTCAAGAAACACTGGGGAGATACAGAATGATGAGGAGGAGGAGGAGGAGGGGTGTGTATGAAGGTGTAGTCAGTGGCACCTTTGTGACATGAATAATTTATTAATTTATACGAGAGCTTCCATCATAATTGCACAAAAAGAGACCAATCAGCATGATTTTGCTGCAGCTTAGAAAAATGTTGCATCCACTTTACTACCTTGTTACACACACAAAAAGCTATGCTCTTAAAACACAAAATTACAAAAGACAAGCCAAATCAAATGCCAATGTTTTACATATTTGTTGTGACTACAATCATAGAGTGGCACAGATTATCAGAGTGTAAGTGTACATGTAATGTGTGATAGTTTGTATATGTGCTTCAATGCATGAATGACTAAAATGGGGACATCCTCGGAATGAGAGGGAGGATGGTGTTCTGTTGCAACTCCTCGCAATTTTGGACCAAAGCTCCTGTCCAGTCTGAGAGCCTAACTGGCATCTTCAAATGGCCGAAACACAGAGATGTTGTTTTGGATTTAGCTCAAGTGAGCTTGGCCAGTCAAATAGTTGCAAATCCATCATCCTTTAGGATGAAAAAGTTTAAAAAAGCATGATGATTGTATTCAATGAAAACTATAATAATTTTGTATCTTTAGGTAATTAGTCCCCATCAGGCTGCAAATTTTGGTAATGTATGCAAAATGCTTACTGTACTCCCTGCAGTCACGCCAGGGGCCACTAAAGGACACTCAGTCTGTCTCTGATTGTTTGGTCTGACACAATCACATCAGCAATTTACTGAGGGTAATATTGTAGAACTCTGGTAATACCTACTTGCACAGAGGAGCAGATACCAGTCCCGTTGATGGGTTCTAAACCTTATAAGGCCCAGCTCTCCTGGTATACCTGCCTGTTTTCTGAACTCTCCTCCATGACAATGAACCACAACAAAGCTATTGAAGCTGGCAAACACCTACCAGTAACTAAAATATTCCAGACGTAACCTGATGTCATTCTATGGTTATTATTGACAAGACCAATATATAATTACACAATCCCGGGCAGCCAGCTGCTGTCAGGTGTTTGTTAACCCACTTGCATTTCTAAAATGCCCGCTCAGCTTGGTGCTGAAAGGTCACGTCAACAGATCCAGGGGACAGATATACGTATGGACAGATCGGTGCTCTGACCAGTTTTCCATTGTGGCAGGATCTTACAGTAGCTTCTCCAGCAGAACTCTCATGTTACTGGTGTCTCATTTCACTTGCTCAGGGCAGCGGGCGAAACGCACTGTCCTTGGGTGTTTGCCCTCCCTCACCTTTAGCTGTCTTAATTTTTTGTGTGATATATTTTAGATACTGATGACATGATGACATGAACTGTAAATTTTATCAGTATTATTTTACGTGCATCCTCTTTACTAATAGCTTAAAACAATACAATCATTAGTAGCGGCATTCAAAATAAAATCTGTGTTCTAGATAATGTTATCTGGTTTGGATGTTGAATGTTTGTCATATTGTAATTAGTAATACAATTTCCAGCCACAAAATATTATCTTGGTTAAGTTAGAGTTACTGTATTGAGAGTTAATGTCATTAGGAAATGTGACACAGTGCTATATTTAGTTTAAAAACAAACCCATCCATTTTTCTTGTTATTGTTGTATGTGAATCCATATTTGAGACAATGTTTTTAATTGATTGATTTTTCGAATGATTTGTATTGAAGCTTTGTGACTGCAAAAAATAAAAAATAAGCCATCGTATACATAAAGTATTAATACAATTTTCTTTTTTTCTTTTGTACAGACATGTCAGTCGAAGGTGTTTGATCTGTCAGATGGCGTCTCACAGTATGCATGGTTCCCCTGCCATGGGGGCAGTCAGACACACTGGGGAAACTCCAACTACTGGCTCAAGGTACGATCCCCCCCCTACACAACCATGCAAATATTAGAACCCAGTTTAAATACTATATGTTTTAAACATATAGTGCTGTTTATTGCTAAATATTTATATCTTCATCATCGCAGATAATGTTCTCTCAGTCCAGATTTGAGAAACTCTCTGAAATTGGTTTTTCGAAGCAGTCATTTGAATTCATAAAAAAAAAAGAAAAAAATCTTACACCACAAACTTAATGGTAATTAATTGACGTTATATGACACAGAATTGTAAGACTCTTCTGTCCAAAAATAATGACTCTGTCAGTTTAAGATTTCCTGCTTCAGCAGTTATTTCTCCCACAATGCAATGCTTTCAGTTTAGAGAATACAGAAAAATCTGTGTAATATAATATACGAAACTGTGACAAGACTGTGCATTTACGGATCTTATTGAGGGTTTACAGAAAGCAGAGGTAAAACTCAATGACTTAAAATCTACACTCATCCAAGTCATTTGGAAAGCACACTTACACTCAAGTGGTGTTTATCTAAAATACATTTGATAAATCTTGAAATCCTCACGTGACCACCAGCTTAGGGTCTCATAACCTCCAGGGAACTCACCTCTTCCCCTGCTAGAAACTTGGTTATTTCTTACACTGCATTATGTCTTCTTCCATGCAGGCTCACTTTTCACATCCAATGGTGGCAGCAGCTGTGATCGTCCACCTTGCGGCGGATGGGACCAGTTACATAGATCAGACACAGTGCAACATAACAGTGCAGCTTGTGGATACCAATGAAGGCAACCACAGTCTAGGTATAACCACAGATAAAAGCATTAGCTGTGTGTACAATAACATATTTATTTTGCTTCGATAAGATGATTTCATTGTGCCTCTTCACAGGAGAATGGCGCCTCAGCTGTCGCACTAACCCCTTGGTGATCCCTGTGAGCCATGACCTGTCAATGGCGTTCTACCACACAAAGGCCATCCGGGTCATGTTTAATTCCCACCTTGTGGCCATCTCAGGTGTGGGCCTGCGCTCTTTTCAATCCTTTGATCCCATCACTATAAGTGGCTGCCAGAGCAACGAGATCTATAACCCCACTGGCCAAAGGTAAGGCTGACTACACACATGGAGCCACTTAACACTGATACATTTATGCTCAATGACCAATATCAAACATATGATGATTAGAATTCATGGATAGTCAGTTACCCTCAATTTCCACAGCAGTGTTGCCACAGATTCTTCATGTATTTAAATACTGTAGGAAATCTTGATGACTGGTGGATGAGTATGTCTGTGCTCAGAGAAAGAGCTGTGTAATCCCTGTGTATGTATCTAAGAAAAAGTGTGTGCAGATAATCTTTGGCTCATCTGCTTCTGTGTGTGTGCTACACATGTGTATGCAGTCAGATGTGAGTTTGGAGTTTGCATAAGAACATGGGAGTGTCAAATTGCCTCCTCTGGATAAACAGTTGAGTGACCCAGACAACAGAGCAACAGAGTTCTGGACCCCACAGGACTACATTTGCTCAAGACACCATATTGGCAGGGAGCAGTTAGTGGCAATGAATGGTAACAAATCTGCTGTTGGAGACAACTCTTTATCTTAAAACTAAACAGATTAAACATTAGCGACCTATACCTGGCCCAGGTTTTCTTTTAAAGATGATATAAACGTTGCCCTTTATTCAATATCCGGACATCTGATATACAGCACTTTTCACCTTCTTATATTATCAAGAAGAAATATTCTTTATTATAACACAACTGTATTTATAACATTTACTAATATTGGCAAATAAAATAATGTGATCTTGATAAAATTGTGAAAACATGTCTGTTCTAACTAATGTCAATGTGTTGTACTTACTAATCAGGCTAATTCACTAAAAAAATAAACAAAAATCATTGGTTTAATTTAGATTGTGATTTTAATTTTCTACTATCAACATTTCAAAGCGTTTCAAAACTGTTTTTGTGGGAAGTATTTAGGAATGTTTCTCTGCAAACTACTCTGGCAAAATCCAACCCAAATACAATTTTTGAATTGTTCTGAGATAATGATCAAATCATTCCTCAAACTTCCATAAAGCAATGCAAAAATACATTTACAGCTTCAACAATGTAAGGCTTGTTTCGATGATGTTTGATGCAGAAATCTAAAAATAATTAAAAACCTCACAACCTCTGATAAACTCCGCTATTTCGCCTGCCAGTGTGGAGTTTGGTGGTGCATCTTGCAGAGGCCCTGCAAATTATAGACTCTGCAAATAATTATTGGCACTCTTCAACTAAAGACTGTTTGACTTTGCATGTTTGTGCAGCCCTAAATGGTGTCTTTTTTGTTCCATAAATCTTTTTTTTCTTATAAAGCAACATTAATTTTGTTTATTTTATTTTTGTAAATTTGATTTTACTCGTTAAATTCAAACTGAAACACTGATTCCCCATGTTTAGTCCTGACTCTGGGCACCAGCAGGAGGCCACCAGCACCAGTAGGAGGTCCTCCTGAGGTCCTCAGAGTCCGAGATGTACTTTGGTACTTTGGTGCTAGGCCATGGAGAAACTTGTACACAAGCAGAGCATAGATAAGTCTCTCCAAGTCTGGTTTAGACACACTGGGCCGTATTTTGTCCCCGATCTTAACTTGGGCATTGAGGAGCTAATTTCCTGCTGACAGTGAAGGGCTGTCAAGAGGTGTGATTATGCCAAAATATTAGGTGGAGTAAAGTAAATTGACCAGACCAGACCGTGCAGACCTGCATGTGCTCAGCTTAGTGAGGAACATCTATTTAGGGTCCAGCTCCACTGCCTATCTCGCGTCTGCCTGCTGTCCGAGGGAGTTGGATCTCTCCTTCACTGTGGAACTCCTCGAGGTTTCTACTTTTTCCCAAAGAATTTTGGGCGTTTCAAAATACATTGAATTTGGGAAACTGGATAACTGGATATTCAAAGGACTCTTCCATTATCAATTTCAAAACAAATCCAGAAAAGAAAATTCACAAACAATGCTATAGTTATTTTATTAACATTTTCAAACGTGTGTTTTCTTATTATATTCTCTTTATTATCTAACTGCTGTGGGGAGGGAACCCTTGTTGTCCTAAATCCCTATATTGTAATCTGGACTTCAAGTACTGAATATTATTGCTCTCTCTATCAGGCTGCTAACATACAGCTATGTCTGACTAATGCAATTTACAAATACTGTTCTGTCATCTTTATTAAACTATACCCTCCATGTTTCTATGCATAACTCTCACAGAGCCCTCTCTGGGTGTGGTTTATTGATTTTATATGCAAGGTAGTCATTGATCAGTTGATTTTTATTTTTATATTAACATAAGTGCCATGCATCTACAGTGGCATTTTCCCCACAAATGTATCATTTATTATTTGCATACATAATTTTCTTCCCGTTTCTTTCCTCTTTCCATCCCTATCTAGTTGTGTACATTATTCGTGCGAAGCCATTGACTGCCAGGAACCTTTAATCCGCAATGCAGATCTTAAGTGCAGTAGCTCTAGTCGCCACTTCTTCAACGGAGACCGCTGCACCATCTCCTGCAACTCTGGATACGTCTTACAAGTCCACCAGGATGACGACATCATCAAGAGCCAGGTAACACACAGCTACCTGTGAATGCATTCACATGTGTCAGCATAAATACTGACACATGTGAATGTGCAGTAAATACACATTTGATTTGAACCTACATTTATACCAAGTGAACCCACACAAGTCTGGACTCAGAGTTAGATACCTTGTTTCGTCGGGTCTCTATTTATTGATTCTCTTCAAAAAAGTGAAGCTTGGCAGTAAAGGCGCTCTGTTCATGACATCATGGAGATTCAAGTAGGCAAATACTGCATTGAAGGTTTTTTTGTTTTTTTTTTACTGCTCCACACAAACAAATATAATGTAAGAGAAGACCCAAAGTGTTAGGCTGTAGGTGGGTACGCTGCACCATCACCTCACCACAGTCACTTTGAATCTCTACTCTGCTGAGACCATGACATCATCGCAGACTGTCCTCTCCCCTCCCCCTCCCATGCTACACTCATCTAAGTCACTGGGAAAGGGCACACATTTGCTGCTGTTTTCTTACAGCAGCATCCACACATACTCTCCATGCTATTTTATCTCAAATACAATTTATGTTGCATGTTTCCTGCGCTAAGCACTCCAATGCACACCACAAATAACAAAGACTAATCATTGACGCAGGCTACTAGCGAGCAAAAAACAATGCAAGCTGTGTTTTTTTTAACCAGTCTGCTACCCTGCCACTGATGTCAGTACTCACAGAAAGAAGGTCCCAGGTTCAGCAGGGTGGGCCTGTGTAGAGCAGCATGGGCTGTCCTAGCTATCTTCCGGGCTCTACAGTGTCTCCCATCAACTTAAAACTTGTATAATAAGGAAAAATCCGTCAGTTTAGATCCAAGCCTACTTTAAGATCTGGAGCTTGGGTTCCTGTGCCTACAGCTCATGACTGGTTTCCACAACAGTGTTGAAAGATGGATCGAATGCAGAAAACAAGTTTCCCTGCGCGGATCAATTCCTTTAAGTGTTTCTTATTTTAACACAGTCATATCTTTGTCCTTCTGAATTGAGTGGATAGAACATAATTATTTGATCAACAAAGTAGTTTATCAATATTTCATATGACCTGTTAGTTATAGAAGTTTGATATTTGAAAATATCTTCCTGCTTTAGCACATTTTAAGTGCTTCTGGGAGCATACCTGATTTGATGAAGATATCTGCTTGGGATATATCTTCACTTGTTTGAGTCTCATCCCGAATAGCTTCTCTATCCTATGATTTTTGACATGGCTGGAGGGCACTACTCACAAGTAAATTCACCTGTGTACAGAAGTTTCTACCAGAAAATTGTATTCCATGTTTATCTTATTCAAAGAAAAAGGCATTTCCATCAAGACTTGAAAACAATAAATCATACTTTATTCTCCTGCCTTTCTGTAATAGCGTACCAACTTATGAGAATATGGTTTGTAAATGTGCATGCAGTGAAGTGAATGCCACTGAAAGCCAAATCCACAGATTGAAATAATATGCTCAAACTCCATTATTCCACTTATCTTTAAGTCTGTCTTGCTTCTGTATACCAACACCTTTTTTGGGAGGTTATAAAGCAATAATGTTCCTGCAAATTGCTCCTCTGACACAATAGAAATCTTAAATTTTTGCATTTTTTTCTGCTTATGCCACACAATTGACCAGAATGTTCTGGGAAGGAAAGTTTAGATGGTTGGGCAACATTCTTGTTTGGTTACTAAAAAAAATTCTTTGAACTTTTCCTAAACATTGAAGGAACATTTATAATATCCGTAAAACAAAACATGTAGCACAACATTTTACATTTTAATATGATCTGATTTTACAATATTTAATCTCCCTCATTCATCCAGGAGTGTTCCAGACGCTGTTTTGAAATCCGAAAATCATTCTGCGATTTGGTGTGAGAACTTAGATCTTAACATACTCTGAGCTGCCTAAACCTGCCCTCCGGGAGGAGTTCCTGATGATAGCCTGTCTTGTTAATCTATTTGTTTACACTGCCTTAGTTTCACCTGAAACTAAATTTCATTGTTACCCCGTCAGCCCTGTAAGGGGCCATAACAATCCTATTGTTGGCTGACTGTAGCTCCCTCGTGACTGTTGAGTACCTGATTAGCATATGATTAGCCCGTTTTCACTGTTGAACAAGGTGTCAAAACACTGTTTAAACCACCATTTCTGTTTAAAAAGGAATTTTCTTTTTTTTTCTTTCTTTTTTTTATACAAAATTCGCATTCTGAACTCAAACCATCTCTTCTCCCTCACCTCACTGTCCTCAAATGTGTGATTTATGGCTTTCAGATGTATATGCATGGAGCTCTGTAATCCTGAATTTGCATGCCTTCTGTGTTGATACAGCCTTTTGTGAAGTGGCTGTTCAAATTTCCTCACTGCATTGGATTGAATAAACTACATTGATCTGTGTTTGTGTAGTCATCTTGGCCATTGTTTTTAGTAATGAACTGCAAATATTATACGTTTATAATAGACAGGAAGCTAATCAATGATGGACGAGCCCATCACACTTATCTACGTTTTGAAAAGCATTAGAACATGGGGGAGTTTCCATCACACATTTCAGTAACACGTAAATAAATTCCCACTGCTTTACTTTTGTGTCCTTGTAGCAAAGTGTCAGTCATCCACTAGTGCCCCATATCAGAATTCTTTCAGTGTAGATTGTAAATGCCATCCATTTCAAAATATGTCTCACAAAGCCTTTTCTTTACAGCTCAGTATAAAAATAGATGAGTAAAAGGATCCCATTGCAGATTGTGGTGTTTCAGTGGTTGTCCCCTGCGAATGTGTGTGTTTTATACGCTGTCACACTTCAACTAAAGTCAATGTGTTTTGTGTTTGAGCTGATTGTGCATTTGTTGGATATCAGTTGTCTAAGTGGCATGACTTGACCTTACAAATGCTATCAGCAGTTACTTGATCTGCCGAGGAGCCCACATGGCTTTCTGACATACAGTAAGCTTAAGCCTGAGCAAGCTTTGTTGGGTTACACACTGATCGCACACTTGTTGGATTGGATTGCTGAATTGTTTTTGTCAGTTTTGATGAGGTAAACATTAAGTTTCATTGCAACAATGAAACTAATATGCGTAAAAACAGCAGTTGTTTGTAGTGCTTGCTGTTTATATAACATTAGTTCACTCTTCCTGCTCTGTAAAGCACTCTTAATTACTTTGTGTGTGAAATGTGCCCAAATTTGCCTTGTCTTTGAACAGTCAGACTCATCTGTGACCATTACCTGTGCAAATGGGAAGTGGAACAAACAGGTGTCATGTGAACCTGTGGACTGTGGCATGCCAGACAAGTATCACGTACATCCTGCCAAATTCATGTACCCTGAAGGCACCACCTACGGCAAGAAAATTACTTTCCAGTGCCGTGAACCTGCACAACTTATTGGTAAGACTGACCTGTTTACTTTACATCAAATTCTCACCAACAGTATGCAAGTTATCAAAGATAATTAACTTACATTGAGGTCTATAAAATGTTCAATGCTATTTCCATAACTTGTTGACAAATTATTTTGCTATTCATGCCCTCTTTGTGACAGGTACCAACAACACTTTAACTTGTCTAGAGGATGGTTTATGGTCCTTTCCAGAGGCACTGTGTGAACTGCGCTGTCCAGCTCCTCCTCCTGTACCAAATGCTGTGCTCCAAACAAAACGTTGTAACGAGAGTGGTCTTAAAGTGGGAACCCTCTGCAAATACAAGTGTAAACCAGGCTACCATGTCACAAACAAACCCAAGAGGTCAGATTCAAAACTTCATATTCATAATAAAAAGTGTATTAAGTTCATTAAGCATTAAAACAGAAACGTTCCCACTTAAGACGGGCTTTCAAGCGGCAGTGCACAGAAGATGGCAGTTGGCTGGAGGGTGCGTGTGAGCCAGTGACCTGTGACCCGCCTCCTCCCATCTTCCATGGCTCCTATTACTGCACGGACGGTTTCCGCTTTGACAGCGTCTGTAGACTCAACTGTACCGATCCTGCCGGTAATGGTGCCATTGCCGCTGCAGGAGGCTCCGCCCATACGGTGAGGCTGCTGCACGCTTCATGCAAGCAGGTCTGTCCATCTATTTCCTGTCTCTCTCTGCCTGCTTGAACATTTTGCATGCACATTTTTTCCCCCCAAATATATGGAAATGTATTTTAATTTTGGGGGAAGAAATATAATCAAATGAGTATTGTATTATAGTATAATCCAATTCTAATGCCCATCTTGTCTTATTAAAAACTATAGCTGGTCTGCCCTCTCCGTTTGGCTGGACCTCTTTGTTTCTATGCCTGTTCCTGCCTGTCCTGCCTGTCTGCTCTAGACCTACTCAATTTGACGCCATTATAATTAGATTGATATTGATTTCTAGAACAGCCCTGTCGCTGACTTTTGTAATGTATACACCTTTTAATCTGCTTTGTCTCTCAGGCATTGAGGCTTAGATGCCGAATAATAATTGGATTGTATTTCTCCCTCTCTAGCGGGATACCTTCTCAGTGTCCTTGGCCTCCTTGGTTGTTTTTGTGTGTGTGTTTGTGTGTGTGGGTTTGTGTGTGTGTGTGTGTGTGTGTGTGTGTGTCTGTGTAGATGTGTAAATGGTCATTTGCCAATGTGTGTCCTCTTTTGCAGGGCACCACTTCCAATATGATCCGATGTAGAAAAGATGGAAACTGGACAGGGTCATTCCGCTTGTGCTCACACAGCAAAGGTCAATGTTCTTTACCTCAAAACCTCCATCACAATCTTCAGTACTCCTGCAAACGAGGACACGGAATAGGTAGGTCTACGAAGGATTTATCACATTATTTTAGCAATTTAAGTGCTACACAAATTTCAATATAGTAAAGCCCATTTAGTTACATTTGCCAAATTACTGTGATATAAACACAAACATCTTTTTTTTTTTTTTTTTTATGCTCATGCCTTGTGTTTGTTTATTATTCTCTTTAGTTACATATACTATGTGTTTCCTTGAGGTCTACATTTGGTCAAACCATTTATTTGACAGTGTAAGTATAAAAAACGTTTCATCTACTCAGGCGAAGAGTGTGAGCTGTCATGCCGAGAGAGCACAAATGAAGTGGTGATCCTCCCTAGCAACATGACAGTGGACAATGTGATGAGGGAGCACTGGAGGAACCCGCCCAAAGTCAAGGTGGGTTCATTTTGATATTTGTGCACCTAGCCATTCTGGCAGAGGCACTTCACAAAGTTCTGCGATGCACAACTCTTCTGTATGGAATTTCACAGGCCCTTTCCACATCCTCGCTCTATTATTTCCAATACAGAAGGCCAGCTGTTTCTTTTCATCTTTTTTATTTTATATAATGACATTGTCTATGGTATACCACCAAAGTGAAAAATGACCAATGTAAGACACCATTAAACCGTTTTGGAAATATTTTATTGTGATTGGCATACACTGTCAGATGTAATCTGACATCCCATACTGATGACTGGTTATTTCTAGAACACATGCAATGCACCAGTAAATAAGTAACACTGTGTCACTTAACACTTAACACTATTTTTGGGGGGTTTTAATCATTCTGTTACATTTCAAAACCCAAGTGAGACAGAAAGGGGGCAATATACTGAGAAAGAACTGAATTATGTTTTCTTGCCAATTGCCCAGTGTCTTTCTTTTGTTTTGGTTTCCGAGTTACACTGATTCAGCAGCTTTTTGCGGTGGGTGATTGGAGAGGGATGGGCTTAGCCACGTGGACATGAAATGATCTGTTTTTCATAGATTTGTGCAGGGTGGTAATTTGACACTGGATGTCGTGCTGTAGATATCTCCAGTAGTCAGAGAACTAAGGACGGTGAGGGAACTGTTGGAAGGATATACTGTATGAATTTTGGGGATTAGATAAGAGCGAATCAATGCACTTAACCATACATTCTATCTGTCAACTTACAGTATTATAAAGAGAACAGGCTGTCCCCAGTATCCACTCCAGTAGATTGATACATAGTCAACGAAACAGGCTTTGGAGTTTGTTTGTTGCCAAGCTATTTTAATATCCATTGGAATTGTTGACTTGTAGGTTGTAGAAAGTTAGCCATCACAGTAATGCACGTTCGTTTACCCTATGTATTTCCTCTTTGAAGTGATATTAATATTTATATTTACAGAAATACATCTGTATATTCAATTTATAGGTCTCTACTTTTACTGTAGTAAAATAGTTGATCATTGCTTACTTATACTTAGTGATACAATCATCAATCTTACTTCTTATAACTCTGTTTGCAGATTAAGCTAAAACACTTTTTTTTAGCTCCACTTTGCTCTGTTGAAGGTTAAGGTGTTGATTCATTGTCTCAACCAGTTGTACTATTGTTCTTACTGTGACCTATTTAGAATTCTCTAACTTACATTTGCTTCATGTCCCAATATCTAATGATCCCCCGCATCCTCCCCCCTTTTACCAGCAGAATTACTCTGTTGGGCTTGCTGTGGAATTAGTCATTTTCTATATGACATGACCTGGTCTGCTGTGGAGCTCAGATAGATCTATTTTTATGTGTTATGAGTGCCCTGGGGAGACTTCTGAGGGTGAGAATCCCATATGTATGAAGGGTGAAGTCAGGCCACCATCATGGATTATCATGATTTACGGCCATGCAAAGAGGAAAAAAAGATGGCAGAACAGAGAACAAGAGAGGTGGGGTGAGAGAGGATGTTCTGGATGACATCATCATAGCTAAAGGAACATCAGAGCAGAAAGAACTTACTACGATCAGTTAAAATGTTAAACTAATGCAGGATTTGACATGATTTTGTTTTTGTCACTATCCTCAAATGCTTTGTTGTTTTCCACTTCAGCTTTGTGCCCCTCTCATGTCTCTTTATACATTGATTTGCTGAGTGGACTGAAATGAAAAATACCTGAGTTTGCAGTACCAAATAGAAAAGCACATCCAATTTTGCGATATATTGAGACACAGGGGGTCAAAGAAGTGGACCAAAAGACATTGACATTGCTGCGCATAAAAGATTTGATGCCAGATGCCTTTCCTGTCACAAGTGGACAATGTGGGTGAGCTGTCTTTAGTCACGGTATAGAGTAGATTGATATCACTAAACCCCTGCATTGGAAAAATCCCAAAGAGCATTGCACATATTTGCTGGGAAATTCACTGATATCTGAACATTGGATTAGCTGGCATTAGTCTATCATACATACTCCAGAAAAAGGGAGCTGCTTAGCAGCATTTTGGGACCTTAGTAATGTCTTCACATCAGAAACTTCAGAGGGAAAATGCTTGCTTGAACACATGATTACTTAAATATTCGCTTACAACAAACAAGAATCGTACACATTTTCTTTCCATCACCATTGCAATCTGAGCAAACCAGAGTATTATTGCCCCAATCCTGCTTGTTCTCTTTTTAAATAATATTTTGACTGCTTTAGAAGACCAAAAAGTAATCATTTAGCCTGGTTGCCATTTAGCCTGGTTGATTTGTTTTGTGGATAGTGACAGAACAGGGACTCCACAGATAATTTTTCTCTGCATACGTTTTGCCTTCAGTTAATTGAAGTATTTTTTATAATTTATTGTCAAAAAGTTTTTTGACATTACATTTTTTTTTAAGTTTTTAAAGTTACTGCATTTTCTTCGTTTTTAACAGCCAGGTGTAAAATATGTATATTTCATTTGGTGAAACTGTGGGTCTGTCACTGCGTTTTGAATAAATTGGTAACAATGGCCTATTGCATCCATAAGTAACAGTATGTACAACATACATGTCCAATATTATTTACTTGACTAATAGTATTTGTGTGATTTGTTTGTCTTATTCTACAGAATATAGTGTGTACAATGAGGCTGAAGTGGTATCCACACCCAGAATTGCTCCACTGCATCAAGGGATGTGAGGTAAAAGCTCTATAAATTAGCCTGGTTTATATGCCTTGTCTCATTCATCACACAACAACTTTAATCTTCAAATTTACTTTGATCTCAATTTCGCTAACTATACTTAATAATGAGCACACATTAATAATGGTTAATCATTTGTTTCATTCTGGTCTCCATTTGTAAATATTTCCCAACTCACACACTTCGAAACCAATGAATCAAAGGCATAATGACCTCTAAATGCGTCTTAATACAATTACATGTACTTTGTTGTGCCAATTGATATTAGATATTACATTTTATGTTACCACAATGTCTCCCTGAAAAAGAGACACTACATCTCAGTGGGACTTTCCTGTTTAAATAAAAATCAATTTTATTAAAAAAAAAGTATGCAGATATATGATCTTTACATCATTTTATAGAAAAAAAAAATGTCATCTGGTGAGTGGGACCCACTGAATGACTTGATTGGTGACCTTGGTGCAGAGGGTGGGGCAAGCCATAAATCACATTATTGGAGTGTTTTATGGAGTGAATAGTTTATGGTGTCCTTAGTTTAATTTACACTTCTGGCCCACACTCACAATCTGATGAGAAAATTTAATGTATGTGATTAATCAGCAAAATTTACTCATTTATAGATGCTGAGGTGCACAAAAAGTTTCTACTTGTACACTTTTTTCATCCTTGTTGGCATTCACCATATATTTTGTTTTTCCTAGCCATTTACAGGAGACAACTACTGTGATGCTGTAAACAACAGAGCATTTTGTAACTATGATGGAGGAGACTGCTGCCAGTCTACTGTGAAAACCAAGAAGGTCAGTGACACTGCTTATTTATCTATATCTCAATCTATACATACACACACACATATATATATATATATATATATATATATATATATATATATAACTATATATTATATAATATATAATATAATATATAATACACACATATATATGTGTAAAGGAGCGCAGAGCTAGAGAGAGAGAGAGCGAGAGCGAGAGAGCTGGAGGAGAGCGCGAGCGAGAGCCGAGAGTGAGACAGGAGAGAGAGCGAGAGCGAGAAAGCTAGAGAGAGAGCCTAAGAGCGCGAGAGAGTGAGAGCGAGCGAGAGCGAGAGAGCTAGAGAGTGAGACAGAGAGAGAGAGAGCGAGAGCGAGAGAGCTAGAGAGCAAGAGAGCGAGAGCGAGACAGCGAGAGAGCAGCGAGAGGGCGAGAGTGAGACAGAGAGAGAGAGAGCGAGAGAGCGAGACAGAAAGAGAGAGAGCCAGAGTGAGAGAGAGAACGTAGAGAGAGCGAGACAGAGAAAGAGAGAGAGAGAGCGAGACAGAGAAAGAGAGAGAGAGAGAGAGAGCGAGACAAGAAAAGAGAGAGAGAGAGAGAGAGCAAAAGGAGAGAAGACGGACAGATGAAAGAGAGAGAGAGAGAGAGAGCGAGACAGAGAAAGAGAGAGAGAGAGAGAGAGCGAGACAGAGAAAGAGAGAGAGAGAGAGAGAGCGAGAGGTAAAGTAAGTTGAAGGGCCCTTTTTAGCGCAGTTCCAATATGAAGTATTCAGATATGGCCTTAAAATATAATTTCTTTCGATTTGACACATTTGAAGAGGGTCTTGTCGGGGGCAACAGCTGCTAGAATGGGGATCTGAATGTGAATCGTACCACATTAGCAGCTTTGAGCCAGTGTTTCTGAGCGGGGCGGTGGGCTTTAGCCGTGCTCTTGGCATATCTATGTGTACGTCTGCCTGGATTTATGGGGCAGTCTGTGTGCCTCACTGGCTCTGTCAATGTGTCTGACTCCAGAGCATTTTCATTTCCTCAAGTGGTGAATGGGACACAAGGCTCGCACAGTCATAGATACTGTTTCCACTCTTCAACTTTTTACACACAGTTGGTACTTTTAATGGGAAAATACTTTATACTGAGTTGGAATATGTATTGAATGTACTTGAATACCACATTTGATTATGTCTATAAGTCTGCTCTTTCTCAATGCCACAAGAATTCAAGTGGTAAAAGTAATATGTGGATTGTTGTATTGTATTTTAGCTAATACTACATTCAATATCTTATTGCCACTTAACATTTGGATAAAATAACTGATGTTTTAGGCTGAAGAGGACCAGAGGCCTGACATTTATTCTTGCACTATTTTCATATCAGATCGAGGCTATTGTCAGTTGAATAGCAAAAGAAAATCAATGACTCGTCCAATGGGAAGTGACCTCATCTCTGAGTGAGGTGATTGACACTATCTCATGGCTTCATCTGCTGGCCCCAGTCCAGTCTCGGGCCCCGTCAAAATGTGCATAATTCACTTTTACTGACAGACCCCATTGGGTGAATAAGCCCCGTTGGGACAGTGCACCAACAAAAAGGTTACTAAAAGTGAACTGTGTTCTTTATGTTCCCCCCTTACTCTGACGGTAAGGGGGGAAATATGCTTCAGTGAAAAACCCATGTATGTAGCTATATATTATTACTCAAGATAAACCAAACAAAGCACTAACACATTTGATCCAATTCCAATGTATTTGACCACTACTGCTTTTGCTAGCTTCTGCTACTGCGACTACCAGCGCTATACAAACATCTACTCGAGTTCCAAAGCTGTACGACTCTTACCCAATCCTCTGAGTGCAAGGGAGCATTCTTCCAATTTTGCCACAAATACTTTTGATAAAAATACAACAAATATATACTCTAGAAACTGTCGGTTAAAGTGAGATTCTAAAATTGTTTTGGCATACTTTCACTCTCTATCTGACCATCACTTTTTGTCATAATTGCTAGCAAACATAATTGTGGCGTCTGCATTGAAAGTGAATTATTTATATTTGTATAGAGGCGATACAATATATTAAGCGGTTTTGATCTTAAAGGGGACGTCCCCTGGTCTCCCTTGAAAAAGAGGTCTCGATCTGAATGGGTCCTCACCTGGTTAAATAAAGGTTAATAAATAAATACATATAATGCAAAATCAGCTTTTAAAAATCCGCTGCTCGCTGCACATAAAGAGGTTGGTGAAAATCAGCGCTGCAGTTTGAAACTGAAAGGCAGATGAATTGTTTCTTTATTAAGATTTTTAACTGTTTAAAATGTCACCATATAAATGAATGATCCACAGGTGTCATAGATTATACTGGAGCTACACCGCAGACAAAAGCACAATGTGTCTTCTTTAAAAATCCCATATGCTGCCTGAGCCTGGGCTGACTAACTGCGGTAGAGGGATCTCGAAATAGGTGTAATAAAGTAAAAGCCAATGGAATTTAGCTGCTCATTTACTCTCACTTCCCTTCCCACAGTGCGCTGCTCTCACCTTTTATTTTGCTAGAGATTTGTGTATTAAGGAGTTCTGGATGACTTGCTGCGTATTATTCCACCCCAGGAGCTTTGAAGGTGCAAGGACTGGCTGCACGTAAGGTCACCACAGGATCTCCCCTTAATAGTTGCAAGCTGTTGGCTGGATTTGGAGAGGCAGGGCGAAGAGGAGGAAAGGGTAAAGAGTGTGTCTTTCTAAGGGGTTGCCTGTGTAACGCTTGGTTCCTAGTCCATCCCCTCCACCCTTGTTTGGGAGGAATTCCTTTCTTAAATACTGGAAGCACTGCACAGAGGGCACCCATTATATAGTTATATGGTTTGGCCTCTCTAAATAAGTTTTCCAAAATGTGCTTGTATGTTTTTCTATCTGCATTGGTGGAACACTGAGGTCCCTCCCAGTCTCTGAGCCCTGTTTACGGCACTCTGTCTGGCACGAGTATGCTCCATACTGCGTCAAGTCTCTGTTTGTGTCTGAGTTGATGATCCGTGATTGTCAATGTAGCGGCGCGGGCCACAAAACATTCTAAACCACATGATTTCAAAGGGCACACCTCTGACCACTCACCTTTAGGCTCGTGGCACATGTTCACAATAAAGAGAAGAGAGCAATCATTTTAGAGATTAGGATAAAATGACACAGTAATGCACATTTTATACGGATGCCTTTATGTCTGCTCACTGTCTAATGTTACTGAAAAATCAAACAAAACTAAGTTCTTGTGTCGAGGCAAACACTGTTTGCCTCGACACAAGTATAATGTCGTATATAAATGACTGATTATTTTCCCCCTTTTTCTGATAGAAGAATTATAGCTCTGTGGAAAAGTTTATATTTCCCATAAAGGTTTTCATATGGCTGGCTGTTAGTGGGTGTCCCTCTTAGCTCCTCCTCTCACCCCAGGCTGCCTGCCCTCAGGGCCCCACAAGGCCTGCCAGTCCCTTTTCCCAGCCACTCTGAGAGCGCCCCAAGTCTGGCCCAGATGTGCAGGTGGCCCAGCCACCCCTGAGGTCAAGGTCAGAGGAAAGCGTGTCAAATATGCCACCCACATCACCTTTAGACAGATAAAAACAGTATGAAGTGAGAGTTGAGATACAGATGTGTGGCAGGAAAGTGGAACGTAATGAGTCAATGTAAAGGGTGCAGGATGAAGGCTCAAGGTTAGAGAAAGGATAAGGCCCCAAAGCCACCCATAAAAGATTGCATAATCCGTTGACAAGAGGTTTTTCTAAGGTTAGCTTATCCCGAGCGCAGTTCCTTTATTTGATGATGTCCCTCTCCATTCAGCTTGTAACACAGCGCGTTGTGGAGGATTCCACACAAAACCTTGACTAAAGCCTAAATAGTTTGCATTTTCAAATGAATAAATGACAGACCAGTTGTGTTTTTTTATTGTTGTTTTATATAATAATAATAATAATATAATAATAAATAAATAAAAATTATATTTTAGAATAACCAGTGAAACAAGAATAACGTTTGCCATAAGTGATTGTTTTCCTGACTATTCTGCATTAGTTTAGAGTGGATGCTGGTGATGTATAACACAATGGACATTGTCATTGATGCATTTTTTTTTTAAATGGAAGATTCTCATTTCTCAGTCAGTCTCTGCTAATGTATTCAGTAATTACCTGGGCTAGAGTATTACTCACCATGCAATTTGTTTAAAGGCCTTAATGTAGTAGTCAGAGCTATTATATACGAGCTGCTCTATATGCATTGAGGATTGACCAATGACACACTGCTGAATACTACTTTCCAGTCAGGTGGCTTTTGCTGAAAGTACGAAGTCCTGGCTTGGATCGCGCTTTCTTTTTTGCAACAGTATCTTATTTACACAATTGAGTGTAAATTAAACATATTGTATTCATTAATACGATGTCATTAATAACCATACCATTGTGGTGTGTCTGCGGCCTGCTTCCATGCCTTCATGACTGTGTGTGTTGCTGGAGGCTGATGGACAGGCAGCAGGAGCTGTGACGCAGAGTCACTGTGTTGGCTGACGTCAATGCCAGGGGCCATGTCAGACTTTCCTCATTGTGGGAGCCTACACTTGACCTAACCTAGACATAGGACAGAATCAACTGAGCAGGTTTGGGGGAATGTATGTTCAGAACGCTCATTCAATAAAGTTGTTGAATCAGAAACATGTACACTGGCATTTTGTGCATAGACATGACTTTAACAGCAGTATCTCCTCTGTCCTTCAGGTTATTCCTTTCCCTATGTCTTGTGACATTCGAGATGAGTGTTCTTGCCGGGATCCCAATGCTCTGGAGAACAGAAAGGAGAGGCACATGCACTCACTGGGCTGAGGAGCAGCATGGACCCGGTTCACTGGCACCACACTGACAGAGCATGAGGAGACCTCAGACTTCATCCTTTCCTTGACCTCCAGTTTCCTGCACATGCTGCTTAACAGGCATACCTCTTCATCCATTCTGCAACTTAGGCCAACTGAAATGTCTCATTACACCGGAGCTAGACCCTAGACATGACCACAAACATTAAAAACAAAGTAAAATGCGTAGAAACTTTTTTAAATTTTTTTTATTGAACTAAACGGAAAATGTTAAAATATGTCACAACCAAATCTTGGTAGCATGCAGCTGTTTTGTGGCCGATTTGCGTCTAGCTGAAGGATTTTTCTTCGCAATTTTAGATTGAACCAAAGGTATGTGAGTGCAAATCATCTTTATAGTTTGTGAAAATTAAGACTTTCTTTTTTGAATGATTAATAGATATGTTTATACGGAAGGTTGAGGTTCTTTATGGGACATGCATTAGCTAAGTTGACCTTTCCTGCTACATACACATCAAGGTCAGGATGCAATATGAGCATGGTGGGGCAGGAGTCTAAAGTGAACTCTTGGGGAATAATGAAAAGTCATATCATTTATAGTATTATAGGCCAAATGAACACAACAGCAACACTGATTAAACAAATATTCTTTCTCCAGACAATTTTCTACTTGCAGCTAAATGATGAAAGCATAATGAAAATAACATTAGCATGGCTTCTGTAATTGTGCTTGCTGCTTCTCATCATCAGCACATGTTACAATCAGCATAAGCGCCTCAGTCCATCAAAATGTGCATGTTAATATATGAACCGTAGCAACCCAGAATCTGTATAAGTTCAAATCTGTGTTGGCAAGGAAACAACATTCAGTCCAAAGTTAAGGGTGCCTTTTTCTTAACACACAAACATGGTTGCAGATGTGTTGCAATGTTGGCATGACTGAACAGAACGAGTCACATCATGCTTTTTTCTTAAATCCAAAACACATGCTCAAATATATGTAACAGTTGGTCACGTCCGTGCATGGCTGTACGAATGTCCTGTTTAACACCTCACTTTATGTGATTCAAATCTTAAAGTTAAGCCGGAAAAATGATCCTCGTAATCTTAGCTTTGTGTAGAATGTAGTCAGTGCTAGCAAGATTCAGTCGAAGCATGGTCACTTGCACTGATGATACAGCATTTTGGACATTTGGATGTACCTTCTTATCAGTATGGCAGTAGTTGCATAATAGTGATTTGTTGGTTCAAAATAAGATTACATTTTGAGCTTGCAAACTGCAATGATATTTTTGTATTTTTGTAGTTTATTTTTATAATTAGCCTATAACTTCCACAAATGTAGTTGTACGAGTCCAATTGCCTGTTGCTAAATGTTGGTTTATTGTTTTATTTTTACTGATTTATGCTTTGCGTCAACATGTTATTTCATAAGGTAAAAGGGCCAACAACAACTATCAAATTTTCCTTATCTTATCTGTATGATCTATGTTTGTCCACAAAATGGTGTGTTGAAGGGTTCAAGGTGTACTGAACCATATTTTGCTGCTATTTCCTCTTCACATAACCATAACCGTGGCCGATGGCACTTGTTCGGCTGTTTAAGTCATTTTGTAGAAAAGCTGCCAACATTTCAAGATCAGAACGAGTCCATTTGAGAAACACCACACCATCAATCCAAAATAGTATAATATATATACATATTTTGTGAATGGAAGGCATGTATTACTTTGATTTGTACTTTTTTTTAAATTGAATATTTAATCAGTGTTTGTATTATTGACCTCAGTTACTGCACTTTTTGTTGCCATTTAAGAAGAAGAGAACTATATATGTCAGAAGGTTTAGAAGCTGCTATTGTCATAACCGTCATCAAAGCCAAGTATATTGGGTGATTCTTCCTGTTCTTCTTGTAGCCTTGAGTAGTGCTTTATATGTGTCGTATAGATGAAATCATCAGCATTTATGGGAGGTTGACCCTGTCTCCGTCCATATCCTAGCCCTAAATCTTTATTGTAGATTTGTTGTGTGATACAGATTGCTATTGTTTGTCCTTTGTTTTGTCTGATGTATGTGAGATCACCAGAGATTGAAGGTGTATATTTTGGGGGGGTGGGGGTGGGGGGTGGGGGGGGAGAAGAATGGGAGATGGATCAAAATGGAGATCCTTGAATGAAATACTATTATGAAGAATGGGAATCTTGGAATGAAATACTTATATGAAGAAACTCCCAGTTTTTATGAGATGCTCTTTTAGGGCTACATCTTCATCTGAGATTGTTTGAATTCTTTGTATAAAATATCCTATATTCATGGTAAAAAAAAAAAATAGTTGTTATATTACGCCATGTAATTATTACTCTAGATATAGCTGCTTTATATGGACCTGTTACCAGTAGGGTGGGACTGACTTCACTAAACCAATGACATGCAGTACTGTGGTTCCTCATCTGCTCAAGCGTTCGCTTCACTGGGAAGCCATTTTAGCCTTATACATATTCTTTTGTCGTTTAAATTCACAACGGACCTTTCTTTGTTTGAATATACCCAACCCCCAAATCTTTACAGGTGAAAATGACAGTGACTTTTTAAGAGAAATCACCCATTTGCCATAACTTTATAACTTTACTGGAAGGAAGTTGACGAACCGTGCGTTGGATGAGGATGTCACCTCTCTACTGTAGGCATCACAGGACTCCTTGCTGTACCTCATGCCTGTAATGTTTGCTGCTTCTATATTTTTGCTTCTCATAACAATGGTGTAAATACTAGAATTATTTATTGAGAGTATTATACTTTTTAAGTTATATTTAAATGCCCGTGTAAGTTATTTTACTTTGTTGATATAAACTAAACAATTATTAGTCGAGTTGAAGTCATTTGGTCCGTGCAATGGTTAAGTGAACAACAGAAGGTGGAAATTTGAAATTGACCTTCAGAGTAGAGGGACACTCGTATCCAGTGAAAATGTATCTATGTTATTGAATGCTTTGTATCTTTTTGTTCCTAAACCAGAATGTAATGTTTGTCTTTATTACAATGTTTTTTCAAATGCACACCATTCCTACACAGTTGAAGTTGTGAAAGCAAAAGTTGAATCATTTCTGTTATTGTTCACCTTTTAAGGTGCAAAAGAGAGGGCTCAAATCAATGGCGAGGTGCTGGCAAGGCAGAGTGGAGGTGTCCTGGGAGAGTGGAGGCCAGAGAGGAGAAATGAGGTACGAACAGGGGTCATGGCTGGACTGCTTTTCCTGGCCTGGATGTCTATTTGTCCAGGTGTTAAAACTGTGTACTCACACAGGCTGCCCTGGGACCTGGTGGCGGCCACTGGCACATTGCCGATCCAAATGAGTCAGAATTTCTCTCCTGGGGTGGCACCTCCCTTCTCTGCCTCTCTGTGGGACATCCCACAAACACCCAGGCCTATACCTCTCCTCATCTGCTTCACCTGGGTTTCTTGAAATTCACCCCTTGCACCGCCAATACTGACACTCGCCTCTCCATTTTTTCCGAACATGCAGCTAGCACGAAGTGTATACTTATTTGTGCCTGGCTTGTAAAGTCTTTCCACTCACCCAAAAAAGGCGAGCTTTAGTGGCATCTATCTTGAGAGTGTTTGAAGTGCTATTGTTTTGTGGAGAAAATACTATGTGCCATCTTGTGTATGTGTATTGAACACATGAAGTACCTCTCACAGGCCTCTGCTAACAGAATGGTCCATGTCTGTTTAAAAAAATACTCCATATAAAAAGGAAAAATAGCCCTTTTTTATTAAATGGGAAATGCAGAAAAGTGTATTTACATATTATGTGGATATCTAGTCGTAATATTGCAACGCTTCATACCCGGTTGCTCAACAAATATATTTTAAGATGTAAATAATATGATAAAATGATTGTATTTGCAAACCATGTACTAACTGTAATGGGAGTAGCTCTTGTATTGATTTTTATCATAACTATTATTCAAAGAGATGAACCATGACTATCTTCTTGTGCATAGTGTCAAAGTATCACCTTCAAGCTGGAAAAAATATCGTATATAGTATATATTAAATATACCTGTGATGCTACATCACACCACTTGTCAGCACTTCTTTCCTCAGAAATGCTTAGTACACACACTGTCGTCATGTCAAAACCATGAATTCACCCACTGACAAATAGATTATTTATTTGTTGTCAAGAAAAATCAGATCACTTCTTATTCTTCTAGCATAAATTGTCAATAGAAAATGGATGCATTTAGAATTTCATTTTGTAGATGAAAGTATTCCACTAGAACCCTGGTGATCTTCATGTTTATTTCTTCAACAGAATGCACTTTTTCAGGCACATATTCAATAATGTGTTCCGGTCATACTTTGCAAGTATATATATTTTGGTGCTCTGGTACATGGCATAAAAGATGTTCGATGTGTTCTATATTTTCTTAAGGAAGTCATAAGAGAGATGTCTCATTGTTCATTTTGCTGTCATTTATTGTGTAGAAATAAAACACTGGTCAAAAGTGTCCAACGTGTCTGTTTTTTGTTATGCATTTTAGAGGATTCTTCAATACTTTTTTATAATTCTGTCAGTCCCCCCTTTCCATTCCTGGGCTTACTTAGTTACGTACTTTGGCTCTGAATTATCCACAGTGATTACATATTTGTGTATTTTAGTATATGACATGCGACTAACTCTCAGCTGTCACAGGCCTGCTTTGGGTCGATAGTTGCTGTGGTATTCTCCACCGCAATTTGAGTGAGCAAGATAAGACAAACTAGATTAAGCATTATCTAATCGAGGCCAGTAAAATTCCTAAACTGGAAAGAAACAATGTTAACCGCACTTTTAATGTTAGACTGAAATCTCAGCCTGTCCCTTAATTGACTGTACTTTGGACGTGCCTAACTTTTAACTCTTGCCTCTAATGAGTGCTTTTCGAAAACCCCCAAAGTGCTGAGGAACTCATAAAAGATGAACTTATTCTTAAAACCATCCCTGATACCTTGGCATGAAAAGGCGGGCTCTGTTCCTGGCACACCAATGACGTTAATGACCTAATTTGTGAGAATGAACATCAAGCTACTGATTTTAAAGTGCAGTTAATGTTGCATGACTGGAAAGAAACTGGATCTGAGCTTAAAGGAATAGTTTGTTGAGGGAGACGGAAAAAGAAAATACTTCCCAGCAGCTCACATGCAGAGGCTTACCCACCTTCACTTAATGATAGAAATTAGTGTAATTCATATGGGATAGGTGTCTGTGAGCTTAGGGACTGATTTCCCTTCCTTACACAGTTATGAAAATATTCTTAACCCTTATTGTGGCGGAACAAGTAGTGTTTGCATGTTTTAAAACTCAAGATATTATTGAAATGATCTGCATCTGAGTCTTATTCAAAACAGTTTGTTTTCATGTTAAAAGCCCCTGGTCCAAACATTTTGACATTGTGCAAGTTCAATTTGGTGGTTTGTACTGAATGAATCTGGTCTGCGTCATGTTGATCAAAAGCACTTGAAATCACATCAGACTCCTTATCAATGAAATTCAAAACATGAAACTCAGTCAGACGTCAATCATTATTTAATAATGTTCTTCTTTCACTTCCACATCATCTATAATAGTCCATTTAAAAAATATAATAATATATACTTATATATTATGTTTTTTTTTTTTCATTATTTATCAGAGAGTGACAATACAAACCTGTCATATTAATCTCATGGCTTAGTTTTTTCAGATGACAACAACCATGTCAACAATGGACCCATTTTATGAAAGTCATATGAAAAAAAGAATGCGTCCGCAGTTTATTTGTGCTGATTGAGAAAACATTGAACTTAGTTTCAGTTTTTCATGTGGTTAGGCCCAGTAATTAGAAATATCAATCTTAAACCTGGACAAAAATCTGCATTTTGATAGTTAAACTGTTGACAAACCTAAATGTTGTGATGTCACATAAACACAACCTATTTAAAATATGAGACTTAATAGTGGTCTGTCAACCTTGTGACTTCTATGTACTTTTCCTGAGACCTTCAGACTTCACAGGCATTTATAACTACGTAGTCTACGTGAAGAATATTGTAAATTTGTAGCTTTAACTATCAAATTCTGCTTTGATTTATTGACACGGCAAATCAGTACTTACTTCAAAATGCCAAAGTGCTGGGGACACCAGAGGTCACATTGTAAGGTCGACTCATCTGAATGTTTATATGGTGTCGAAATACATTTCATGTCATAAAAACTAGTGAGCCTGGAGCAGTGGTCGGACAGGCTTCCTGTTCTCCAGACTGCGCACGCACTGACCTGCAAGTAATACAGGTAATACACAACCTTGTACTTCAAAAATCCAGCATCCACCTTTATGATCTACAGAGAGAAACCAAACCAGAAAATGGGCCACTAGCTTCTGAAAATATTTGCAGAAAGTGGAAACTATTTTACCTGGGTAATTTTTATAGGAGGATTTATGTCTCTCATAAAAAATAATGAATAAAATGTGAACATCTGTTTCAATAAAAAGGTAAACAATGTTTTTTATGTTCAAGAAAGAAAACTGCTTTTATATACACTTTTAATATTTCACATTCGTCATAAATACACATACTACAGATATTTTCTTTACAGTTCAAATCATTTATGGAAATATTTAAAGGCATTATTCATTCTTCTTTGAAACAATATCAATGGCTTGAAGGTAATGAAAGACAGAGAACATTGAGTGTTTGTAAAGACTAAGATGTGTTAGTTCTTTTTCATAGGGGAATAAAATATCAAATTTTAAAACATTTTGTGTGAAACTTTAGAAGATGTACAAACATTCATAATTGCTTGTAGTTCAATCCAAACTTTTAGAAGTGCAATCTGATTTAAATAATCAAATTGCACATTTAATACTGTTTCAATTCATATCCAAACCTGGTGTAACAGGCTTCAAACTAATCTTGTAGTTACCATTCCTTTTAATTGTATAAATAAAATTGTCTAAAAAATAAATGAATATTGTCACATGTCCCAGAAAGTTGTTTCTGAATGGAATCTGCATTGTAAGTTAGTCGAGTTAAGCGCCTTGGTGAAGTATAAGTCCACATACTGAGCTGACGTCCAGTAGCACCTGCTCCATTAACGGCTGCACTGTGTGTAACGGACGTATGAATGTATGAATGCAGCATCAGCACAAACATGTCATGAGATGGTCCCTGTTTGCATAAACATAACAGGCAGCTTTGACCCAACCTGATGCTGTTGACACCGCTAATGACTGTAGAGAATGAAAACACGTATTTCAGTGAGAGGAATATGAAGACTTGGTCTTCAACGTGACTTTCAAATGGCTTCCGACTCCCTATATTTGATACTTAAATAAAATGAAAGGCAAATAAGTTATGCTAAACATTTCCTATTTCAACTTTTCCCCATTAAACTTAAAAGCACCAAAATAACTACAGTATACATTCAAAGTATTGAAGCCAGTCCTCTGTAGGCTGTATGATAATTTACATTGCAGTCTCTTATTGATATGTGCTATCACTGGCATTCTGCATTTAGGAAATAAGCCAGCCTAAAATCAGTTCTGTGGCTTTGAACAATGCCCAGTGACTGAGGTTTTTAGGCTCTCCTCCTGGTCTTTGAATGCACCAGTGACTGGAGAGGCATCACAGGGAGGTTCTTTTCACCGCAGTTTGGTGCTGCTGTATGTGTTCCTCTGCACAGAGATGAGCTTTTCCATGCAAGACTGATGGTTGTCATGCAGAGAGCTGTGCCGCGCGGGGCCGGCTTGTCCTCTGTCCTCAGCACGACAGAACACGTAGGCCACAGTGTCAGTGCGACTCTGAATGTGAGAGCTGCACAGGAGCGACCGGCAGTAGTGGCTGATGTGGTCTACTCGCCTTAGGATCAGGTTGGCTTTCCTGTGGACAAAGTCAGAGGACAATTAGAAGACAATCAATGAGAGTCACAAACCCAAAACAGTCTTCCACAGTCTGTTTAAGCCAGACTTGAGTCAAGTTGCTTCGTTCAAGTCTGGGTTGTGTGAATCCAGGACTTGATCATTATATATTTACCCTACTTCTAACAGAAAGTCTACCCTTTAAAGAAGGTGAAAGAACAGCTCATGCAGGTGTTATTTATGTTATGAATTACTGCACCTCTGAGTACTGTGGGCTAAAGCAAGCTGAGTACAGCTGTCAGTCTGCTAAAAGAGACCAGGCAGTACCAGTGGTCACACTTGCCCTTACTGCCCTGCCCTGCCCCAGTGTATCTGTCAAAGCTGATATCTGTACATGGTCTCTCAAGACAATACACTCTGCAAATCTGCTCCTCCAGAATGAGCACGGACAATGTCCAGAACCAGAGCTAGCACTGCTCCTCAGTGACATCAGCCTGCACTCTGCCCAATTTAAGTGTTAAAAGGTCTAGGAAGAATACAAAAACAAATTTTAAAAAACAATCAAAATAAGTGATTTTTTTCAGTTTTTCATTTCCTCTGTGCATGACAAGTCATCTGCATAAGTAGTATTTAAGTACAGTAATCATGTTTCTTAAGATATCGCTTTCCACTTTGAAATGGGAATTGTAAAGGCACAAGCAATTCTCAATTGATTTAGTTTCAGTCTACAGCTGTAGATTTACTCATCCTTAAAGTGTTTCCTCTGCGCAAAACTTTTGATCTGTTATAAAGTAAATCTGGGTTTTAGTCAGGTGGCAGCTGCTATGTTAAGACGTTTTAATTAAAACTAACACATTAAAGAACGTTTTATATTTAGGACCACCAGATAAAAATAACTACACAAACAGAGGCCTGTTTTTCATGACCTTAAATGCCATATTCAACAGCACCTTTAAACATGTCACAGGGGCAGGGGTGATGCTGTCGAACGATTAAAGCTCGGATTTAAAAAAATAATAATAAAAAATATATATATATATATATATATATATATATATATATATATATATATATATATATATATACAATAACTCATTCGAATTAAATTACATTTATTTTTGTAACGCCCAAAAACCACGCATTACCGTACACGCAGCGACACACAGACACACAGGCACACACACACACCACGCGCACGCACAGCCAACACACACACACACACACACACACACACACAAATACGCGCGCACACACACACACACACACACACAAATCTGGAAGATATGAAACACATTTTCTCTTGTGTCACTTTACAAATTGTGTCTGAACCTGGGTTTAAATGTATCAGTAATTACTTAAGCTTGTGCTATGACTACAAATCAAAATGGTGCAAATGAGGCAGAAACTGAGAGGTATTTTATGTTGAGGTTGGACCAGACGTGGCCCACTACAGCCACTCAAACACCTCTCTACGCCCTCGGCTGAACTCTGTGATAAGACGTGTTTCGGGTGAATGAGAAAGCGCCTATAGTACCAGACCAAATGGGCCAGCAAACTCCACTCTAAAAGTGGACCACCTAATTAGCATAAACACTAGTTCAAATGTGGCTCCACACCCACCTGATTGCACGCTACTGTTTGCAGCTGTAAATGGTACTAAACAACAAACCAAAGTTGGCAAAGAGAAAATTAAAAGAGAATAGTTGCAAATATCATGAAATCCCATTTCAACTACAACAGAGCATAAACATTATTTTATCCCATCTCATTTTGATGGCAATACATCTAAAAAAAACAACTGCTGTTAAATGTTAGTGTTGTGGACATTTAACATCTTTTACCCCAATCTCACTTAAATATTTACGAGTGCAATTCTTTTGTAACACAGTTTAGTCCATTTGTGCCAGAGTATTGTATTGCAAATCAGAGCCACAATGAATACAAGCTATTAACTGTTTGACCAATCAATTTCCCCCACTTCTTGTTCTTGTCATAATGGCTGACTTCTTAAATGTCCCTGTCTCCGTGTCAGGTGAGGGCTTGAATGTGTAGCCTTTGCTCTGCTGTCAGTGTGTGTTGTCAAAAGCAGCACATGTGGAATTCTCTGGTAATGATTGTGTAAAACACCGGAGGCGGTCTGAAGTAAGAACAACTACAAAAATGTTGTCTTGAGGCTGAAAGGTCCTTGTTTATGACACAATGAAGCCATATGTCAGGTCAGGTCAGAATCCACGAGGAAGCTTCTGCACACATACATACATACATGAAAGCGGCCCATAGAATAACACAACATTATAAACAGCCAGTTGTCGGGCTCTGGGCGCTTAAATGAGAAAAACACACTCGCAGCGAAGGGGCAGAATTCCATTTGTTTTGAGAAGCGGTGTCTGCAGAGCATCAACATCTGTCTTTAGTTAGGCAGGGGCTACAGACATCCTCTGCTCTCATTTGCAGCAAACGGGAGAAATACTTTTCTAATTTCCTTTACATTCTTAAGTCTGAAACAGCACAGGAAAAGAACGCACAACATGACATCGCAAAAAATATTTAACACTATTTAATATGCTGACAGTGGCAAATAAGAAACAATATATATATATCAAAGTGGCACATAAATAGATAAATACAAATATTAATATTTGTTATGATCTTTTTTTAATGATATTCTTAGAACAGGGACTTTGTCGTCTCCACCTTTGAAAATAAATTCAAGACACAAATCTATTGAAACTCAAAAACAAACGTATGGCAAAAAAAAAAATATAGAAAAGTGGCATTTAGAGGAAGATACACCAGTCCATGTAGGGCATAAGTGGGGTATAAAGTATTGTAAGAATTGTGGAAGACGTTTGGGGGCTCTCGGGATCTGCTGGAGCTGGCAGGACTGCTGAGTGTGCTTACGTTTGACTTGGCCATTCTGTTACCTTTTAAAAGGCACCACCAATAGAGCTGCCTTGTAAATTACCCCAATGAGGCTCAACCCTGCCAACTTGAGGCAGTAAATAACCCGTGTTCGCTCATCCAAAAGCCCCCCCTCACCTCCGTCTGCTCCCCTACCGCACCCACAGCTGCCCACACACAAACAGCGCAAACACACGAGCACCGACCACCCCAGTTCCGTGTGTTTGTCCCACACCAGCCAATCCACTCCTCCCACTGCCATTTACCAATCAGAGGCAAGATAATCTCTCGGAAACTTATTCTACTATTATTATATTATTCTGATGTTCCAGGCAGTGGGGGGGTGGACCAACCAAAATATTGGGACACAGCCACAATCAGCATTAGATCCATAAGACTTAACTTTCTCTCAAGAACTATGTAAAGGTAGAGTTCAGTTTAATATTATGGTTTGTGTACTATGCTACACAAATGTAGAGATGTATAATAGAATACAACTTTATTTGTCTGTTCCAAGATAAAAACAGACCTTTGTCTTCAACATGGCTCATTCGGGCAAGCATCATCCACAACCACCCAGACAACACATACAATAGTAGAAAAAGCGTCAGGTGTAGTCATGATCACTCCTGGACGAATGAGGGATTACGCAACATACAACAATATAATAATAAAATCAAAAATTCAAATAAAACAGTGCTACTTATAGAGTTCTATAGAGAGATATACTGTAAACCGGTAACAAATCCTTAACTATCACCTTAATAGATTTAAGTGAAAGTCATGATTTTGACAAACAATTTACACATAACGTAAATTATATAGTATACATCTTTTTTTTTAAGTGGAAAGAAGATGCATTCTATTCTAACTAGTGTTTTTAGGAAATAAACACGGGCTGTGAAAAACCGGCCCCAAGGTGCCATTTGGTCATTTCTGGTGTTGTTAATGTCCATCCAAAGAACTTTAAAGTGCTTTAGGTATTTTTATACTTCCTTTTAGCTCCTTTTTATCTCAAGTCTGTCCATAAAGAGCAATCCTTATTAACAGGGTCAGGATCTATTAACATGGGCAATAAGGAGAGAGAGACTATCACATTTTCTGTTTGGCTTGGCCGTGGAGCACTGTTTTGGTTCTCCTTGGTAATGAGCCCCCAAAAGTGTAGAGTAGACTATGACCTTGTGCCACCAGAAATGATTAAATTGACTGAAGCTGGCACTTAGCTTGACTTACATAACAAACGAAACTTCTGGATGGTTGTTAGCGGGCTGAAACCACAGTCAAACAAGACACTGACAATAAATAGCAACAAAGCAATCAAAATAAATTGGTGAATAGAACATTAAGCTCTGGTAACTCATCAGTCTCTTTGCCATGTCACTGGATATGTTTGTATGCCAGCATTATTTAAAAACCACAAATGGTACATGTATTTGTACTTTTGGCAGGTTAGAAAATTGTATGTCGATTATTTCATGGTACTGTATTTACATGGATACACATTGTGGGGCTTGTATGTGCAGTTTTACAGTCGTTAACACACATTTTAGTGTCAGATATAAAAAAAAAATTGGAAAAGGTGGAGAAAAGTGATAGATTGATCGGACATTTGCACTTGACCGTATCTCTCTGACCAAAACAAACCAAAGACATTCAAGGTGAAGTATTCTACTGTATGTCAGCAGCAGGGAGTTTGGAAAGAAGAAAAGGAAGGCTGAAATAAACTTGAAGAAATCATAAAACCAAAAAGTATTCCAACCACCAACTTCTCTCAGGGCAAAAGTAGCGGCTCTCACCTGGGTCCCAGCTCATCCTCGCTGCGCCACACAAAGTCACCAAACTTCTCGTAGTGGGAGTTGTAGTGGTGCTGCACACGGTACAGAAGCGGAGGGGAGACCTCCATCAGCGTGTTGTAGGCCATCTGCTGCTCCTTCCCGCTGGTGTAGCCGTTGTACAAGTTGTACACCTTATCTGCAATCTCTGATAGAAATACAGAAAAAACACATATGATACAAATCTGACTCTCTTCATGTACATTAGAGAAAGTCAGTCTGGTGCTGCTCCATTCAAGGTTTAAATCTCTCCTGGTGATTTCAGTATATGGAAAATTACAGTGACACTGGCCTGGTTTTATTTATTTATTGTTTTACACATTAATTCATTGTTTTACAAAAATATAAGAATACCTTGATGACTACCTGTCTAATATACAACAAAAATATTGTATTGCATAATAGTAAATCCTATTAAGAAAGGCCAACAAAGTTTTACCACGTCTAACCAACTTACAACATACATGGAACCACCAGGTGATATTTGATAGTTGATGACCAACAGTAATAAAAAAAGAATACCTTCAGCTCGCCTGTCGTCCACCATCGGACAGGAAGTGCGCACTGACACAAAACTGGCCTCAGATTGACTCCCTCGACTGTCCACTGCATGGAGTGTGAACCTGTATAACAATATTATATATGTGTCATTATTGTAAATAATAACAAAAGCAATATAACATTCCCACAAACCAGATCTGTGTAGGACATTTCAGCACATTCTGAAAAGTGGTTGAAAAATGGTTAATGAGAATTCAATCCAGTAACAAAAGTCTCAATTGATTGACATCCTTTCATTTATAGATCAGGTATGACAAAGCTACGTAAAAGGGTAATTGCTTCCTGTACTATACCAGACCCCAGTGACTCAGACTATATTTGATTTCCTACATTACAACACAATGACATCACAAAATGGCAGGAAAACAGTGGTGGAGAGGGGGAATTAATTCAAACTGAGAGGTAGAGCGGTTTGTACCAGCACTTACAAGGATATCGGGCACAGGTCAAGTAACCTGGGAGGACAACACTACTCTATTTCAAAATGTCAAACATCCTTTTGGAGGTGCTGTGTCCAACTTCAGGAGCACCAGCCACCACCATTAAGTACCTTTAGGAATAAGCAACCATGTTTAGAATAGAAAAAACAGTGCCCTTTAGATGTCCTTTTGAAAATGCCACCCAGAGTTATTCTCCTGGATACAAAACAATACTAGAAGGAAGACGTTATAGAGAAAATATAAAGTACAACAAAGGTTTACACAGCCAGCTTATATTTATGAAAACAGGAACTGCAAGTTAGTCTGGCCAGTCCGAACATTTGCCTCTTCATACTCAGTCTGGTACTGTGACGGCTAGAGGAAAATGCTGTTGTGGTAACTGTGTCTCAGACCAGATGCCCCTGACCTGCGGGGTGCCCCAAGGGTCAATCCTGGGACCCCTTCTGTTCAACCTCTACATGCTGCCGTTAGGTCAGTTGATATGCAGCGAGAATGTGTCCTATCACAATTATGCAGACGACACTCAGATCAGATCTATGTTTCACTGACGGCAGGTGAATATGGACCAGTGGATTCACTCTGTCACTGCATCCAACAGATCAGTGTGTGGATGCAAAACAACTTTCTCCAGCTGAACTCAGACAAGACTGAAATCATCGTCTTTGGCCCACAGAAACAAAGAGAAATTGTTAACTGTCACCTCCAGAGTCTCGCTCTAAAACCTACACATCAAGTTAGAAATCTGGGGGTAATAATGGACTCAGATTTGAATTTTAACAGCCACGTCAGATCAATCACATCAGCAGCTTTTTACCATCTAAAAAACATTGCCAAAATCAAAAGTATAGTGTCTAAACCAGACCTGGAGAGACTTATCCATGCGTTTGTCTCTAGTAGATTAGACTACTGTAAGGGCCTGCTCACTGGCCCTCTCAAACGAGCTGTAAAACAGCTGCAGTACATCCAGAACGCTGCTGCTCGGGTCCTGACTAGAACCAGGAAGTACGATCACATTAGTCCTGTGCTCAGGTCTCTGCACTGGCTCCCTGTGGCTCAGAGAATAGACTTCAAAGCAGCTCTGCTTGTATACAAGTCTCTCCATGGCCTAGCACCAAAGTACATCTCGGACATGTTAGTGCCATATGAACCATCTCGGACTCGGAGGACCTCAGGGACCGGCCACCTGCTGGTGCCCAGAGTCAGGACTAAACATGGGGAATCTGCGTTTCAGTTTTATGCAGCTAAAATCTGGAACAGTCTTCCTGAGGATGTGAGACAGGCCGCTACTCTGGCAATGTTCAAATCTAAACTAAAAACTGTTTTGTTTGGCTGTGCATATGACTGAAATGCTTTTCTTTGCACTCTTTCTCTTTTATGTCTTGAACTAAGATTGTGATTTCTGCCATGTCTTTGTGATTTTAATGCATTTTTTCCTGTTGTGTGAAGCACTTTGAATTGCCTTGTGTACGAATTGTGCTCTACAAATAAACTTGCCTTGCCTTGCGTCCTTAGGCAAGACACTTTGCCTAGTATAAATTCTGACGTGAGTGTGAATGATTGACGGTGGTCGGAGGGGCCGATGGCGCAGATTGGCGCCCTTGCTTCTGTCAGTCTGCCCCAGGGCAGCAGTGTTGCGTCTTGAGAGGCTTCAGCAAGCCTGTGAAGCGTAAGGCATTATTGTTATTGTTATTGCTACTTCCTAAAGGTTTGATTTGGGTTTCTTAAACCAAACCGTTCACAGTGGTGGCCTCATTATAGTGCACTTTGATACTACACTGCTGGTTTTGAATGAGGAGACCCCGGGAACTAACTCCCTGTACAGAATACAATGAGCCAGCCGCTCTGCCTGGCCAAGTAGAAACCATCTAAAACCTAAAAGGAGGAAGATGACGAATACGTCTCAAAATCCCATTGTTAATTACAAATGTATTGATTGAATACAATACTTCGATTTCTTATTTTTCTGCCCCTGTTTCTCCCCCCCTGGATTGGAGTAAATTAACTGCTGGGAAATGTTTGTTTCCAGATATGAATAACTTAGCTTTCAGCAGCATTTCCGCAGTTCCACCCCATAAAAACAACAAAATGACATGAGACCAACCACAGGAACTCCATGAAAAAGTATCAATAAATCAGCTGACATTCCTATTACAATACTCATCAACAAATGTCAACATTTTTGTTTGTTTTGAGTTCAACTGGCTTTTTTGTCCTAAAGCAGTTGCTTATTTCTTGAGAATGCAGTTGGGGTTATGTTTGTAACCTGAGCTGAGTGGACATTGCTCACATAGTTTGTCCTATGTTATTGAGCGTCATTGTGGTATTCCCCCAGCAGCCTCATGAAAGAGACACAAGCTTGGACCCTGTGCCCAGCAGAACAACACAACCATGCAACAGGCACATATAGAATTATAGTGCTACAGACAAAGAGGTGGGCTGGTGATCAGGACAATTTGTAAAAGTCAGAAAGACGTTTATTGGTGTTTTGGGAAGTAGCTTCAACAGTAGCAGGTGTCAATGGCCTAGCTCATACCCTTTAAACCTTTTTTATAAGACGTTCCCTCACCACTTGCTTTTGTTCAGTATTATTCCATTGTTAATGGTACAAAGTAGTCATGAAAAACATGGTATGTAAAAAAATGTACTCTGTAACCTGCTTGTCTCTTTGGCGATGTTGAATGTTCCACAGCATGGCATTAAATCTGGAGTGCCTGATGTCTGACTCGTCCCTAGCTCCCACAAACTCTTTGGCTCATTGTAAATATTCACACAAATTCATCACACTACAAGATCAGGCTCTCTTGTCTCCGTGTCATAAAGTCACCAGAGGTTTATCATTAGCTGAGGCTAGCGCAACATGCTAGCGGCAATTTGTGTTTGCAAAAGTTATCAAATGAACCAGAAATAAAGAGATACGGTCCCGTTCATGGCGGAAATTTGTTGGCACAGATTGATCGTAAACGCAGCGACAAGAAGGCTCATCATTCTAAAATATCAAACAGATTTGATATTATATCGTAGTAGCTCGTCTTTGGTCGTATGACAGTCCTAAATTGAATCTTTGTCCCTGTTTCACTGTGAGAGACACAACCCACGATTTAGAGCCACGACTTTTCCCCATGATCATAAATCTTCTGTCGGAAACGACCAAAATTGTGCAGTGGACACTCGGCTGTAGACAGCAACAGGAAGCTGGTGTGGATCAGAGCGCTGCTTTCAGCTTTTACTTCAAGGTTGACAAGAAATAAAATACTTTAATATTAGAAGCAGACAGCCGGTCATTTTGTCACAAAGTGCTGCTTTGGCAATATACTAACATTTTAATGAAAAATGGGTACCCGAGCTTGTAGGTACTACCTTCTCCGGAGGATTTTACCTCTTGTGCATGTTTTGGGTTGATGGGGAAACCGGGGCCCAGAGGAAACCCACCCAGACCCTTCTTGCAGTGAGCTGGGAGTGCTAACCACTCTGCCATTGTGCTGCATTTTGTATGAACATCCTCATTTTGTGGAAACGGTAAGTGCTGATATAATATCTTACATAATATCATCATCTTTACCATCTCTTTCACCACTTCAGCATTAGCGTTTGAATAAAAAATCTGCAAAATAACTTCACACACTATTTATTTAGCCAGCAGTAGGTGTATTAAACCTCTAATTCATATTCCATTTCTGTCTGGAAATGCTTTTATTTTGTCTACTCAGCAAAACGCCCAAATGGCCAAATGACAGATTAATGCTTATTTAAATTGATAATGTTACCATTAAAGTAACCATTGTCCTGTAATTTAATAAGACAGGAGAAAGGCGGTCCAACAGTAGACGGCAGGTTGAAAGACTGCAGACCGGGACTTGGAGTGAGACAAAGTGCGACAGGATCAATTAGGGCAGTATTTTTGGCGCGAGGCAGTATAGCATTTAGGGACTCGTTTCTGTGACATCAGCATTTGCACACACATCAGTTAAGTGAGTTTGTGCAATCCATCAAAGCCACGCACACTCATCTCTGGCAATGCAGGGAACAGAACGTGTCTTAAAGATTCACATGACATCAAAATCCGAAGATCAGACTGGTATCCAACAGCCGCATCAGAGCCTGCTTGCAGACAATGACGTCATCTCCCAGCATCAGCAGTAACAGAAAACACACACATAAATAAGAATACAACACAAAAATGACAGGGAGCCATCACAAAGAGAGAGTGCATTATCATGAATGCTAACCCAGGTTTGAGACAAGCGACAGAAAAAGGTGGGAGAGACAGTCTTCCAGGTGGGATTTCGCTTCTCATTTAATAGAGGCCAAGGACATTGAAATCCAGAGATCAGACTGAAAAGCAACAGTCCGATCCTTTCAAAGACTTAATTCAGCAGATGCACAGAACAATGAAGTCACACACAACACAAAAAAAATATTGTTAATTTATGTAGCAGATATTTCCAGCGAGGTCATTTCAGGACAGTTCACAATGTTTTAGTAATCTAGCAGAAGTTGATTGACACATAATATCAAGTACTTGGTAATAATCAGGCAATGGAAATATCTGGAAAAATGAATGTCGAATAATCCAATTGAGCAAACCTCCCCCCGCCTTGCATTAAGTCTCCACTAATATGGAGACCACGTATTGTCTATACATCACAGAGTCATACAAGGACACTGTCTTTCTTGTGACTTTGGTCTGGAAATAGGGCAGGGCATAACCAGGTTAAACAATTCGAGTTGGGTCATTGTGGAACCGTATAATCTATTGGAGATGGCAGACGTAAATGTGCATATGTAGTTTGAAGGTTGAAGACACTATAAAGACGTAACAAAGAATGAATTGATAAGCAAAGCGTGTTGGCAACTGCAGCAGGTTTTAAGGGGTTAAAAGGAGACACTGCCAAAAATAGACAGAAGTAATTAAACAAGCAATCAGGGCAAAGCATGACGCCTGTGACTTATAAAAAATATGGATGAGTCAGCAGCCTGATGCTGGGACGTAGACATGACAGGAGGACCCACAGAGTTGAAATCAGCACATTATAAACGTATCTATTTTCCTCTCCTTGCTAATCTGGAAAGGAGGATCATTTTCAACTTTCTCTCATGCATGTAAACATGTAAGCCTAAGAAGGGTTCAATTATTAAGGCAGCATTTCATCACCCCCCTGCATTTAAATAGCAAATGTCAGGCCTGTGAATAGTGTCCTGCAAGAAACGGAAACATCAAAACAGGCTTTTCTGAATCATACAGTAAGTGAAGTAAGCAGAAGGTCACAACAGTATCATTATTTTTATCCTGCATGTTCATTCTGGCAGTAAGTAATCACATCCTTCAACCTCATGTGTGTGCTGAATTAAAAGCAAATATATGTATAATGCACAAAATGTTACAAGATTGCATTCTCAAGAACTAAAACACACATTTTATCATTACCTTGTGTCCAGCACAGTAGCCTCAATCTTTGGCTGACATGGGAACACTAGGCCTCAACCTTGTAATGATGGAGTGCTAGGTTGACACCAGTGGAGCACTTATCAGGCTGCTGATTAAGAAAGGCAAAGTTGGCTGCAAACAGATGTGCCCTCAGACGTAATTTCGACGTAAATTCTGCCCTTATCAGGAAAAACAACATTGTGCAGAATGCCTAAGACAGATACAGGCTACACAGTTAGAAACAAGAAGCATGTACCCGGTCTGTCGTAGTGAATCTATCAGCCTTGCATAATGCTCTCTGAAAAACTAGTAACCAGTTTGATATACTGCATTGTTTTCGCCTTTAGTTTAAGAAATGAAGGCTTAAACTGGCCATTTTTGCCAAATGGTCTTAGATAAAGTTCAAGTGCCACATAAACATACATTGTGGCTAGGATCATCAATAGCAGAAAAAATGTAAGCATCCTCACAACTACCAAAAGCACTATAATACACTATACAGTTAACTCATCTTTCGGGTAGCACCACATTAGCTGGGTCTTTAAACTTTTTTTGACTTTGCTCAAATAGAGTTGGCAGTTAATAATGTGGGAAACACATGATTTTCAATAAGTTTGAATTGAAAATATGATGAGGATGATGACTATTTAAAAAAAAATAAAAATCATTTTAAGATTTTTATTTTTTAGGAAACTGACAATTCGATTTTTAATTTTTTTTTTAAACTGCACTAGCCCAAAAAATGTAGGGTTGATATTTTTGGTCCGTCTTGTGTACATCTGTGTGGCAATACATTTTAATAGAAGTTGACCCCACACAGTGACACGCTGCAGTGAGAGACACCTTATATTTGACAACTGATTCATTTTTTTGTTGTTTCATGAATTTAGACCTCAACTTCTAAAAACAAACAAAACAACAACAGCAGCAGAAGTTTCCACCACTTCCACCATGTCGAGACTTTGTGTGCTGCTTCATAACTCAAGCCAGCTGTTGTTCAGGAGAAGGTAACAAAATTCACCCCCTGAAACAAAAGAACATTTTCAGTGGGAATTGTAGACACCCATGGGAGGATGTGGTGTAACTGCCCAGTCATTGTTGTTTGGAAAAGGATGCAAACATGGCCACAACATAATGTTTAATGAACACTCTTTATATGATAATGGGAAACATTGTACTCATAAAAATGTGGTCAGAGACAAGGATAAAGTCAACTTGGTTACAATACATTTTCAGTTAGAGACAAACAGATTGAAGTGATAATGCAGGTAGCCTAAGTGCAAGTAGAAATGAAAACTTTATGTGAGAGGGCTGTTTACACATTTTTACAGCTAGAGATTTTTAAAATAACTTCAAAATTCACAATTGATAAACAATCACGCACATGTCGCTATGAATAAAGAAACGTTTCATGTGACAAATAGAGACTTTTTAGAACGCTAAAAAACAAATATACAAATATTTGAAACAACACAACATCAACGCAAAAGCAATGATGAATGTAGTCATTTCTGCCTCAGGTGGACAATAGTGGCAATATTTTATTTTATCAACAACAAAAAATATATATATATATATATATATATATATATATCTTCCCACTTAAATACAGACACATCGTAAAACAAAATCACACAATGTTTTTAGAAAACTGTGAAGCAGAAAAGGTACTTTGGGCTGTTTAAGTTTGAGGTTACGCTTAAATTCCTTTACAATAGTGACACAACACAGACTCTTTCTGGTCAAGGCCATAGGGTCAAACTAAATTGATCTCATCTCTCGCCATCGTTTTTTCTGAAGTCTTAAGGTTATTGGTCTATCATTTTTAATGAATGTCCCTCAAATAATTCTACTTCTGCCTTCGTTTTTCTTTATAACAAATGTATTGGAATGGTATTCAGGTGTTTTCCATATGTAAAGGTCTTCTCAGGGACAAATCATTCTTGCTGAAGAAGGCATGATGTTCATACTACAGGTTTAGTTCAAAACGAAAACATAAAAGACGAAGGATGCTATACTTACTTATAGAGACTGCGTCCGTTACAGCACTTGAAGAGCACTGATAGAGGAATTGAGTGAGTGGTGTTCCGCCCCCTCCAAGCCTCCCCACAGACACCGATAATCCAGGACGAGAAACAGATCCTCCATCAGGCTCAGAACTTTCTGCTGGTGCATAAAGAACACAGATTGGAATGGGTAAATAAACAGAAATCTGGTAAACTGTTCATGTGCCATACGCTCCACTGTTTTTTCCAAAGTCAAACAATTAAAGCAAGAAGTCCAAATTCACTTCTCATCAGACCAGTGCGTAATATACGTCGCCCAGAAGCAGAAACTGAAGTCAATATCCTGTTTCAGTTAAAGCATTGATTATCTGTTGGAAGCGAAGAGAAGGTTTAAGCCAAATTAGTGGGGAATCTTAAGCATCTTCAAACTGCACCTGTTTGGCCACTAAAACAGACAGCTACATCCAGACAGATGAACTACATGACATATATAGGGAACCCTAGTGGTGAAATACAGACATGAATGGTATATAGCCACATTTTAAAACTGAAATCATTCAGTATCCTATTAATCAGGTGTTTTATTGGAAAATGTAAATTTGGTGGAGTAGTTAATTCCTTAAAATGTATCTTATCCAGGTAAATATATAATAAGAAAAAATATATATATATATAAGAAAAATAAAAACTCTTCCCCTTTTTGCCTAAGCTTAAATTTTCAGTCAAACAAAAAGAGAGAAGCTCAATTCACTTTGTTATGAACTGAATTTCTTTTTAAGGAACACTGCTTTTTCCTCCTCAGTGCTTTGGCCATTGACTGGTATTGTGTGTTTCATCTCTGCATGGTCCGGTGGGAGTCATTTTTTGCCAGTGCCGAGTCCGCGGCTAATTAAACACGACTTTTTTCTGTGCAGTGTGCCCGTCACTACAGTCTGAAGAAAACCAGGATTGGTTCTTTATAGGGCAGTTGTAGTGGTTACAATGATATCTGACTGAACGCCCTGGCGTCTCACAAAACTAACTCTTCACAAGTTTGTGAATATCTTTATGTCAGTTTACGGGAAACGGGGCGCACGCCTGTCCATTTCCAGCATAACACACGGCCCAGTTTCCCAAGTGCTCAGGGGGGTGACGGAAAAAAGCAAAGAGATGCTGTCAAAAAGTTTAAAGCTCGCAACTTCGGATTTCAAGTATTTCTACAAGAGGTAAAGGGCAGCTTCGTTTTAGCTTATGATACATGGGCCAAGATATTAAACACACGAGAGCAAGTCTGGCTTCTGGGGCAAAGGGGAATGGCGAATAAAGGTTGCAGGGAGAGGAAAAAAAATGCACGAATGAATGATTTGACCTTTTCACAAGAAGGCGCTCTGTGTAGAGGAGGCTTCTTAAAACACTATTCTGTGCACTGCTAAAGCAATGCTCTTTCGAAGAGTTTCTGTCATATTTTCTCCTCCTCCATTAATGCTATTACGCTGTTGTTTACTACTATAAATCTTACAGCATCACAGGTTTGCTGGCCACCGCACACACTGTATTTTACCGTATGTGCAATTCTGATGACACAATCTGCATTGAACATAACACTGCTGTGAGAACAGTGCAGGATTTGGCTAACAGTACTGGGATATTACAAAACAAGAAGTCAATTTTGGCCATAAACATTGTATATCAGATATACTGATAATCCATCAATCAACAGTGCACACAGAACAAAATGTTGGTTTTTCTCTGAAAGCTTGTCAGGTAAAATCAAAACTTAAAGGCAGAGGTTCAATTTCAAAATAATGAAAAATGTCATTGGTTAAACAATTTTTTCATTATTTATTATTATTCTCTTTTGTTGTTGTTTTTTTGGCCAGTAGACGTTATTCGACAGGACAGTACAGCATGAAATGGGCATAAGACTGGGGAATGACACGCTATCCACTCGACCACGAGCGGCACCACAGTTGTTTGGTTTTATGTCAATTTATTAGTTTGAATCCATTGCTTGGCAACTTAATGTTCCCATAGTTCTTAGTAAATACTTTCAGCCCTTTGCCTTTGAAACAATTGGAGCTTGAATGGTTTTGGAAATGATCAGATTTTCAAGTTGAGATTAGATTTGTTTTTAATGTGAGCAACTATTAAAAAAAACAAAAACAAACTATGAAAAACTCATTTAGAATCTGATCAAACAACTTATGTGTCAAAGAATGCGGCTCGTTTATATGTGACTGATGGAGCTCACTCAATTCGACCAAGATGTCCTGAACTTTGTTGAACACCAAAAGAATGCCCACTGGATGCCAGACTGCTGCTGTTTACCAAGACTAAAGGAGACACGCATGAGGCAGTCATCAGCAGCACGAGAGAGTGCTCTGATCTTTACGGTTTTGGAAGAGTTCCACACAGGATGGTGAATGGTAGTGTAATGGTTTTACATCAGACAAAAAAAAACACACCCAACCTTACAGTGTTCTGTTGGAGCACAAGATCACAGGTATGCCTCAAAACCAAAAACCAAAACTATAAACCCAAAAAGAACGGGCGCCAAATTTAGAGGCAAATACATTCCTCAGGGATTTACATAAGCCACCAAATATAACAAGATCGGCCGAGGTTAGGTACACAGTTTACTCTGGGAAATCTGTCCTCTTCATTTGACGCCAACTTCAATTCTACGGGCACCATTTAGGAGCAGCAGGGACATCTCCAGATTGCTGAGCTTGGTCACTTATTTGAAGGACAGCCAATTAGCCATTTTTTTTAAAAAGTTGATGGGGGAAACGGAGGAACTGAAAAAAACCACCCAGACATGAGGGAACATGCAATGTTTACATTGAAAAATAATCATTAGATGCCTGAATTTTTTATTGTCTAAACACTTCAACATAAACAATGTTGGCATTTGCATAAAGACAAACGTTGGTCCTTAAATCTGCCCTTCATGCCAACTTATTAATACAGAAGGCCAGGCATGAGGCGTGAGCTGCACATGTGTCCCTGTGTATATACCATTACTTTGGGAGCGGAGCACTTCTGAGCGCCAGGAGAACTAAACAAAGACAATGTGAGCCCGTGGCTCTTCAGTGGCTTATACGCATCATTATCTATTTTAGGGAGACAGCAGGAGATACACTGGCTAACTCTTTTACAGTCATACAACAGACACACATTAAATGTGGTGCAATAACAGGGATCAGTTGCAGAAAGAATGCACATAACTACTGTATAGGGCTAAACATATGCAATGAAAAGATAGCCCAACTCTGGCTGATGTGGCCGATATTCCACCTGAGCATGTAATATATTGTTTTGAAGCGTAACTCTCTAGAATACAACCATTTTATCCAATGTACTGACGATAATGCCCAATATTTGTACAGCTCCTTTTCTCTGTCGCAGTAATTTTGTTGTGTGCTGTGACGCGTAAGGCAAGGCAAGCTAAGTTTATCTGTAGAGCACCAATTCGTACACAAGGCAATTCAAAGTGCTTCACACAAAAAAGCATTAAAACACAAAGACATGACAAGAAATCCAAAACAAAAATCTTTGAACATTCGCTGGACATGAAACCAAATCTATGGACCACACTGGCAGACACTCCAGATACCTTTCCCATATCTATTTTGACATTGCCAGCGAAAAGATGTCTCTGGGATGGGCAATATCGCTTTTAGATTGATTCTTCCCATGTTTGACCGTCCTAGATGTCGGCGCGCTATCTGCCTCTGCACAAGTCTGTACTGGAGCGTATGTATCTTTTACATGACTTTCTCATCGATGCCTCCACCTATTGTGTGGCGCTTTTGTATCTTTAACGACTGTCCTGGTCTCGTCTGCCCTCCTTACATTTAGCTTTCGCTAAACTAATTGTACGAGCAAAACTCGACCAAAGCTTTTTAGTGTTAAAACTCGCTCTTGATCAGTGGGTAGATGTGCCAGGCTCTTCCTGACTTCGCAGTGGCCTTGTGCCGACTGACCAATCTAACCAGCGTGAGTTCTAAACCCTCCAGGCACCTGCTATGCAGCTGCCGCTTGGACACCACACAGGGCTTATGTGTTGCGCGAGAAAATATTGACATGTTCAATTGTAATTGTGTCTAAATAGTAGTTTTAGAATTTGTAAAGAGAGAAGAAAGACCTTTTAATTAAAGACATTTAAAGGTGCTATTTTCAGGATTTCCATAAATAGTTTAAGAAATAAAAGAAATTCCATTCAGTCATATGCACAGCCAAAAAAACAGTTTTTAGATTTGAACATTGCCAGAATAGAGGCTGTCTCACAACTTCAGAAAGACTGTTCCAGATTTTAGCTGCATAAAAAGCGCAAATTCCCCATGTTTATTCTTGCCCTGGGCACCAGCTGGAGGCCAATCCCTAGGTCCTCAGAGTCCGAGATGGTTCATATGGCACTAACATGTCCGAGATGTGCTGTGGTACTAGGCCATGGAAGAGACTTGTAATCAGCAAAGCTGCTTTCAAGTCATTCTCTGAACCAACAGGGAGCCCGTGCAGAGACCTGAGCACGGACTAATGTGATCGTTATTCCTGGTTCTAGTCAGACCGCGAGCAGCAGGGTTCGGAATGTACTGCAGCTGTTTTACAGCTCGTTTGGAGAGGCCAGTGAGCAGGCCGTTACAGTAGTCTAATCTACTAGAGACAAACGCATGGATAAGTCTCTCCAAGTCTGGTTTAGACCTGCCGTAGTGCAGCTGAATGCAGCTCCAGAGTGACACTCCTGTTTGTGTGTGCTCTGACCATTCATCGCTCTAACTGAGGCAGCGCTGGATTTAAATACTCAAATCACAATCAGAAAAGGTTTATATGTCAATGAACAAAATTCACAAACATAGGAACTTATTTCGGCATTAAGGTGCAATAGATAATAATAAAAACAACATATATGACATTGAAAGGGATGCGTTAAAGAAAACATTTAATTTACTATAGTATAAAATAAAAATAGGCTTACTATGTACACAATAATTTACAGTTAAATTTACATTTGTAGTGCAGAAAGTGAACAGTGCAGTGAGTGATTATTAAATTGTAGTTAAAGTGACAGGTGTTTAGAAGTGACCTCTGTCGTGCCAGTGTGGAGAAGAGAAGATTCTGGTCAGCTAACGTTAGCACACACGCTTCTACTGCTGTGGTCAACAACTACATGCTGTATTATATTCACTGCGGACAATCGTTTGGAGTCAGGATTAAAATAAATCTTAATTGTGAAGAGTTGTGATCTGAGGTGGCCTGTCTGAGGGGTGAATGTAATGTGTAAATGTGCCCATTTTGATGCTTCGTTCCTTTCGTTCACTTTAGTTTGCGATTAGCTTGTGAAATGCTAACACACATTGTAAACATTGCCTCTGTTCGCTGGCTTCTGAAAAAAGATTTTGGCTGTATCCATATTTACTGGACTCACATTGATATGAACATGAGTTGTGAAAAGTTGTGTTAATGGTCGGCATTTCCGCATATTAATTACCGCAATGAGGTTGCAGGGCCGGCCCTACCCTACAAGCAGACTAAGCAGCTGCATAGGGCGCCAAAGCCACCAGGGCCCCCAGCAATATCTAACATTTTATTGCAAATGTTTACAAATGTCAACATTGTACTTCAGCCAATAATAGTAACATTAATCAGAAAACAAGAACAAACATTTTATAAATACAAATATTGGTAGGGATGATTACCACCCTCCCAAATGCAGATACACTGTTTTTGTGGCTACTGTGTTCTTAACACCTACAATTTCTTTTTTCCACCTTACTATTTCTATTTGATGTTGGTAATAAAAACGGAGTTAGAGGATGTGATTACACCTGTGCAGAGGTGGGTAGTTTCAATAACATTTACTTGAGTAAGTTTATAAACAAATTTCACCTTTTTAAGTAGTATTTTGGACTAAGTACTTCTCCAACTTCAGTAATATTTAATTTGATTAATTTGATTAAGTATTAAATACACTTACTTGAGCAAAGGTTTTGGTTCCTCTTCCCAATGTGAATAAATCTACACTTGTTACAATATTAAATCATTTAAACATTTGTGTCTCTTGCTCCACTCCTTCAGATATGATTCATTTTGTCTTATTATTGTGTCTATCTTTTAAAAAATACCAGAATTTGTTCATTATTACTTTAGATTACCCAAACGTCAAATTCAAAATCAAATGTTATAGCCAAACATTTAGTCTAAAAGTTACTTTTACTTCAGTAAGTTTCCCAAGTATTACATTGTACTTCTATGTTGTAGTACTACTACTACAACTACTACTTCTGAAATAACTTTACTCTTACTTAAGTACAATTTTTGGCAACTCCACCCACCTCTGCTGCTGTGTTCCATGGACAGATGGATTGGACAGATTTTTCTTAGGGCCCCCTGAAGGCTTAGGCCGGCACTGCACTCATGTATTAATTAGGCTAACCACACCTTTAGGCTCATGAGTTCGCTTCAATAGTTTCAGCCTTTTAAATTCACTTGCAGAATAACAATAAATGTTGCCTTAATAAACCCAATTTAGAATGAATAGAACCTGTATCATTTGAGGGGTCACCACACAAACATTGCTAACTGTAAGAAACAGATTATTATTTGCCATATGTTTACACTCAATACACCTCTGCATCAGGAGTTGGGATAGTCATTCAGAGTCCATGAGGTGATTGAGAATTATGAGAAATTAGATTGTTGCTGTAGAAATGTAAAATTAACAATTAAAAACTAAACATTTTTCATTCACTATAGGTAGTAAGGTCTACGAAACAGTATCTCGTTTTTATGTGTGTATAAAAATGTAAACTTCTGCTTTTTTACACAGGTTGTATGGATTAACCGCTTTGCACATACCATGTCATTTCAGGATCAACCAAATCCATTGATTTATTTTACTGATGTCATTTAAAAACTATTTCAACTGAACAAATAGACATTAAAAAAATTGCATGACATACAAGTTGACAATGTTTTTTTTCACCCAATTGTCATTTTCAATCATGTTTTTTTTTTCTACAAATACTTGTATATATTTGTATAATATTTGTATAATATTTGTCAAAATGACTCCAGGCCAAGCGGCACCAAACAGAAGTGCACATCCCAGTTGACACAGATGAGGAAATTTAAACCCACCAAGAAGCAGTATTTCCCCTTTCCGCCATTCTAAAGGGGTTCCACAAGGGTAGGTCTGTGGTCCGTCAACTTTTCTGTCAATACCATGGGCAAAACAGCAAGCACAGCTGGCAGACATTAAGGCCCCTGAAATTCTATTATGGTGAAAGCCATTTTGTGTGTTCTCCCTCTTCGACAAAGTGATTAAAACCTGATGGTAAATGCCAGATGACCTCTTGGGTAAAGCGGCAAGAGTCACAAATAATAGCAAAGTATCATGACGTGATGAAGACGTAGAGGAAACTACTTTGGTTCTAACCCACGAATGCCCTTGTAGCTATGATGCAGCAGCCATGGAGAAGACAAGAAAGTTTATTTGTTCAAAACGATATCATCGACAATCTAACAGTTTTGGCCACAACAGAAACAGCTGCTGACCTAGATTGACCCACATTTTTAACAGCAAAGAGTCAGTGAGGAAAAACCCCTTTTCTGAAAACACTGGCATTTATGAAAAAACTAAAAGTGCATGGTGGGTTTCCACCTTTTAAAGCTTTTTATTAAACTGGAGGTGCCAGATTATCCCTAGGTGGAAAAAATGCAATTATGAAAATGTAAACAGGGAGTTTTAACTGGCACATACAATGCAACATTAAGCACATAGTAAAAAGTTGTGGTGTAGTGGTATTTTGCCTGATGTTAGGAGACAGACTTTCCTGAAAAAAAAACAAAACTTTTACACTAGTGAATGCAGGCACAGAGTAATTGCTTGGGCCATTAGCTGTTTATATGTGTGTATGTGTGTGTGCGTGTGTGTGTGTGAGAGCATGTAAATCTGCGGGGTCAGCGAGTTCACACATTAGAGCCTTTTCAGCTCAACAAGGAAATAGGAGGATGGAGGCACATATTTACGAGCGAGGTTCAGTCCAGGTCATAGAAATGTCTCTTCTAGGGAAAATCAAGCACATATTGTAATGGAAATACTGTATGTGACATTTGAAAGTAATAGATATTTTAATCATTCAGGCATGTGTAAATAAAACTATTTTAATGAATAGATTAAAATCTCCTTAATAATATATATATATATAACATAATATAATATAATATATAATATATAATATATAACTATTTTTATTGGTTTATAGTATTACTAAGATGTTTTGAGTTAACTCTGAAGCCATCTTTTGTTAAAAAATATAATAATAATCTGATAATAAGACCATGTAGAAGAGTCACTGATACAAGTTTAACTGCAAAATGTCTCATTAAGTGGGTGGTCAACAGACTTGGTGCCAAAGTTGTCAACCAGCAGCTAACTGTTACTACGGCTTCTAGTCCGGCTACTGCTTTACACATTGAATACATTATTCTCTTCTAGGTTTTTCAAGTTCACCATGAACTTAACTATACAGTAGAATCTGATAAGCATTAAAACAGTGTCCATTGTTCTTTTCTGTTTATCACTGTTGAAGTACATCCCTTGTAAATTGTTCATTTGAAATCTTAGTATGGATCAATGTATTATTCAAAAGTACAGCCAATTTCTGTATACATTGTGGCAATAATGGGTTTTGATATATTGTTCAGATTTAAGCCAAAGTCTGCATTTAATTTTCCTCTGGCGTGTCTTGACGTGCTATGGTTTGGTTTTGTGAAACAAAAGATGTGTCCTTATTTAAACTTAATATCACATCATTTTAAATATGGATAGACATTATCATGTGCACTTTGCTAATATTTTGTCTACATGGGAAATGTCTGTCCTATTCAATCGTCAGGCTGTACTTAGACTTTTTGTCAGCTTGTCCTTACATTACCCTATCTGCTCTTCTGTTCTAGTTTTACTGTAGCCCACTTACAGGCCAGACATCCGCGCCTCACTCTCAAACAAACACAACACAAGCTTCTTATCAACAAACAAGTAGGGACTTTGTTTCCTGTGAGCAGCCAAACCTACAAGAGACCACTTCCATAAAACTGCTTTATACAACATACACTTTCATGCACCATTAAATAAAATGGTACACACAACACATGAAAATCTATTGTAAATTGTCAAGATTACAAGGGGTGTTTTAATGAGATCATCCATCATAAAGTATATATATGAGATTTGAACCCACTGGTGCACTTCATCAATAGAAGCGTTGACTGCATTTGCAAGAATGTTATAGTTTTATAGAGAAACAGTACTGAAAAAGACTAAAGTAGGTCATGCTTATCAAAATTATTCAAGACATTTATAATGTAGGTTGCCATTAGTCACAACTTTAAGTTAGAAATACAGTTTAAAGGGTAACATTGTTCATAATAATTTGTTGTTAATGCTTTGCCCGATAAATAACTAAAATATACTTTACATTTTTACAGAGAATGTATAAAAGTGGAAAGCTGACTTTTATGAGCATGAAGGGCTAACAGAAACTTTGAAATACCAAAATAATATATGAAGAATAATGTAAGTCATTGTCCAGCTCCAAATCACTACTAACTGTGTTCACCCTGACTGCTTATTTAGAGAATACCCCTTTTAAAAAAGCTAACCCAATCTCCCTCTGCGTGTTATGATTGATTTAATGTTTGTTATTGCAGTTAGTATTGATGAGTTTTAATATCCAGAGTCTGTCCGTCCATGTCCCACCACGTTCAACTAAGTATCCCTCTTTTTCTACATTTTGAGGTGGTCACCCTAGATGTGAGAGGACATGTGTGATAAAGACGTGCATGGTATTTAGCAGGTGAATGTGTGAATTAATTTGAAACGGTCTGGAAGGCGATAAAAGTTAAGTAAAGAATATTATGATATATATTACTCCTGCAGAAATGACATTGCTCAAAACAATTAGCAAAGGTATAACAAAATATATCCACAGACTCTGTGAAGAAGACAAAATGAATGTTGTCGGAGTAATAGCAAAATATAAAATTCTGAATCAGAATACGTTTTTTGCCATTGTCAATGAGCAAAATTGACAAATATAGGAACTATAGTGATTCAGTGCAACATACATCGATGGACAATAATAATGTAGAGGCTAGTTTACCCTGCCAAAACACAATTTGCTGAATGTCTGCTCTTACCCACCTTTTACGTTACACTCCACTGTCTCAGTGGTGGAAAGTAATGTGCTTAAAGGTTTTATACAGGATTTTCCAAGGAAAGAGAAATCTAACGACTGTTAGTCTTTTTCAAATGGTGCACATGTGTGCCCCTACCGCTCCTCCTCCACTGCTGCCTAAGAAGTAATGCCTCCTAATGTGCATGTTTACAAACCGGACGCCCATGTGTAACTTTTTCGACCAATGTGGAGCAGGCATAAGGCAGGGACAACATGAGAGAAGTGCGGGCAGCGGCCGACAGACAGAGCAGCGGTCAAATGTAAACAGCGAGCCCCAGGGGCCCCGGAGCTGCTCTGTCTGCTCTGATTCAGTGAGGCTGTGGTGACTCCTCCCCGTGCTCTCCCGTGCGCTCTTGGCTTTTCCCCATGCACTTTGCGCTGGCAGCTGCAGCCACGTTCACACTCCGAGCTCCCTTTGTTTTACACAGACACCATCAACAAATGTGCTTTCTTGTCGCGTCTATAGACAATACAATAATCCACGAACGAAACTAAACAACACTGAAGTTCCTCCACAATTTGTGTTACAGATCATTTAATGCTATGCAAATAAGAAATATAGACGGACAGAGCTATAGTCACAAATATGATTGCTTTTTCATCTGTTTGCTTACAAAGTTTGGTATGACATATGCAATTCCTCCTTTGGATAATTTACACTGTTAAAATAGAGAACCTATTATCTTTCCAGGCAACAAGCTCGGATTCCCGTGTTTTCTTGTGAATGCGCAGGTTAAGACCTGTGATCATGATGGCCAATCATATTAATTGAGTTAATGCACTCGGTCCCAAATCCAGTCACTACGTTGGGCATAGCTAAACCCGGCATAAGAAGGACTGACTTAATATACGACCAGCTGGTGCACTCGGCTGCTCAATGCTGCTGCTGCTGCTGCTGCTGCTGCTACTTCTACCACATCTCAAAGCCTATCGCATGTGTGTAATTAAAAATCACACTCACTCAAGCTTTCAAATGACAAATAAAATTTGTTTTTAGACCCTTCGTCTGCTCCAGTGCACACCATTATAGGAAAGAATCTCCGAGAATCACTTTAGTTTGGCTTTGCTCCTTTTCTCCCTCCTTTTCTTTTGCGGCTAACTGGTCATGGATTCTTGTCTGCCATCGTAACAAACTTTGTCTGAGCTGATAGGAAGCTGCAGTTCAAAGAAACTGCTAAGAACTGGAGCGCTGGATTAAACAACGTTTTACGCATTTACGTATTTACGTAAATGACGTACTCAAAGCACTGTAGTATCTGTATATCCCAAAAGAGCTTTATAATAATTCAAAACAATGGTGAAATTGTTGCAGAACAAAGCAAAATGAGTTTGGTTGTGATGTGAGCCACCACATGAGACAGCAGCCCTCCTCTACAGTCAAAATCCCTTTGTTCTCCTTCCATGGGACAATTTTATTTATTTTCTTTCATCAAATTTTGAAATCTAAACAAAAACAAAAACAAACAACAAGACAAGACCAGAGAGCAGGACAATAAAACTAATATAAATAATTAAAAGATAATAATAATGGCACAATACGATACAATAAAACATACCGGTAAATACAATTATGGCACAAGGCCCGCATACATGTCCCATTTAGGCCAAAAGTTTATCAAATGTGTCCATTTTCAAATTAAATCTGAATGTATTTTTCCATTTATCTGATGCCTGTCACAATGTCAGTCCAGTCCTTGATCGTTGGTAATGTTTGTGTCGTCCATTTCTTTGTGATGGCCTTTTTTCCTGCCGCCAAATGTACATTCCAAGATATCCATTTATTGTGTCCAGGGAACGAGGCCCAAGTAAATAGTTCAAAAGTTCAGAGGGATGGCAACAATAAAAACAGTTTGCAGTGCATTGTTAATTTCAGTCCAATATTTTAAGCAACAGGGCAGTCCTAAAACACTTTATCATGGCTTGTCTCCTGGCTGCCACAGTTTCTCCAACAGTCCTTGTGAATAATGGGCACTTTGACACAGTGTCCATCCAAACGTGTGATTTTGATGTTCTCCACTGGGATGTGGGATGTACACACATTTTCCCACTCTTTGTTCATCATAACAAGATTACCTTCTCTTTCCCATTTGTTTTTTATATATTTAGTGGAGTAACTGTCCAGATTATAAATGCATTTATACAGTTTAGATATTATTCCCCTTGAAAGTTTGGATTTATACACTTTGATAAAAATTTCAGTCAGAGGGTTGTAATGGTCATTACTTTGTTTAATTTCTTGATTATATTAACTTCTTATTTGTAAATATCCATAAAAGTCCTGTTTCTCCAAGCCAAAGGATTCTTTCAACACATCAAAGCTTTTCATGTGATTATCTTTTACAATCTGGTGAAAAACGTTTATACCTTTTGTAATCCAGACCTTGAATCTTAATTCAGTACTATTTGGTACAAAATCTTGGTCAGAAGCCACCTGCTTTGCAAACACTTCGCCTGCTGCCAGAGCATTGTTTTTGAACAGCAGCCAGACAGCCAAAGTTTGAATGCAATCAACAAACACCCACCCTGTTCCTGTACTTAGCATTTGGCCCATCGGGCCAATTATATTCAAGTATGTAATGTCATGTGATTTGTTCTACCTGTATTCTATAAAAGAAGGTGAATCCTTTTGTGTGGGGCCCTTGAGACTTGAATGGACACTGTACCTGCTCCCTCTTGGGAGGTACAGAGAATAATTCTGATTGTACAACAGAATTAAACCATTCACTTTTGAGAAAAGACAAACTCTGTTCAATTGTTTTTACTTTATTTCTTGATAACTATTACTTTAGTTTTCCACAACACTAATAATTATGTGTGTTCATTAAGAATGTCGCAATAGTTTGTTATGGTTACATGTCATTCTGCTGGTTTAATATAGAATTATCCAAATTAGAAACAATAGAATCAGAATCAGAAAAGGATTATTGCCATTGTCAATTAACAAAATTCACAAACATAGGAACTTGTTTCGGGATTAAGGTGCACCATACAACGATGAACAATAACATAAACAACATATATGAAATCAAAAGGGCATGCATTAAGAAACAATTTAAATTACTATAGTATAACATAAAAATAGGCTTACTATGTACACAAAAATGTACAGTTAAATTCACAGTTGTAGCGCAGTGAGTGATTGATAAAATTGTAGTTCAAGTGGAAGGTGTTTCGAAGTGTTCATGAGACCAACGGCAGAGGGAAAGAAACTGTTATTGTGCCGGGAGGTTCTGGACCGTAGCCTCCTGCCTGAGGGGAGTGGCTCAAATAGTCCATGTTCAGGGTGAGAAGGATCAGCTGTGATCCGACCTGCTCGTCCCAGAGCCCTGGAGACGTACAGGTCCTGCAGAGGTGAAAGTCTGCAGCCGATCACCTTGCACTGTAGTCTCTGTTTGTCCCTGGCTGTGGCTCCAGCGTACCACACGGTGATGGAGGAGGTGAGGATGGACTCAATGATGTAAAACTGCACCATCATCTGCGCTGGCAGCTTGGCTTTCCTCAGCTGCCGCAGGAAGTACATCCTCTGCTGGGCCTTCTTGATGAGGGAGTTCATGGTGGGCTCTCACTTGAGTGGTGCCGAGGAAGCGGAAGGAGTCCACAGTGGTGATGGGGGAGTCTGTCATGATGAGGGGGGGCTGGGGAGCTGTGACTTTCCTGAAGTCCACGATCATCTCCACTATCTTCTGGGCAACAATAAGATTGAGAGTTAAAGCTTAAGGTCACTCCCACTTTAAGCTCCACCTCTGAGGCCAGATAAAAAGACCACTGCAAACTCTCTCACTCTCTCTTGCTTCTGGACCTTCAACACCAAGGACTCGTGGTTGGTGACCCCCCAGGTGCCCCTCCCCCATCGAGGGTAGTGGGCTCCTTTGTTCCTTTGTCTCTCACTGCCCCATTCAGGCATTGACCAAAGCTGTCATTTTCACATCAGCAAAGAATGCACAATTTAAAAATCTGCTCCTGAAATCACCAGAGGACCATGCTGCTTTGTTGGACTCATCAACATCTTCGAATGCTAAACCCTGCCCAAAGTTTGGTACGTTGTGGATGGCTCTAAGGACCCAAGAGCTCGAAGGAGAGCTCGACCCACAGCCTTGATGCACATCTGAGCCTTCCATCGGACACATAAAACTGATCCAAAACCTGTCTGGCATTAAAAGTAGCTGAGGTTCAACTTTGATTTATTAGAGAATTAATCAAATCTTACTTTTCATGACCAGAGCTTCTTTTAACTAAGTTGAGCCCAGGCATAGCCTGTGTAACCAAACGTAGAATTAATTGCTTTGATATTTTTGTTTATTAAACCAGACAAAATCATGCTGGTTCATTGATCTTTTTTGAGTTATACAGTTAAGTCACTCAGTCGTGACCTTCCCTTCAGAAAATGAGACTGAGTAGGTTAGTGATGTTTTTCTGGACAGGACTCAGATGGTGCGCTTCTAAAAATAAATATGAACATTAAATACCTAAAATCCTACACAATCCGTCCACAATGTAATAGCTTATCCCAGAGAATATGCATTACATACTGGTGCCATCGTGTGAGGAGGAAAAAAGACTAGTCACGTAGTCTAGTCAGTTACTCTAGGAACGTTGTGAGTTTGATTGACAAGCCACTTTGACATGATGTTATAAAAAACAGGTCACATTTTTCCAACAGAATTCCCTCCAAACTTGATTGACCAGCCAACACCCAATAGGTGACAGGGTATCATCGTTTTCAATGGGTGAAAGTTTTACTGGCCTCACCACATCCACACTTGATGCATTTTTATACTTTTTTTAACAAGCCCGTTGAACATTTATTTGTCTATTAGACAAAAATCCTCCATACAACATTTAAGAGCAATTTTAAGATCTCTGTAAGTACTACAGTGCATTTTAGAGTGGTTACTTTTACTTTTACTTCACTACATTTGAGAGCGAACACATTTATTGTGACATCCTGCCTAAACATTTTGAGTTCAGGCTGATTTTGAAATTCCTTAGAAGCAATTGCTACTTGTGAGGACTAAAGAGATCCTAGAGAGATGTTGGAAATATTGTAATAAGTACCATGTAAACACTGTATTGGAAGGAGGTGGGTTAACATAAGGTTGCACGTCTACCCACTCCTTTACAATTTTCCTGTAGTACAAACTACAAATGTATACAAATGTTTTGTATCAATGTTTTTTATGTTAGAAATAAACATAACTAAACAGAAATCAAAATATTGAAACACTGGGAAATTGATTGACTTTTCACTCTAAATGTACCATTTTATACATGTATTTCAATACTTTTACTCAAGTAGATTTTTATATGTGATGCTTTTACTTTTACTTGTGTACTTTTTTTTTTTTTTACCTGTATCTTGATATAACAAAATGTTGCACTTCTTCCACCACTGTCTTATCCAAAGTCTACAAGCCAAGAAAATGCTCAGAAAAATATTAGTATCCTGTTACATATGAAAGGCAATACAATATTTGCAATTATTAATCAAACAATACTACAATGTTAAACACTTTCTAAATCTCAACTCTTTGTGTCTCAGTCTCAAGCCTTTTCTTGTCAATTAATAGTGTCACAATTAGAGACAGCCATTGCTTTAAGGACAATGCCATGCCCATCTCTCGCCACTACATTGTTTTGTCATGGGTTCAATAGCATCCCAGTGTCTTTCTCCACCATTTTGATATGTCGTGTGTGTGGTCTGTTTTTATTGCTCCCAGCTCTTGTGACTGTGACTCTCTCTCTCCCCTGGGTGTGCACTAAGAATAGCCTTGTCGTCTTAACAGCCAGTTGCCTTGTGTCCTACTGTGATGCAGCACTGTATTGACGTATTGATTTCCAGTGCCATCCTGTACCTTTACTGCTATGTTATGCAAGGATATGCAAAGGGCTGCTGCAAGCCTGTGGACTAGAGGACGAACATGCTTATATGTCTTACAAAGGCAACTGTGGGCATCCTGTGGCTCTTAAGCAGATATCATATACAGGGTAATTTAGTTGACAGAAAATACCAAGTAGACGTTTTTCTTTTCTGCTGACCTTATTTTGGCCTCATTGTGTCGTAAAATATGGAGTGACGTCTGTGTTTGGCAATTTCTCATCAGTCAGATTTGGTGTGTACAATTTTTGAAATACAGCTTGTTTTCAGTTATCTGAAAGAAAGACACACTAGAAAGAAAGACACGTCTTATTTGGCAGTAGATACACTCATGAAGATTGAAAAGAGCGCAGACTGATCTTAGGGTTATATCGTCCAGCAACACAGAACTTTGTTGTGATGACAATGACGAAGTTGTTTTAGATTGCCATTTAAAATGTCAAAAAATTTAATAATAATCCACGCAATACTGCAGTCAATAGCAAAAACATAAGATGTGTGATACAAAAGTACACTGCAGAGGAACTTTTGCAGCTACCTTTTCTTTTCTGGTTTTATTGTAAGTAATGAGTTAAATTCATTAGAAGCTTATGATATGCTTGAATTATTAGTATTCTACAAACTTCTCAAAGTAGGACAGATTCCACAGTGTGCAATGAATTAATTTGAGTTAGAGTTATTGTTACAGAACAATAAGTGTCCATGTCTGCACTGAGGAGGGGCGAGATTGTGCTGGACAGAAGCATAAAAGTCTAGACCTGCTGGGAGGAGAGAAAATACCGGATTAACAATGCAAATTTGAAAAGGCAGAAATTGGAAAAAAGGAACAGAATTCAAAAAGCCCTTGGCCCCCTGCCTGCTTTCTGCAATCTGCTGATGGTGAGGCTCGTGACGAGGAGGTGCGCGGCGCCCATTTTTAGCGATGAGGTCATCTTTAATTAACAAAACAAAGAGAGTCAGCTGTGTCACTCCAATCTGTTATCTGCAGCCATGCTCAAGGACACACTTATCTCCATATAATTCAATCTCTTTGAACGGGGCTTTATCAACGTATTGTGGGGGCATTCTTGGTCTTGGCCAACAATGGAGCTGTTACATAAACATGGGGAGAGAGATGTCCACAGACCCTGGTTGGCACAACATGCATGAACTGTATGTGCTTGGCTGGAGGGAAACCAGCTTTGGAGAAAGTCAAAGAACTGATCGATTGACTAAGGAATATTATGCTTATTTATTGAGTTTTGGGCGGAAATAAAACATGTATAATAGTAAGATACTGGAAAGTGGGGTGAAAAGGAGTTAGATGTAAGAAGTTTAATTTTCTAGGAGAACTCTTGTGAAAAAGACAGGAAACAGAGGCGCTAACAGATGTCTGGCTTTACGTATAGCACAGGTTAGCCAATAATTATTACCATACATCCAAAATATAGGCTGCATACTTCAGCAAACAACCAGATCAATCTTGCATTTAAAAGTTACAAGTAAATCTATCATCTGGATTCAAACAAAGTATTTTTTTTCTCAAATATAGAATGTTGACTTAAATTCTTTACTTAATATGTTGATTACTACTTATACCCCACTGATACAAAGGAATGCTGATTGCATAGACACTGAGACATTTTTCAGTTCTCACTCTTTCTGTCTGCCTGACTGGATGCTGTCTCTGCCCTGGTGTGCCCTCTAGAGGTTTGCTGTTGACCAAATACGGTACTCTTGAGTTTACGTAGTTTCCAAAGCATTTTGGCTATCAATAAAGTTAGAGTTAACTAGGTAAGAGAGACAAAGTGTGTGTTATTCACTTAGTAATTTTATTTTAGTAAGCGTAAAGGAACACTGTTGGTAGTGTGAACCTGGAAAACACAAAATTCACATTCCAAAAATGTTATTGCAGGGTTCACTAGCAAGGACCACAACCCCAGCTATGATGCAAAGTGTTTATTGACATACGAGAAACATGAACAACACGAATGTACAGAAATGGATGCCGTTTTGGGGCTTCTGGCGATAAGGGCGGTAGGCTCCCGGGCCTCGGTACCCCTCATCTAGGATATAAATTAGAATAATTAGAATAATTAAAAGTGGGTCGGAGGGAGGGGCACCGATGTGTGTAACCTGGATGCTTAAATAGTGTCGCTGCAGGAAGGGGCGTGAAAGGGGTGTGGTCCTGCTCCCGAAACTAAGATGACAAACTTATCTTCATTATGACTGTTACCTATGAGGAAACATGCTTGTAGGACAAGTAATTTCAAAGTCCAGTACAGCTGTAAAGACACAGCACCACCTCATGACATCAGCAAGACAAACTGTTAGGTTTGAGGGGGAAAAAGTTGAATGAGTGGTAATTGGACTTTTTATACTCAATCATGTCATTAAGTGTCTTGGACAGATCACTTGAAGCACATTGTAGCTTCAAAAAAACGGATTCAAATCCTACATGAAAGGGGGAAATGGCAGAAACATACTGTTCTGTGTGGTTGTATAACCCCGTCCTGTAGAGATGACTTTGATAAGAATACAGCCGTGTCTCTCACACCTTCGATGTGGAGGCCCTGTTTGCAATAGTCCCTTTTGGGAGCAGGTGATCTCTGACTCCTCTGTTCCATCTGGGCTCCTGGCACCATGTGTGTTAGGACTTCTTCCACACTAACCCTCCATCATGGAGTTTTGGCCTTGTCACAGCCTCCACCGATGTTAGTTTTTCTGTAATGACGACAGCATGGGTGTTGTGAATAAGGCACATTCTGAACAGGAGCCATGGAGCCTCTGCCCCACCTGCTCCTCTCACTGTCTGGAAAGATCGCCTCATCTGGGTTCCTATATGACAAACAGCCAGTGGACAAACAGCAAACTGACAGTTTCATTTCAAATTGAAATCTAATAAGTTAGTAGCTTTAAAGCTTTCACAATTAGTTCTTATTCTGTATACCCTGTCATTTAAGTTTACTTGTGCATATTCCATATTTTGAGTGTAGCTGCTTGCTTCTCATACATATGTGTGGCAGAACATTTTACCGTGTGAGTATAAGGTGATCTCACAGGGCATCTCAGGCCACAGGAAATGTGACACACTTCCATTACTGCGACCATTGTAGAATTCCAAAAGTTACTTCAAGGGTCATTTTGGGGTAACAGCCTATAACAAGAGTTTTTTTTCACTTTCTTTTTTCAATTAAAAAGGTGATGACTTGAGGATCATCCTTCACTTGGTTGACGGTTGGGGTCAAATGCAGAGAATGAATTTCCCTCAGGAGTTATTAATAAAGTATACTTTAATTAAACTTAACCTTAAAATATCTTATTACTAACTGTCACCCATACTAGCGTATTACATAGCTGTATAAAGTTTTTAAAGCATCTGATGTACAGTAACTTTTCTTCATACATATACAGCCCTTTAATAAATACCTTGTGAAACTGCACCTGATAAATTTCCACCTGAAGCATATTAAATTAAATAATGACAATGACAAAAGAGTTACATCATTACAGATTAGTGCTTTTACTGTTTACTGTGACCAAGGGCTATAATAAAAAGTACTATCTATAATATATGGGCTCTCGGTTTCTCTAAGCGTAGAACTACAGACGATGAGTAACTCCAAAAGGAAACAGACTATATTATGATTTTTTTGGCACAAAAACTATATGAAACAAATGCATACATTAATGTCAGAATTTCCTTTAAGGGCACAATAGCTCACTATTTATTTGCTGTACAAAAATAGCGAGGATTACAAAGCCCTCTTGCTGAAGTTTTTTTTTGTGGGAACTAATTAATACACATTTTAAATTGCAGTATACAGAAACTACTGCATAATTGCCCTCAACGTTAATCGAAGTGGTGCTCTGGCACAACGCTTTCAGTGAAGGACAATCACAAAAAAATAAAAAATAAAAATAAAAAAAATAATAACATTTAAAAGATCCTGGTTATAGAATCTTTTCTAAAAATATATATGTTGATTTTGTTTTTCCTGTAATTCCTGTTATTTGCTTCACCATAGCAAATAATTCATTTCTTAAAATTCTGTTTATGTTTTAAGCCAGATGTCCATCCTCTTCTTTTATCCCAACCTGGTATAGTAACTTGAGCACTGAACGTTGCAGATCATTGACCATTTCTTTATTGGTTGACTCCTGACATCCCATTATTAAAACAACAGCTTCTAATTTGGTCCTAAGATTATTCTTTACTTTATTACAGTACATCATATATTCCAAACAATATTGACACATAGTCCCTTTGGAGGACAGTATCCAGAACAGCCTTATGTTATAAATATATAAAGGGTCTCAGCTGCTCTTCCTCATGTCAAAGAAAAAAAATCGGTCTCATGGATGAAAAGATTTGTGATCAACTATGGGACTTTTTCACGTAAAACAGTTTTTTCCCCCCTTGTAATTGTTGAGCCCTGCGAGTGATGACTTGTCCAGATGTGAAAGGAATGGGGAGTTTGACGACGTACGCAAAAAAAATATATACAATTTGAAGTTATTTCTTTTTCTTTGTCACACAAACAATGCAGATATTTTTGGATAATCAATAATAACTTAGCATCCACTGATTTGACTCTTCCCCTGAAACTGAGGTCAAAAATGTACATTCCAGTTAATGAGAAAAAAAGCTTAATTTCACATCCCGTGTTTACTTGAATGGAGAAAGATAGATATGTAACATTTGCGGATATCTGCTAAAGAGAAGGAGCCCTTTCACTGATGCAGTGATCCTCATCTGTATGATTGCACCATTCAAGGAAGTGGAATGGATGAAAACTTTAAGCCAAAGAGACGGCATATGACATCATCTGAGTCAGCCCAAAGACAAATTACAGTGAATGAAATGTTACTTAGATACTAGAAAGACACATTGCTCTCCTAAAAAGATAAGGTATTTATTATAGTGGAAGCTGGAGTACAGGCATTACTGAAACGCTGTACTGAGAAGAACAAGCTGCTGCGTAAAAGTGGTATTCAAGTAAAAGCAGTCAAAATTCATATTTGAATAATTTTAGAACATTTGTGTATGACCAAGTCTGTATTATTGAAAGAACCACAGGGGATACGTGAAAAAAGGCATTTTCTTAGCACTGATGCCTAAAATATAGGACAATACAGGATTAATCAACACTAAAAATGAACACAATAGATTGAAAACAGAGGTCGAAGAGATAAACCATGCGGTCAGATTCTAGTGCACCTTGAAAATGTTGAGGTTTCATCCCTTTTTTCTAAACTTAGGTCCTCTACTAGAGGTCAGGGAGCTTGAGGGTTCTGCGCAGTATGTTTGCTGTTCCTGCACTAAACTTTTGTGGACTGAGATGTCTGATGTTTTTCCAGGGATCTGTTGTAGCCACTCCTGAGCTGAGCTCATGATATACACTTCAGCAGCAGAGATGCTTGCTTGGTTATAAGAGCAACCATGGGAGTCATGAGAAACAATATCCATGGAAACAAATGTTGGAGGCTAAAATCAAGCAAGCGCGGAGAGAAGTGAGCCAACTGACAAAGAAGTAACTGACCCAGAAGTAACTTAAAAATAGTATATACATGTCATACACTGCATTCCAAAATGAATATTCAAATGATGAATGATGTATTTGATTGAAAAATAAACACTTAAAATGCACTGCTCCTACAAATGATTATGCACAACAGAGTTTTAAACAATGTTACTGTTATAAAGAACTGAAAATGGTCATTTGTTAAATTTGAAGCATTAGCAGGTCATATTTACTGAAATCAAAAGCTATTTCAATCAAAACATCTCAACAGGTCAAGTTACAGTTTAACATAGGGCCCCTTATTTGACAGGAGCTGCACAATTATTGCATCCATTGAACTTGTGAGTTTGTGGAGAGTTTCTGATTGAATTTCTTTGCAGGATGTCAGAATAGCCTCCCAGAGCTGCTGTTTGGATATGAACTGCCTCCCGCCCTCATAGATCTTTCGCTTGAGGATGCTCTGAAGGTTCTCAAAAGGTTCTTCTGCTATGCTGCCCATAGCAGCCAATGATGCAGAGGTATTCCTTGCAGCAAGAGACGGATCATTGTCATGCATGAAGATTATTTTGTTACAGAAAGCACGGTTCTTCTTTTTGTAGTGAAGAAGAAAATAGTCATTCAGAAACTCCACATACTTTACAGAGGTCACACCTTCAGGGACCCTAAAGGGGCTGGCCAGCTCTCTCCCAATGATTCCGGCACAAAACATGACTCCGCTACCTCCTTGCTGCCGTCTCAGCCTTGTTGGGACATAGTGGCCGTCCACCAACCGTCCATCTGGACCATCCAGGGTTGCACGGCACTCATCAGTGAACAAGACTGTTTGAAATTTAGTCTTCATGTATTTCTGGGCCCACTGGAGCCATTTCTGCTTGTGAGCATTGGTTAAGGGTGGCCAAATAGAAGGTTTATGCATAACTGCAAGCCTCTGGAGGATCCTACACCTTGATGTTCGTGGGACTCCAGAGGCACCAGCAGCTTCAAATACATGTTTGCTGCTTTGTAATGGCATTTTAGTAGCTGTGCTTTTAATCCGATGTATTTGTCTGGCAGAAACCCTTCACAAACCCACCCTGGTCTGAACAAAGATGAGTCCATGCTTGTAAAGGCAGAAAACAAGTTAACACCTGATGAAAGAATGTTTTTACTGCATTTTTACTGAATGTGAGACATCCTTGGGTCCAAGGTTATAAGGCTGTTCTTTAATTGGACCTACCTATGTCATAATAAAGGTGATTTTTGTTGGTTGGTTGGTTGGTGAGAGCGGAAGAATGTCTCAGACACTCGGACTAACAGCACAGGAGCTCCACAGGGCGGGGATGACTCTGTCTACAGGAGGGAGGTGGACCGGCTGGTGTCCTGGTGCAGCGGTAACAACCTGGAGTTCAATGCCCAGAAGACAGTGGAGATGATCGTGGACTTCAGGAAAGTCACAGCCCCCCGGCCCCCCCTCATCATGACAGACTCCCCCATCACCACCGTGGACTCCTTCCACTTCCTCTGCACCACCATCACCCAGGACCTCAAGTGGGAGCCCTCCATCAGCTCCCTCATCAAGAAGGCCCAGCAGAGGATGTACTTCCTGCGGTATCTGAGGAAAGCCAAGCTGCCAGTGCAGATGATGGTGCAGTTCTACACGGCCATCATTGAGTCCATCCTCTCCTCCTCCATCACCGTGTGGTACGCTGGAGCCACAGCTAGGGACAAACAGAGACTACAGCGCATTGTGCGTTCTGCTGAAAAGGTGATCAGCTGCAGACTTCCATCTCTGTAGGACCTGTACGTCTCCAGGGCTCTGGGACGAGCAGGTCGGATTACAGCGTGGTCTATTTGAACCACTCCCCTCAGGCAGGAGGCTACGGTCAGGACTAAACATGGAGAATGTGCGTTTCAGTTTTATGCAGCTAAAATCTGGAACAGTCTTCCTGAGGATGTGAGAGGGGCCTCTACTCTGGCAGTGTTCAAATCTTAAACTAAAAACTGTTTTGTTTGGCTGTGCATATGACTGAAATGCTTTTCTTTGCACTCTTCTCTTGTATGTCTTGAACTAAGATTGTGATTTCTGCCATATCTTTGTGATTTTAATGCATTTTTTCCTGTTGTTTGAAGCACTTTGAATTGCCTTGTGTACGAATTGTGCTCTACAAATAAACTTGCCTTGCCTTGCCTTGCCTTACGGTCCATCCAAACCAGAACCTCCCGTCACAAGAATAGTTTCTTTCCCTCTGCCGTTGGACTCATGAACATTTCTTAGCACCTGCCACTTTAACTGCAACTATTCATCACTCACTGCACTGTCACTTTCTGCACTACAACTGTAAATTTAACTGTAATTCTCGTATACATAGTAATGCCTATTTTATTTCTATTTTACTATAGTCATTTTAAATTGTTTCTTAATGCATGCCCTTTTGATTTCATATTCATATTCATATTTCATGTTGTTTTTATTATTGATCAGTGTTTCATGTTGCACCTTAACGCCGAGACAAGTTCCTACATTTGTGAATTTTGTTCATTGACAATGGCAATAAACCCCTTCTGATTCTGATATCCTTCATGCATTGTCAATGCGTAATATCAACTAGAAATTGCAATGGCAATAAGCCATTGCGAGTGACGGCGGAGGTCAAAACGTTTTGGCGAAAAATAAAATATCGGAAACTATCGACGAACCTCGAAAATTACACGAGAATGAAAAATACAAGTACGAAAACGTCTAAAAGTTAAAAAAAAAATCAACAACAAACCCGAGAAAGAAAACCTAAAAAAACCCCAAAAACTGGAAACTTACAATTACTAGAATTCTAAAAGTACTACAAGTACTACAAAGTAGTACTACTAGAACGTAGTACTACAACATAGTACTAACATAGTACTAAAAATACCGAATAGACTGCAAGTACTAGAAAAACAAGCACAAACATTTTTAGAAATACTGTTTAACTGTAAAAGAGAACACAAAAGTAATTTAAAACTCTAAAAAAGTACACAAAGCGGAAATACAAACCACACGTTCACAAGTACAGTGCTTTTACTGTGAAAATCCCCAAAACATTATTTTACAGTGCTTTTACTGTGAAAATCCCAAAATAGTTGTTTTACAATGCTATTATTGTGAAAATCCCCAAAATGTTGTTTTACGGTGCTTTATTGTGAAGGTAGTACTCAATGTACTTCTACTGCATTACTGCAATAGGCAATAGTAGCACTGTGAAGGACTTGGACTAAAAATTCATTGTTTTACAATGCTTTTATTGTAAAATCCCAAAAACATAGTTTTACAGTGCTTTTATTGTGAAAATCCCCAACACATATTTTTACAGTGCTTTTATTGTGAAAATCCACCAAACATAGTTGCACAGTGCTTTTATTGTGAAAATCCCCAACACATATTTTTACAGTGCTTTTATTGTGTAAAACCCAAATAAATTGTTTTACAATGCTTTTATTTTGAAGGCAGTACTCGTGCTTCTACTGCATTACTGTAATAGTCCGTAGTAGCACTGTGAGGGACTGAAGGCGTCAGAGTATTGCGTTGACTACAGTGGAATTGTTTTTCAAAAGGTGCCTCAATTTGACTGTATCTGTATTAAAGTGCATTGAACATTCAATGTGCTTTTATTGTGAAGGTAGTACTCGATGTACTTCTACTGCATTAGTGCAATAGTCTGTAATACAACTGTGAGGGACTGGAGATGTTTAAGTATTGGATACAATGTAATCGTTTCTAATGAAGTGCCTCAATTTGACTGCATCTGTATTGAATTGCATTGATTGTTCAATGTGCTTTTATTTTGAAGGTAGTCATCGATGTACTTCTACTGCATTACTGCAATACTGGGGCCTGAGACCTGGGGCTCTGGTCTAGACTACTTTTGGACTTGGTACTAGGATTACCAGAATTTGCAACGTACAAAATGTACTACAGCGCAGTACCAGTACGACAACAAGTACTACAACGTAGTACTAGTACTATAACAAGTACTATAACAAAGTACTACAACGTAGTTCTACAACAACAAAGTACTACAACGTAGTTCTACTACAACAAAGTAACATAGTACTACAGCATAAGACTTAAAATGCTGAGTAGTACTACAACCTACAACATAGTACTAAAAGTACTGAATACACTGCAAGTACTAGGATGACTAGAATTCTAAAAGTACAAAAAGAAATCTACAAAAAGTCAAACCTGAGAAAGGAAACCTAAAAAAAACCACCCCTGGAAACACACAATTACTAGTATTCTAAAAGTACGAAAAAGTACTACAATGTAGTACTGCAACGTAGTACTATAACGTGGTACCATAGCAAGTACTACAACATAGTAATGAAAATACTGAATGCATTGCAAGTACTAGGATTACTAGAATTCTAAAAGTACAAAAATATACAAAAAGTATTACTGCAACATAGTGCTACAATGTGGTACTACAACAAGTATAGTAATATATGAAATACTGCACATACTACAAATTACAGCATACACTACAAGTACTAGAACTACTCGAACTCTAGAAGTAGGAAAAAAAATCTACAAAACTACAAACCTGGAAAAAAACTTACTAATTACTACAATTCTCAAAGTACTACAAAGGTACTACAATGTAGTACTATAATTCTACAAGTACTAGGATTACTAGAAATCTAAAAGTATCAAGACAATCGACAAAACAACAAACTTGAGAAAGAAATTCTTAAAAAAAAAAAAACCCTGAAAACCCACAATTACTAAAATTCTAAAAGTACGAAAAAGTACTACAATGTAGTGCTGCAATGTAGTACTGCAACGTAGTACTACAACGTGGTACTGTAACAAGTAGTACAATATAGTACTGAAAATACTGAATGCACTAGAATGGATTACTAGAATTCTAAAAGTACAAAAATGTACTACAACGTACTACTACAATCTAGTACTAGAAATAGTACTGTAAGTACTACAAGTACTAGAATTACTAGAATTACTAGAATTCTAAAAGTACGGGATATATCTACAACACTACAAACCTTAAAAGTCCTGAAAAAATACTTACAAACTACTACAAAGCTTAAAAGAGCCGATAACACTCTGAGCAGCGACAAATCTTGCCATTCAAAACAATAGAAAAAATTGCAACTTTGACGACAAATTCTGAAAAAACGACAAAAGCGCCAAATACCAAAAATCACACGAGAAACAAGAAAAATGAACGACAAAATTACGACAAAAAATGCGACCAGTGTTTCTATAATAATAAAGGAACTACTAGACCGCCGTCACTCAATTAACAAATCTTGAGGGTATGTGGTAAACAGTGCTTATAAAAATGAATTCCAGACTTCATACTGACTACGATTGCTAACTTGTCTATGAATAATCTTTGCATCAGGCCCTGGCCTACAATATAATACTCTGATGTATGCCCACCCTTTGAATGATGACCGGGGAGAACTGCCTGACTGCAAACTTCGTGTTCAGAGCATCACCACAGTCTTGGAAAATATGACAAAAGCACTTGTTTTCCAGTAACAACCACAGGACTATGCCTGCAAAAATGTATCACCTGATGCCAGCACAAAACAACATAAAAAACAAAAGACAATTGTTTAATATAGTAATAGAAAGTAAGTGAGAGAAACCGTTTGGGTGTTGGTATTGGTATCATTGGTGGTTGTACTAAACCAAATTTAGCTTTGGTCCAACACTATAAAACATAATTTGTCTTTCCTCAAAAGTGTATTAGAAGACCTTTAAATAAGCCACTAGTCAGTGGTGTGTAAAGAGCCTATAAATCCTGTCACTTCAAAAGAAGTTGGGGTAAGTGTGAGAAAATGATGCTCCAGAACCCTTCTGCCCTTTAACGTGCTGAGTCTGTGGAACAAGATCTCATTATTTTAAGAGGGCTCCCTTATTTAATAAATCTAGCCCAGCAATCACTTCCAAGTTTGTATCAGCAATCTTAATCCACTCTTTTGGGAACAACAATCATTTTGGGAAGCTGTACTAAAAGTGGAGACTCAGATGCATTGCTGCTATAGCTGTGACTTACACAATTTTAGAGCAATCTAAAAGTTCTAAAGTTCTAATATACAGCTATTGACATATAGGAGTTGACAGGCAGGCAGACAGGTTTATAACAATGATGATGGAACAACAAAAAGTAAAAAATATAGGAAACATACTTTTTGACTATGCAAAACAAATAGTGGGCACTTGAGTTGAACCATACCTTAAAACATAATCATTTCATTTTATAACGGGTCATGTTTCACATTCTAACAAGTTATTTTTCTTTATAATTTTCTTTTTTGTCATAAAAAAATAAAAAAATAAACATAAAACACAGAGACAGAACCAGGGAGCGGAATTTGAAATAAAATACAAATAGACATCAACTAAACAGCAAAAGAAACACAATCATGGTCACATTTGGTCCAATGTCTATCAAATTGGTCAATTTCCAAACTAAGTCCGAATGTCATTTTTTTCATTTGTCTGATGTCTGTTACAATGTCAGTCCAGTCCTTGATGGTTGGTGAGGCTTGTGTCATACATTTCTTTGTGAAGGCCTTTTTGCCTGCCACCAAAAGTATCCATTTATTGTGTCCATGGCAGTGCATTGTTAATTTTAGTCCAGTATTCTTGAGCAACAGGACACTCTTAAAACACGTGATAGTGTACCTCCTGACTGCCACAGTTTTTCCAACAGATAGCATTTCCCTGTGAATAATTGGCATTTTGACATGGTAACACATTCTTCAAAAAAAATTCCCTCCAGACATGTGATTTTGTGGTCCTCCACTGAGATGTACACACATTTTCCCACTCCATCGTGTGTCAAGATTATGTTACCTTCTCTTTCCCATTTGTTTTTAATATTATTTAGTAGAATAGCTGTCCAGATTAGGAATGCATTGATATAATTAGATATTATTCCCCTTGAAAGTTATGATTTGTAAACCTTGATAAAAAATTCAGTCAGAGGGTTGTAATGGACATTACTTTGTTTGATTTCTTGGTTATAAAAACTCCTTATTTGTAAATACCTATAAAAGTCTTGTTTCACGAAACCAGGGGTGTTCAAACTTTTTTCACAGAGGGCCGCATTTTGAAATTTATAGGTAGCAGAGGGCCACACACAACCCAACAATGAAGTGAATCATTCGAAATTTTGCATTTGACATAGTTTCGATGGGCCTCCACACCTTTAATGAGACTTGGAACATTAATATTAGGTTGGTATAACATCAAAATGCTTGAATTTTTCCCATTTTTTTTCCAGTAAAAATACTTTTTACTGTATTTTTTTTTGTTTGGACGAATTTAGTAAGAAGCCGGAGGGCCAACAAAAATTGAGGTTTGGTCGCATTTGGCCCCCGGGCCATAGTTTGGACATGCCTGCTCTAAGCCAAAGGATTCTTTCAACACATCAAAGCTTTTCATGTGATTACCATTTACAATTTGGTGAAAAACTTTTATACCTTTTGTAATCTAGACCTTGAATCTCAGGTCAGTATTATTTGGTACAAAACCGTGGTAATAAACCAACCAGATTTTAACATCTTTGCTCAGTTTGTATGTTTTGATTAGCTCCTTCCATGTTTTAAGCACAGAATTTACCCAGGGATTCTTAACTTCCTCCAAAGGGGTCAACCATTTGGCATCTACCAGTAAGAAGAATCGGAATCAGAGTCAAAAGGGGTTTATTGCCATTGTCAATGAACAAAATTCACCAACATAGGCATTAAGGTGCAACATAAAACACTGATCAATAATAACATAAATTAAATCAAAAGGGCATGCATTAAGAGACTATTTTAAATTACTATCGTATAAAATAAAAAATTAAATAGGCATTACTATGTACTATATAAGGCCTGTACAGAAACCCCTGGCACAACATTAATCTCAATATTTTTCCATTGAGCTTCATATTCTTGATCACGCACTGCAACACACTGATTTGAGCTGAAATAAAGTAATTTTTCAAACAAGGTAAACTCCATCCTCCTTTTTCTCTTGATAATGGTAAAGTTTTTAAACAGATACAAGGTTTTTTTGCCCTGCCATACAAATCTAGAGATTGATTTATTCCACTCAGACATCCCATTGGGTTTGAAAATTGGAATAGTCTGCAATAGATATAGAAACCTGTGCAAAACATTCATTTTTATAGTTTCAATCCTCTGTGTATGGAAGTAGTATGGAATCAGAGTAAATTTTTTGAGATCTTACTTTATAATGGAGAAAAGAAAGTATAGTTTTTCTCTAAGATTGTTGATAGCTATGGAGGACCAGCTAAATTTTTTCTTATAAAGATATTTGTATCGACTGGTATTGGTATTGGGTATGGACATTTCTGGTTTGGTCAAATACAATAGAACATTATCTGCGTAGCAGGCAATTTTATGTTCCATCCCATCAATTCTAACACCATAAATTGTTTTTGATTGTCTAATATATTGGGAGAATTGTTCCAAACACGAGGGGGGACCAAGCACAGCCCTGTCTCACCCCACTTTCCAGAGTCAGTGGGTCAGGTGGCCATTGATTTTCATTTTTGATGTTGGACTATCGTGAAGAGCCGCAAGATTTTTTGTAATAAAGCCATTTATTTGAAAGTTGTTTAGCACTTTAAATAAAGGCCAGCTAACAGAATAAAACACATTCTCAGTGCCCAAACTAATTATTACAGCTTCGTTCTGTTGTTCTTATATATGATTAATAATGTTTTATGTTATCTTGCGTTGGTCATCTATTAATAAATCCTGTCCTGAATTAAATTTGGGAGTATTTGTTCCATTCGCTTCACAGCAATAAGTCCTGTGATCAATTCCCGATGGGGCCTTTATGTGTGAAGTTTGCATGTTCTCCCTGTGTCTGCGTTGGTTTCCTCCGGGTACTTCAGTTTCCCCTACCACTGAAAACATGTACAATAAAATGCTGGTGTGTTGTGAGAGTGAATGCGGGTCAACAGATGGAAATTAGCCCATGACTACAATCCGGTGTATTTACATGCATTTTCCGGACCAAATAAATAAACAAACAAACAAGCAAATATTACAGTAAGCCTATGCCTATAAATTGGTGTGGTGGGAGTGTTATGTAGCCTATCCCGTGAATAAACATAGGCAAAATGAAAAGTACCGTATTTTCCGGACTTTTAGCCGCTCCCCTATATAAGCCGCATTTGCTCTATTTTTAAAAAAACGATAATAAAACAATACATAGGCCGCACCTTTTGTATAAGCCGCAGAACTCTTTCCTTGACTTTTGGCATCGCATGAGCTCGTCCCGCTGTCCCCAGCGTCTCACCGTACATTCATTGATGTTAAGCTTGCGTGCAGCCGCGAGGTTTCCTAGCAAGATCGATGGCCTTCAGCTTAAAACTTGCTTCATACGAACTTCTTCGTTTGGGTTCCATAATGATGGGGCAAGAATTTGAAAATAATTTATAGTTGGTAATTTGTCGTCCGTGTTCTATTTGCTAGCTGAATAAAAAAAGCAACATCTGCTTCTTTGCTTAACTTTCCTGTAGTTTTGATTCTAATTCCGGTTAGTTCGCCCCTAGCGGTGAAAGAAAAAAAACACAGAAAAGCCGCAGCCTCTAAATAAGCCGCATGGCTCAAAACATCTGACAAAAGTAGCGGCTAATGGTCCGCAAAATACGGTACTTGCCTCCTATAACCTGGACATTGCTAGAGATTATAGATTGTGCATTCAGACCTGCTTAAAATGACTTGCACTATTTAGTTTAGTTCATTTATTTAATGAGACTGTGGCTTGCAATAGTAATTGTACCGCTGGTTCTTTTCCACATTTTGTCATGTCACCACCCCAAACTTAAATAAATTGTATTGGTATTTTTGTGAGAAAGCGGCACAAAATTGTGAAGTGAAAAGGCAAGGCAATTCAAAGTGCTTCACACAACAGGAAAAGAGAAATCATTAAAATGAAACGCAGATTCCCCATGTTTAGTCCTGACTCTGGGCACCAGCAGGAGGCCAGGTCCCTGTGGTCCTCAGAGTCCGAAATGGTTCATATGGCACCAACATGTCCGAGATGTACTTTGGTGCTAGGTCATGGAGAGACTTGTAATACAAGCAAAGCTGCTTTGAAGTTCCCTGAGCCACAGGGAGCCAGTGCAGAGACCTGAGCACAGGACTAATGTGATCGTACTTCCTGGTTCTGGTCAGAACCCGAGCAGCAGCGTTCTGGATGTACTGCAGCTGTTTTAACAGCTCGTTTGGAGAGGCCAGTGAGCAGGCCGTTACAGTAGTCTAATCTACTAGAGACAAAAGCATGGATAAGTCTCTCCAAGTCTGGTTTAGACACTATACTTTTGATTTTGGCAATGTTTTTTAGATGGTAAAAGGCTGCTGATGTTATTGATTTGACGTGGCTGTTAAAGTTAATTGAAAACTGCGGTCAAAAAGCCTCTCCTATAAACAACCTTTTCAAGGATTTTGACCAAAAATGGCAGATCAGAGATGGGCCAGTAATTACTCAGTACTGTTCAAGACTGCTCTTTTACCAACAGCTCACTGACTTCCTCTTAATAAACAAATCATTTGTGTCATGATCCTTCCCTGCTGCTGCTCCTTCCTCCTCCTCTCCCTGCTCTTCCTCCTCTTTTCTCCTTATTTGTCAGTTCCTGGGTGGATCCTTCATTCCCGCCTCCTGCTGAGTTCCACACCTGCAACCCATCTCCAATCACCACCTACTACTTCTCAAGCAAGCTGACCAGTCTCCAGCGCCAGATCGTTCTGTCATGCTGTGTGGTGCATGTTCGCTCAGGCAACTTGTTCCATTTTTGCTATTTTTGTTATTCTTAACACTTACCTGCATTTGTTTCCCGTTTGCTCCAGTGCCTCTCATGCGACCAGCTCCCGTTCCTGTCAACCACCTACGCCTCTGCTGTCTCGTTGGATCCACTCAACCCTCTCCCAGAACCAACTTCTCGTTCCAAGACTATTTTGTTTCTTGTCACAATAAACTTTGATTCTGCCTTTTTGGGTCCTTCAGTCTTGTTCTTAACAATTTGATGTTTTCCAGTCAGGTTTTAGACCTAATCACAGCACTGAGACTGCTCTTGTCAAGGTGACAAATGACATCCACCTGAACACTGACGCGGGTAAAGCCTCAGTCTTAATTCTGTTAGATCTGAGTGCTGCTTTTGACACTGTCGCTCATGGGATCCTCTTACAGAGACTAGAGGACTGGGTGGGCATCACTTGCACTGCCCTAAATTGGTTAAGGTCCTAGCTGGAAGACAGGAAGTACTTTGAAATTGGTAACTGTCTCAGACCAGATGTCCCTGACCTGTGGGGTGCCCCAAGGGTCAATGTTGGGACCCCTTTTGTTCAACCTCTACATGCTGCCGTTAAAACACATTTTCACTGCGCATCAACTGGCCTATCACAATTATGCAATACGACACTCAGGTCTATGTTTCACTGACGGCAGGTGAATATGGACCAGTGGAATCACTGTCACTGCATCAAACAGATCAGTGTGTGGATGCAAAACAACTTTCTCCAGCTGAACTCAGACAAGACTGAAATCATTCTTTGGCCCACAGAAACAAAGAGAAAGTATTAGCAGTCACCTCCAGAGTCTCGCTCTAAAACCTACACATCAAGTTAGAAATCTGGGGGTAATAATGGACTCAACTTGAATTGTAACAGCCACGTCAAATCAATAACATCAGCAGCTTTTTACCATCTAAAAAACATTGCAAAATCAAAAGTATAGTGTCTAAACCGTCGTTAAAGATACAAAAGGGCCACAGAGAAGGTGGAGGGAGGTGTCGACGAAAAAACTTTATCCCTGACCTGCCTGGTGTGTTCCTTGGACTTTATGTCCTCGTTTAGTCCTCAACCTTCCCTTACACACTTCTGTGGCCTTCACGGAACAGCAGTATTTATACTGAGATTAGATTACACACAGATGGACTTTATAGAATCAATAGGTCAACATTCAATCTTTTAACAATTAAACTATATATTGTGTACAATTTTCCTTTCACTTCACTAAGGTTATATTTGTTGCTCTTTCACAACAAATTTCAAAACTTTGGATATGAACTCAAAATGTCACACGTTAAAATGTGAAAATTAACATGTTAAAATGTAAAACCCAACTTGAAAATTAATTTGTGAAAATTAATTCCTTAAAACGTGAAACATAACTTGTTAAAACATGAAACTCAAAACAATAAAACATGAAAAATAATTAGTACTTAACTCCTTTTTAAAACAGTACATTTTTTAAATTAATACTTTCTTGTATTAATAAAGTAGCTTGAAACTAATATTAACTCCACACTGGCAGTTCTGAGTTTTTGTATACTACAAAGTACTTAATATATGGTGAACAACAACACAACTCAACAAAAATCACAAAATCATATTAAAACCACTGTAACATTAACATGCAGAAGTAAGACAAATAAAGAATATAACATTTGTTTTGATAATAAAATACACATTTGAAAAGGTATCTATAGAACATAATTATTTCCCCGTATTAAGAATTCTTTGCCTTGAGTGTAGATTTTTAGTACTTCTGTCCCCTCTGAAATTCCCAAGAAGTACTGGACAATAATAGGAATGTCTTTCTAATATCTATAGTCTGGAATGATTAATAGTAGTGACTGGCACATAGCAGTGTGAGTCACCCAAACCATCTGCCCCTTCCTCCCTCACCTCTGCCAACATGGCCGACACTCGCTGCCTCTGCCCTCTCTCACCTTCGTTGACCAGGCTTCATCAGCAGCCTCCCAGCCCTGATGGATGGCCTGTCCACTCCACCCAATGACTAAAGCTCTAGAAGCCAGCATCTTCCACACCACCTCATTTCACCACAATTATTACTGTCTCCCGCTAACATATTTTCCACTTTTCAGTCTGCCATCTCAAATATAATGCCAAGATATAAAATTATTACCTTATCCAGTCAGAGGTTTCATAACAATTGAACTTCTTAGTTTCAGCTTTTTGGGAATTAGAATGCTACAGGTTCATGACAGAAATGCAAAGATGTTTCAGAAGTTAATAAAAAAATAGATTTACTAGGCTAGATTAAGAACATTATGGATAATTTAATTATTAACATATTTTAGATGTTTATAGGGCTAGGTTTGATTACAGTAATCTTTAGATTGCATATAAAATTGAACTGCCACTTAAGTAAATAATCTAGAAACAGTGGTCTAGTGGAGGTGGGAGACTCGAGTCAGACTTGATTTTCTAAGATATATATATATATATATATATATATATATATATATATATATATATATATATATATATATATATATATATATATATATATATATATATATATATATATATATATATATATATATATATATATATATATATATATATATAAGATAGAAGGCATGGATTTACAGACCTTTTTCAAGTCTGTTCTTTCTAGAGCTGCCTAGTGCTCACGTAGTGAATGTCATCCATAAACTTTATTGGGTGAACGTTTAACGTCTAATCTTAATTTCTTAACTCACACATGTCAGTTTTAATCCATCCAAAGAAGATCACATTTCCATTGTCCTCCGCTGAAGTGATTTGAAGGGCTGCATTTGTAAAACTGCAAGTAGTATGAGGATCACAAATCTGGCGCATTTACGCACATAGTCCTGGTCATGGTTATATATATATATATATAAAGTTTATGGATAACATTCATGAGCACTAGGGAGCTCCAGAAAGAACAGACTTGAAAAAGGTAACAGTCTGACCTCAATAAATCCATGCCTTCCACCTTTACAGAAAAAAAGTTTTTATTTGAAGTAAATTTACCTTGTGTTTTGTCAAAAATATACTGTCACAGACTTATAATGTTGTGTAGCCTGTGTAGCATTGTTAAGTGCAGCAACACTGCTCGCAGCGATGCGCAACAACTCAAAGTTAACTTGACCCTGGTGTTTCCCTTTTGGGAATCACCTTCGTCAAATGTCTGGACTGAAATCAGGTGAGCATTTTCTATTTCTGAAGCCATAATCCACTCAGTTTGGAAGCCCAGCACAGGTTGAGCAGGGGCGGATCGGAGCATATGGCTCACTGAAAAACTGTCAGACATTCAGTTTAAATTAAATAATATTGACTCCCCCAGGCTGTGTAGACTGGCTGTACATATTGAACATTCTAACACATGTAGAAATCAATTTAAATCAATTTGGACTTCAAAAAAAATCAACATAGTAAACATTTACAAAATAGGCAATACATTTAAAATTTATTGGTTTCAGGATTAAAATGGAAAATCCTGCTACTGCACTCCAGCTATGATCTGATTTATCTTCCTTCAATTCATTTGTTTTTATAAATCGAACACTCTGTGTCCCTGAACATAATATACATACATAACATAGTATCGTAAGATTTGGCAACTAGCCTAGAATGTTCAGTATGGCATATGATCTCCGTGGAGACAAGCAGTGGCCCCTCCAGACCCAGGTATAAGTCAGATCTGCTCATAATAAGAATGTAGATTTTTCAGGGTAACTGTAATTGAATAAACTCAAGCTAAAGAGATAGATGCCATAGTGGAACATTCCAGGCAAAACGATAACAGCTCCATAGACACAAGCAGGTAGCGGACCCCCACCAGAAAAGTTGCATAGTGGACCTTCAATATGAACAGGATTTGCTATTTCCTATTCTGCTTGGAAGGCTCCATAAAAGTCTGCACAGTGTGCAATATTTTAAATATTTTTTAATTTAAATACAGGACTATTTTACATAATAGGCTTAACATTAGATGTGTAGGTTAAATAGAGCAGGCAATTTACAATTAATTGTGAACCTGAGGTTCAGTCTTTATACTATGGTAACAACGGATGCAAATCAGAATATAGCGACAATTCGGCATGTTCATTAATATGCACTACTTCGACCAAATAAAACAAATAATACTAATATCTAAAAGCCATAATTTTATTCACAATTCATCCAGCTATAGGAAACCTGTAAAATCCCTCATTAAAAAAAATAAATAAAAAACCCAGCTGCTTGGTCCTCCGCACTTTTGGAAATGTGATGCCAGTACTCACTAAGGCCTGATACAAGCTATAGCACAAGCTTAAAGATTGTCACATAC
>BJKM01000628.1:235000-275000 GCA_015082035.1 Chaenogobius annularis
CTGGTGGAGTGCAAAAGAGGTAAAGCGCTGATGAGGGGTTTAAGTAAAGCAAGTGAGAGTTGACTAATGCCAGTTAAGTGTGTGGTCGTAAAGACAGCAATCTGTCCCATGGAGACTCGGGCGGTAAAAAAACCCTTAAGTAGGAGGAACATAAAAACCCAAGGGAACCTGCTATGTGTGTAATGAGGATCATTCACAAGCAATGGATGAAACTTTATACTGTATTGATTAACCACAGCATTTCCCAGAACACAGATAGATCCTGATACATTGTGGTTTGCCAAGATAGGGTTAATCGACAAACCTCTCCCATTAGCTTCATTTAAGAAAAGCAAGTGTTTTGACAAGGAGTGTCCTACTTTTCAATCAACTGTTCTGCTCTAGGAGTTGTATTTTCCTCTGTACATCATGACGGTTTATCTTACAGAAACCAGTGATGGCCCTATAGTTAGGATAACCCACTGCACTACTGTTTCATAAATATGTCACAATTCATCTCTATTGACCTTATTGATACAGAGTGAATTGAGCTGAAATGTAAACACCTCCTACCCCCCACCGTTAATGCAAGATCTGGGCTCTGCCAGGTTCGAGTATAAGCAACACAACTGTGGCCGCAAATTCCTTGTCTTGACGTCATTCTGGCCATCCAGACTCTCTGGCACCAAAATACTATTTGGACCTTTAATACCAACATCGTGACTTACAAGAAGTAGATTGAAGGCTACTGTGACCTTTTTAATGTATTCATCTGTTTGTCTAGTCTAAGCTGACCATATTACTGTCTGCTATCCACAGCTAACACACAAAAACACTAGCCAGCTGGCCCACACTATTGATTTAGGCAACGATCACCAGTGGTAAAGAGTTGAAGTCAGCGCACACAGGACACCATCAGTTGTGACCCAATAGAGAGTCTGTGTATGTTTTTCTCTGGCTTTCACGATCATTCAGTCCTAATGGTGTTAAGAAAGAATGGCTTCCCAGAACCTTATCAGAAGAGGTACTTCTAGGAAATTGAACACAGGGAAAAGCCATTGTTCTTTATAGGAAGACCTTCATGATCTTGAGATTGTTAAAAGTAATGCGATTTGACCATTCATTGTTTAGAACATAACTTTTTCTGAGTAGAATTATCAAGGTGAAACATCATAGGTTTCAATCAACTTTTTAAATACAAAGGTTGAGTGATGACACTTTTACACAACAGACTATGGATATATATTGAGCGCTATCCTTGGTACTGAAACTTGTATTCAATTTAAATATTTCAGTGATTGATTAAATAATGATTGTATTCCATTGCTTGTACCAGAAAGCAAGGGAAGGGGAAAAGGTTTTTTTTTTCTCAAACCAGCACAAAGTGACTGGATAATTGAATGAAACAATATATTAATATATACTAATAAATAATATAAACAATCAGAATCAGAAAAGGGTGCAAGATACAACAATGAATAATAATAGTAGCAAAATATATCAAAAATGGCATGCATACAATTTTGAATTTACAAATAGAATAAAATAGACTTGCCATATATACACAATTTACAGTTGGTCAGAATAGTGCAAAAAAAAAAAAAAAATAGTAGTGCAATGAATGGTTACTGGATAATTGTTAAAGTGGCAGGAGTCAAGTGTTCATGAGTCCAACGGCAGAGAGAGAAGAAACTGTTCTTGTGGCAGGAGGTTCTGGTCCGGATGGACCGTAGCCTCCTGCCTGAGAGGAGTGGCTCAAATAGTCCAGATCCAGGGTGAGCAGGGTCAGCTGTGATCCGACCTGCTCGTCCCAGAGCCCTGGAGACGCACAGGTCCTGCAGAGATTGAAGTCTGCAGCCGATCACCTTCTCAGCAGAACGCACAATGCGCTGTAGTCTCTGTTTGTCCCTGGCTGTGGCTCCAGCGTACCACACGGTGATGGAGGAGGTGAGTATGGACTCAATGCGCGACACGGTAGCACAGCGGTTAGTGCTCTCTATTCACAGCAAGAAGGTCATGGGAGCCTTTCTGTGTGGAGTTTGCATATTCTCCCCATGTCTGCATAGGTTTCCTCCGGGTACTCCGAATTCTCCTACCACTAAAAACATGTGTATGAATGAGAGTGTGTTGTAACAGTAAATGATGAAAATTAGCCCACCGCTAATCCGGTGTGTTTACATGTATGTTAATTAATGTGCTCTGTCCAAATAAATATAAATTCAATTAATGGCGTAAAACTGCACCATCATCTGCACTGGAAGCTTGGCTTTCCTCAGCTGCCGCAGGAAGTACATCCTCTGCTGGGCCTTCTTGATGAGGGAGCTGATGGTGGGCTCTCACTTGAGGTCCTGGTTGATGGTGGTGCAGAGGAAGCAAAAGGAGTCTACGGTGGTCATGGGGGAGTCCGTCAGGGCGAGGGGGGGCTGGAGGGCTGTGACTGTCCTGAAGTCCATGATAAACAAGCAAAACTTAATGTGTAATGCATTTTAAGGTAAAGTACAAGCAATAGATCTATAATTATCCAGTAGTTTCAGCCAGGTAATGTAGAACACTAAGCTTGGGGCTGCAATCCTTGCTTCTTGTGAAAGCCGGAGCATGACAGCAGCCACTCCCAAGATATAGAGCATTCTGACCCATTACACTCACAACCAATTTGTTCAAAAGGTTTGCCATAATTCATTCACTGGACAAACTACTTGCAACTGCACAGACGTAAGCTTATTTATTCACCAACTGAAGTATTTTTTTCTGGCACTAAAACAGCCCTGTATTCTAGTGCATGTGTATGGGCATGCGCAAGCCAGGCCTGTAAGCAAGACCACCTCTGTTAAGGCAAGGAACGTTCCAAGAGTAGTTCCAGTCAAATTCATGTGCCAAGTCTGGGGAATTAAATGTCAAGACAATGGGGGCATAAACCTCAAACTGCTGCTTTCAAATAGATGAAGTCATATAGTCTGCGTTATATAGTACATGCAAATACTTTACACATTACCTCACAACCTCACACACTGTTCTCAATTTGATGAACTGCAATACGACAAATCAGGCTAAGAATGATTAGCCACTAATGTTGCCAGCATATAGTGGAAAAATCTGTTCGGCTTCATTTAATGTATTCATTGATATTTCATCACTTATTACAGCAATGGAAGCTGGAACCTCTATGGGCCTTTGGTGGGGAGCACACTAACAGTGGCGAATAGTCTTAGAGCTGACACAGACAAACCCAAACAGACAATCTGGAGTGCTTTATTCCACCAACTGCCAATATGTGCTTGTCTTTGGACAGTACTTTTTTTTTTTTTTTAATCTTTGAGACCAGAATAAAAAAATATTTGAACCAGCACTCAGTTGGTCACAAGCCAGCACACTCAAAGCCCAGAAAATATTTATAGTTTTTAACATGTGCATACACCCAATAATTAAACATTAAGAATTTTATATTCCAATGCTAGTTCTATCAAATGTATATTCAACCATAGTTCTGCCCTTTCTGAGAGATAATTTTGCAGTCAATCACGCACTTTACAAGTATCTTTTAAACCAAAAGAATGGCATCTGATATAGACCACTGTGAGAAAGGTTAGTTTTGCTCTACAATAATGTCTTTTTGCAATTGTAATCCTGCTATGTGCAATACATTTATAAACACAGCCTTCTCAAAAAAAAAAAATCAGGTTTGTATTTCCAGTTGTGGCTGAACATTTATTGTTTATGCATTATTTAGTTTGCATCGCTTTGACGATATTTGAAAATGGGTATTTTCTCAATGCGTGTTTTGGTTAAAATAATGATCGTACAAGGCAAATTCTGTCAAAGTGTCCCTCAGCCAGGAAGAAACACGTAACAGATGAGAGGGTACAGGGAGTCTAACACACTATACAAACACACATACCTATCCATACCAGGCCTAACCTGAGACAACCTCTTCATAAACCGAACAACTGAATCTCTATTTGATTGCTTTGGGGAGTTTTGGGAGGGAAAACGAGACACTCATCTCTCAGAAAGCTTTTGCAACATGGCAGCTGTCTTTCTCAATATATGCCCAGCCAAGCAGAAAGATCTCTGGAAAAAAGGGATGTGTAAGAGAAACATACAAAAAGTCATTGTGTATCCCCAGTGCAATCTATGTTTCAGATGCACCAAGACCAATATCTGATACTGGAAATTTGGATGGATCAGGTATGGGTTTCACACACACACTTCCAATACCGATCCGATACTCCATTAAGCTTTTTTGAGTCACAAACACAATTTTACCAACTTCAACACGGTAAATATGGAAATGTCCTACTTCATTTTAAAGCTCCGAACCTAAAGTCACTTATTTTAAAATCAACACATTTATTTAACAATATTTTCTGCTGATTTGCTTTAGCAAATTTACTGTAATGGGTGTATGAATTATATTACTAGCCATTACTAAAAACAACTTTTAGCATATTCATCATGTTCAAGGTTGCTAAGGAAATCGGTTGATATCGTGTCAGACCTGAAAAAGATGGATCAGTGCCCTAATTTACGTATGTTGCATTCAGACATACAGCGCCAACATTTCTAGCCAAGAGGAGATGAAAAGGAGAGAGAAAGAGAGTGATAAAGAAAGAGAGAGAAAAACAGAAAAAGAAAGAGAAGGCTGGGACGAGAGTGATGGACTCCCCTCCCTCCCAAGAGGTCGATGACATCAATAAGAAGCTAATAATCCTGCCTGGAGCTAACTTAGAAGGGCTTGCCAAAGCTATCCTCTGCAGTCTGGGCCCTTTCCTCCTCCACATACATCCCCCCATAGGACCACTGGTTTTGCAAAAGGAGGTGCGCAGTGAAAAGAGGGGAGAAAAGAAAGGACATTTTGCTCGTCCTCACGTTTTGATATTGATGAAGGCCGCTAGAGACCGTCTGCTATTGATTACGCCTCTTTTTCTTTGGGGCTGCGATGCTTGTTATGGGTGGCACGTCTACAGAAGGGCTTTGTAATGTGTGCGTTTGTGAATTTATGCATATTTATTATGTCCTATTGTTTTGCCTCTTGTAATTTTTTTTAGAAGGCACGTTAATTTGATGCTTGATTGGGGGGAGCGTGAACCAGTTTGCTCCCTATGGCGGGTGCGTCACCTGCAAACAGTTCAGTAATTGCTTGCCCACACGCACACAAAAGATGCATCATATGAAAGGAAGTGAGACATTGTTGAGATTAAACCAACAAATAGGTAAATTGGAGTATAGTAAATGTTAAGTTAAGCAAAAAGAAATCTCCTTACATAAGCAGTTTGATAGGATTAACTTTTTGTGCACACGCAGTCTTTTGTACAAAAATCGAACATACCACACACATGTCCACTGTATATACGGTGCACACCAACTTCCTCACAAGGAGAGAAAACTATGATGTCATCTTTTTTATGCCCCCTGTATTACAGTGCTCATTATGAGAGGAGAAAGTTAACAACTAATGCCACCTAGGGGTGACTGGGTAAAACTGCACAAAGCATTACAACATTTTTGATGAAAAAAAAAAGGAAAAAAGTAGAGCTATACAATATAAGACAATATGACAACTATGAATACTACCAAACACTATTGCAAGGACAATGCATATATCAAGCATGATCATAATATTCAATTATTCTATCTTTGTATAAGTTTGATGATTTGTGATGTACAATAATTTAGATACTGACATATAGTTATAAACATGAAGTGGAATGTCTAATAAACGCACAGTTTAAAGAGTTTCTCAATTTATATAATATTCTAAGCTCCTCACAATCAGGTTTCACAAAGCAACATAGCACCACAACTGTAGCTCTTAAAGTTTTAAAGCATAACTAAGTAACTCGATAGAGCTCCCCCTGCAGCTCCCTCGTGAAAATATATCAGTATCAATACTTACGAAAAATAAACGCAAAATCTTTTTAATTTTTTTCCCCTCAACATATTTTTTTTTTCTTTCTTTATCATAATAAGACAATAACATAAAAAACAAAAACATTTCACATTGCCAAACATAAAAAAATAAAAAACAAGGTTTCTCAGGAGAGTTGCCTTTGGGTCGATGTTGGCAAATGTTGCAAGGCTAGTTTTCCGCCCAGAGACAGCAGGGGGCGACGGCGAACACTTCAAATGCCCCGAAAATACATATTTAACCATCACGGGGACTTACAAAGACGTTCAATAAGGTGAAAATGTGACTTAGTTCTGCTTTAAATGATATATATCAGAATCACTCAAAAGCCTTCAATACTGTAGACTAGACTGTGCTTAAACAAAAGTTGCACATTATTGGGCTCTCACATCACACTGTTGGCTGGTCTGCAAATTACCTGTCTGTCAGGGCACAGTGTGTAAAGGATCAGAACCAAAAAAATCTTCTTTTTATTAACTACATAAACAACCTTGTTAAAAATATCACAGATACAAACTTGCACATGAATGCTGATGATACAATCTTGTACACCTCAGCTGAGCTTGCTTTTTTCTCCAAGTGGATTTGAATCAACTGGACAGCAAGTTTTATCATTTAAAACTGGTTTTAACCCAGACAAGACCAAATACATGTTGTTCTCAAAAAGCAAAGCTAAACTCAAAAACCACCCCCCAATTACCACACAAAGTAAGGTCACTCAATTGATATATATCAGTGCTTCTACTGATGTTTTACATGCTTTGGACACGGTTTTTCATGGTGCAATACATTTTTATAGCAAACTTGAGGTCTCTGACCCATCACTGTGTTCTGTATGCTCGGGTGAGTTGGCCCTCCTTGGCCCACCGTAGATTGAAATACTGGCACCTTTTAATTTACTCATCTATTCTTGGATTGGTGCTGCCTTATCTCTAACATAGGAGGGAGACGCAGCAGCTCCAGCCTGCACTCTCAGGACCTGCTCCTGATCTCTGTGCCCAGGACGTGCACAGATCTGGGGAAAAAGGCTTTTAGATTCACTTTGAATGAACTCCAGAGGGAATTTAAATTAAACAAGCTAGTTTTGTTGGATTATTTCAAATTACTTTTAAATGAACTTTAAACAAAACTTTCAATCTGCAAGTCTTTTATTTGAGTAACTTTATGCTGACTGCCTGTGAGTGTTTGTGAAATGTTGTGAGTTGTTGTTGTGCTATTGTGCTGCTACCTCTTGGCCAGGACACTCTTGCAAGAGATTTTTAATATCAATGAGTTTTCCTCTTTAAATAAAAGTTAAATAAATAAAAAATAAAATCACTTCTCCTCACCTCTTTGGTGATGTTGTCTTGCACCAGGCTGTACAAGGGCACTACACGACTTACATCCAGCAGCACAGGGGTAGGTGAGGACTGTTCTCCGTTCCTCCCTTTCCCACTGTGCCCTCTGGTGGACAAAGCGCCCATCATGCCCTGGTGGTGACACAGGTGGCAGCCAGTCGGACAGCTGCCCATCTCCTCACAGCTGATCTCCACACCGGTAACTATGTCGTCTGAGAGCAGCTGGCTCTTTTGCAGGGCTGACAGGTAGCTGATGAAGGGCAGTGACTTCAGCTCCCGTCGGCCTCCAGCTGCAGCACTCTGTTCTGTAGCCTCTGGAAACAAAAATCACCAGCCATCTTAGACAATCTGTTGAACTTTGAATTGAATGTTATACTTGCATACCTTCTGCAGTATTAGAACGTAACATTCTACAATTACTGACCCTATAAAGCGATTTATGGTACTCTCAGTTACAGCAGTAAAGAACACAGTCCAGGAATTGTGTCGGCATCTGTATTCACTTTTCCTTAGTGTCAGATCCCTGGCTGTTATTTGTTTTATAGACAATAAATGAATGGAATGATATGGTGAATGGAAGGCAGGGGTGTGTGTGAGGCTTGCCAATTGTTGGTTACCAGGGCTTTGTGCACCACACACCCCACAGATTGTAGTAGACTTGGGGTAAAATCCTTGCTTTCCTTTGGATCTATATTATACTGTATAACAGAGCCCCACAGTTAATTATGTCTATAAGCAACATGTGACATTATTTTAAATAAATGTAAGAAAACTGAAGTGCATGTTTTTCCTCATTTAAGGGAAGGTTATGTAGATTATTTATTTCATAAATATGACATCTGTGTCCCCAAATGTTTCTTTATAATAACAACTGTACCGTTGAGTACATTTCTTAGTTACAAAAACAATGGATATGGGACAAATTGTTGATGCTGCCATTTGGTGTTTTGGTGTTTGGACGATTATCCAGTCAGAAAGCAGAATGAGCTACTGTGAGTCTATCGTTGGGGTTTACCTGTTCCAATGCTGAAATCCAGTTGCTTATAACCTAAAAGGCCAGTTTCTGATCTGAATGGTCACAACCTAAACCAAGCAAACCATTAATCATCGGGGATTTTAGATTTATTTAGACTTATTTAGTATTTGAATAAACTTGGTATAACTATATATATATATATTACATTCAGCTAGGAATTAGATATTAACAAATTATTATGTAAAAAAAGTCAAAGTACAAAACAAGACAAATATAGGTCGGTTATACTTTAAATTTAGTTTTTACGTCCCACTGTGAGGAAAGTGTGGCTGGGTCTGGCACAATACTCCAGCTTCACAGCAGGAAGGTCACAGGTTTGACTCTCGGGTTGCCTGGGCCTTTTTGTAAGCAGTTTGCAGGTTTTCCCCTTGCCCTCCAGGCACTCCGGTTTCCCACATCAACCCGAAAATGCACGATAGGTAAAATCCTGACCAAGCCAAGCTCAAGATATGGAGATGGGTCCCCGAGCCCTGTCCATCAGCAGAATGGGTCAATTGCAGAGAATGAATTTCCTTCATAAGATATTAATACAAAATATATCTTAAAACCTAAGTTAATTCAGTGAAATAATAAAACCATCTTTAGGTTTACTTTATTGTTTCTATGTGAATGTGTACATGTTATGAGATTAAACTGAAAAAAACCAAAATGAGTTGAACATGTCGTGTCTCACCTTCAGCAATAAGTAAGCACAATTTAAAAAGGAATGCAAACTGTCGTTAATTTAACTTATTTCGCGGTTTAAAAAAAATAGAAATAACTCAATATAGGAAGTTCTCACAGTACCTAAGCAATACAGCTACCCAGATTGATGGTGTTTTTGTTGGAAGAAAAACATCCTAACCAAACGACATGAGAAGTGATGTATTGTCATACTAATGATGTTTAGGCTACAATAACATACTCCCAACTACATTACAAGTGCATTAGATAAGTGCATATGTATACTATTTAAAACTACAAGTAGAGAGCATGTGCAGGTTAATTAAAATGTTATATGACCACAGTGTACTATGTGTCAGTCATGACTAGGTCAAGTGTTTATATATATTTTACATATATGTATCTATTATTATGCCTTTGAGGTTGCTTTTGAGGCTGTCAAAAAGATAGTAATAGGCCCTCAGGTAATAATTCTATATGAAGAATTGTGTTAACACACTCATGGGTTGCCGAGGAGACTTTATGAAACAAACATCCTTTTCCTCTACACAAAAATCCGATATGGCATTACTAAAGAATTGCATTTGATCATTTGTCAATGCAAAATACACATATATAATAGAAACCTGAATAAAATCAGAGATCAAATAGAGATAAAATGTGACACTTGGAGAGATTCAGAGTTACTGATCATCATATACACAATATTCTTCTTAAGGTCTATAACTTCCACTGCCTGTTAATTGAAATGTCTTAAGAATGTCTTAAGAAAGAATACTTTCAGACAATAAAAAAGTCGTATTTATAGACCCATTCTGACATCTAGTGGTGAAGATGTATTATTGCATGTATTTAAAGTATTTAAACTGATACAAATAAATGGCAAAACGTACCAAAGTCTTTTAAATAATGTATTTTGGTAATAACAGGGTAGTTACTAATAACAACAAATACATAATGATTTAGATCGTGAATATATCATGGATAGACGGATCTCATTAGGCCACCTATTATTAGCTTAATAAACTTAAGTTAGATCATGTTACGGTTACGGATGTTTACATACCATAAAGCATTGATCTTTAATAAAATCTTCAAGCCACAAACTGTCAAAATAATGGTCAACAGCTCAGATACATGCGTAAAGCACCCAGTCGTGCGTAGCGTGCGTACCATGCGTATTGTGCGTAGCGTGCGTATCGTGCGTAGCGTGCGTAATGTAGCCAGCACTGCGGTCAAGTAGCTCCTGCAGCTGCAGTGACAGAAACACAGCACGCCCATCAGGTTTTGTTTTCGTCGATCCAACTAACATTCAGGAAAGGTAAAGTTGTAGTGACGAATTACAAATGATAAGCATTAAAACAAACGGAATGCATGCTACAAGCACTTTCGTAAATGTTGGTATTTTTGTGTAGCTTGCGTTACGCAGGGGTGTAACGCTGAATTCGGCATGTATGCCTTCGTAAAGATATACTACTATGCAAGGTGTAATAATTCCATAACATTTTGTTGTAATAAGTTCAATGGGTGAAACTACGCAGGCTCTAACGTTAGCAGCTAATACTTAACAGCTGGCTACGCGGGCAAACAGCTAACTACTATTATGTCATTATTGCCCTTAAATACTCAACTTGATGTTGTATTTCAAATAAAGTGTCATCCATCACCCTTCCGTTTCTTGATGCAGCAATGTCTATTCCATACTGCTGTAGCTTTTGTTTACATATCTTCCTTGCATTAGCTGGTATGTCCCCAAAATGCATGTGATCCAACAGGTTCAAGTAGTCTAAAGTATAACAACGTTAACAACTCATACCTACTCTAGCAAAAACTGAAACGATAATAATACAAAATGCTTTCACATTTGATTTCTGTAATTAGAATTAATATACAAACATACCCAAGTAACACTTGACCTCTGTTTCATAATAGGTTCACAATGGCTGTGGAATTTCCCCAACTGGACCCGGATTTAATGCGGGAGGTTCTTGAATGCCCTATCTGCCTGGAGACGTATAACCAGGAGCAAATGAGACCAAAACTCCTGCAGTGTGGACATACAGTGTGTCGGCAGTGTCTAGAGAAACTATTAGCAAACACCATCAATGGTGTTCGTTGTCCATTTTGCAGCAAGGTGTCCAGAATGAGTAGCATATCACAGTTGGCCGACAATCTCACGGTACTAAAGATTTTTGATTGTACTACCTCATGTAGTGCTGCTGCTGCTGCTCTGATGTGCAAGTCTTGCTGCACCCGTCTGCCACGACAATACTGTCACGAGTGTGCAATTGTTCTCTGTGAGCTGTGTAAAACAGAGGGTCACATGGTCCAAGGCCATAATGTTCAACCAATCAGAGCAGCTGCTGAACAGCGGCGCAAAGAACTTGGTGCCAAACTGGAATCTTTGCGCGATGTCATGGGTGAAATCCAAAAGAAAAAGACAGTCATTGAAAATATTTCTAAAACTCTGAGGTGCAAATACCGAGCGGTTCAGCAGGACTATGCCACAGCTGAGCTCCGACTTCAAGAGGAGCTCAGTAGATCTCGAAGGACATTCACAGGCACCATGTCAGAACTGGAAAAGTCCAATGCGCAGGTCCTTGAGGAGCAAACGTATTTACTTAATATTGCAGAGGTTAAAGTTGTGTCACGCTGTGACTATCTGACAATGCGTGTGAGGCAGAGTGATACTGCTTTGCTAAAGGAAGATGGTGCCAGCAGTGATGATGACGAAGAACTGGATATTAAATGTAGTTTGCCTACTTCATTTAAAGTACAAGAGCCAGAGTTGGTTGTAATAGAGCAGTCAAAAGCTTTAGAAGTAGGAAAATTAATTGCTAAAGTGTACCCTGTTAGCACAGAAGATGAAGAAGGCACTTTAGACATAACTTTAGAAGGTGCAGTTGAGGGAGCAGTGGGGCCTTCAGTAGATTTATACAGAGATGTAGATATGTCTGCAAGTATAGAGGAGGCAATATGTGGGTCACCTGCAAATTTGAAGTCAAAGTCTTTGGATGCTGCAGAACCACCCAGAGGGGCCAACAGCGAACTACCAGCCTGCCAGTTTGTGAAGAGGATGGGCTGCAAGGGAACACTGCCTGGTTTATTTAATTTACCTGTGAGCATCTGTGTAACATCACAAGGAGAGGTTTTGGTGGCTGACCGTGGGAACTACCGCATTCAGATTTTCAACCGTAAAGGATTTCAGCGTGAAATCCGACGCAATGCCAGTAGTATTGATAATTTTGTTTTGAGTTTTTTAGGGGCAGATCTTCCCAATCTCATTCCATTATCCATTGCTGTTACACCGCAAGGACTAATTGGGGTCACTGATAACTATGACAACTCAGTGAAAGTCTATACCATGGATGGACAATGTGTGGCTTGCCACAAGAACCAGCTGATCAAACCCTGGGGCATTGCTGCCATGCCGTCAGGACAGTTTGTGGTGTCAGATGTGGAAGGTGGCAAGCTGTGGTGCCTGGCAGTGGATCGCAATATGGGTGTAGTCAACTATACACGCTTGTGCTCTGCTGTACGCCCAAAGTTTGTGACATGTGATCCAAGTGGAACAGTTTACTTCACCCAGGGCTTGGCTCTTAATTTTGAGAAACGCCACAATGAGCCTCACCTGGAAGGTGGGTTCTCCATTGGGTCTGTGGGTACAGACGGTCAGCTTGGCAAGCAGCTCAGTCATTTTTTTTCAGAGAGCGAGGACTTCCGCTGCATCACTGGAATGTGTGTGGATAACAATGGTGATTTATTGGTAACAGATAGTGGCCGAAAAGAAATCCTTCAGTTTCCCAAAGAGGGTGGTTTCAAAATTCTCATCCAGGATGGACTAACCTGTCCTGTTGGAGTGGCAACTACTCAGAAAGGACAGTTGCTTGTTCTGGACTGTTGGGACCACTGTGTCAAAGTGTACACTTACATTCAGAGAAGGCACTCCTCCACTTCATAGAAACTCTTGGAAGTTTTAGTGGTTACTGTTACAGGGTTTAACAGGTGCATTTGAAGTTTATTGGCCATAGTTCATATTGTTCTCATTCAGGCTTTATTCTTTTTTTAGTTTTTGTGTGTAGCAAAAAGAGCTACGACTTAACACATCACGTTAGAAAGACCTGTTCAGGTCAAAGGTAAGCAAGCCATCATGTGAATCTTGATCTTTTCTGGCTAGTTATGCCTAATACCAGATTTGTGTAATTAATGGATGCATTATTTGGCCGTTTAAAGTACAGGAAAGATTGGCGCAAACTCGCATTTTATTTACTTTTACAAAACGTACACCAAGGCTAATTGCCTTTGATGCACTTTATTACTGATAAATCACTGATTTAAGGGTCTGTTGCACACTCATTTGCTGAAAGAGCTCCTATCCTCACCGAATAGTGCTTAGACCAGAGTGGCAGACCAGTAAATAATACAAATGTGTTATTTTTCATCATTCAGGGAATTTAGACTGGAATAATCTTGTAGGCTCATTTTATTGGCATTTTAAATTATTAAAGTAAGTTGAGTACACATGCAAATATATAAAAAAAAACCATATCTACTTAAATAATACAACAAAAGTATTACCTTGACAGATGCAGGCTTTTTTTTGTTTTTGTTTCTTGTATAATTGCACAAATAACATTTGCAGAGTTCTGGCTTTCACACAAACATGATGTGTACGTTTTTGAGTAGCAACACTTACAAAATATGTTAAAGTTATTTGATAGAATTTTTGTTGTTGTTTATAGTTAAGTCTTGTGGTGATGTAAATACTCAGTATGATATTGACATGCCAAACTTTACTGTGCAACTTTAGGCTCTGCAAATAATCCCTCAGGTTTCACTTGAATCTACACTATGGGTTTTGTGGTGTAGCTATAGTTGGGCAACACTAATATTAATTTATGATTGCTATTTAGCCCAACTAAATTACAAACTTGGGATAAATTAGATTAAGGTACAGTACAGTACAGTTAGAATCATAGAAGCATATGTTATTCTATTAATAAGATTTAAGCAATCAAATACCCTTCAGTACAACCGACTGGCTTATAGTTAATGGATTGTTTTCACAAATTACCTTAACCTTTATTTTCCACCTTAACCAGTTTTTCTTGTTATTGTCATGTGAGAACTGTAAAAATTGCCCACTTCTGTACCATTCTTTACTAACTGGAGTTAATGCATAAAATACTACACATAATGAAGTGTCCTTTGTCTGAGTGTTTAACACTGATACATGATCTATTCACGTTTTATGACCAGGATATCGTCCAGAAATCTCTGAACTGTTCAGCAATATGTCTTTAAACCAAACTATTGTCCTTCATATGATATGTGTCATACATCTGTGGGTTTTGTCACTACTTTATATGTTAATATCAGAAAATCTAAGTGCAATAAATATATTACAAAATGAATACACTGATATATTTCTTGAAGCTTCTTGAAACCTTTAGATGTGTTGAATAATTTAAAAGGCAGCATGTCAGGCTAAATAACAAATAAACACACACTTTCTGTACAGTCATATAAAAATTATAAAATATAAAATTAACCACCAGATTAGAGCTGGCAGAGCCACTGGACATTTAACCTGCCTTGCCCCAAGTGTGTGTACATTGGTGTGTGACTGTTGTGAATGGGTGCCTTCTTGACCTTTGATTGCTTTGAAGGTAGAAAAGATTTATATGAAATGTGACTATTTATTTACCATTCGTGTATTCTTATGACCTTTCTGGTGTATAAAAGACTGCATGACACATGACTGCCAGTACAGGGCTCTGCACAGTGCTCACCTTTCTGGTACTGCAGCCAGAGCTGCTGCTGGGCCTTCTTGCTGGGAAAGTGGATGCTGCAGCTGAGCTCAGAGCCATACAAGGCTTCAGACACATAGTGGGTGCCAAATTGTTGGAGAAAAGCCAGGAGTTCCTCTCGCGTACTATCTGCTGATAGTGTCTTCAGTATCTTAGAAAAACCTGTCAGAATCAGATTCTGGTTACACAGCTGGCAAGAAGTTAAAAAAATTAAAACATCTCGAAGCATTCCATTTAAGACAACTCTGTACTGGACACATACAGTATATACATACATGAAGTATAAAGCTCAATAGATCAGTCGTTCTCAAACCCGGCACTCAGTTGAGGGAGGTGAGATAATTTGAAGATACAATATAGGTATTTAAGCATGTATTTATTGAAAGAAAGTATATTTTCTGTGATATGTGGAGGAAATGACACAATACACCACTCAAATAAATAGAACTTGATTCAAATGTTTTTCCAACTGAAGTTTAAATTGGCATACATTTTATTTTGTTGTGGGGGTCCCTGGTTGCACATCATTTTCTGGGGGTCCCAGCCTGAAATAGTCAACTACCATGTTTGAAATGTTATTGTTAAAATGAAGTCATTGTTGTTCAATAATCATTGTATCTTATGATACGCGTATGACTGTATGTATGCCATGCAAACATTTGTTTTATTGTTTTGGATAATGGCGGCTCAAATGGCAAGTATCACCATCAGTAAATATTTCTAAGGATATGAACTTGAAAAAAGAACCGCTGCAAAGGAAAACTCAGCTGAACTTTTTTTAAAAAGAGTTGGCGGGCGAGATTGGGTGGTGGGTGAAAAAAATGCTCTGAGCCTCATATGCTCTGAGCAATCAAAGCATGAGAAACTGAACAAATACTCTGGAGTAAGTTAAGGATGAAGGGCACGCTAGGCACAAGATTTAATTCATTAAAAGTTGATTTAGAAATACTTATTTCAGTAGCATATTGACAAGGCTTTTTATATACTGGGAAAAAGTGTGTTAAAGTATATATGTATGTTGAGGTCAATACCAATTTAATCACCACACAATATTACAGGTCCATTTAACTAATAAATCACATAGATTAAGTATAGATTGGTAATTATACATAAAATGTACATATGTGTGGATATATAGATGCATGTGTTTATTAAAAATATGTTTGCGTAAAATGAATGGTATGACTCTGGTAGTAATCTCAAATAGGGTGATGGAGTGGGAGTTTGAGCCTTGTACAGAGTTGCTACGAAGATAATCTCATGTGTGAACCTATAACTTCAACCGCGCCTCACTAAATGAGCATCTGAAAGAGAAGGAAAAAAAATAATAAAAATTATATATCTATACTATATAAATATTATATATATATATATATATATATATATAGTATATATATAGTATATATATATATATATATTATATATATATATTAATTATAATAACTTAATCTTTTTTTTTTTGGGCCAATAAAAATGAATTATTGAGTTTGTGGAACTTTTTATTAATATATTCACCTTTTCACTTTCAAACATCAAAGTCCAAAGTCTTTTTTACATACAAAGCAGATAAGATAGTGCATAAGGTCTGACTGCATAATTGGCATTTGGAAGTGCCAATTCAATAACCCAATTTTACACCAGTTCAGAACTAAAGTTTAATGGAGAGGGGTAAAAAATATGCTGCCAAAAGTTGAAATTGTGCCTACAAAAAATGGCTTTCTACCGCTTCTAACCAAAGAATCTCTTGTACAGTATCAGTGACAGAACCAATTTATGTAAAAATCTCAAGGGCCAGTGTGAACCAAATACCAATTTAGCTAATGGAAGGATTAGAGAGCAAAGGTGGAGGTTTCTTTTTAAGCCCAAAGTGACTCTGGCCCCAAGGGACGCCACAAATAGTCAAGTATAGGATAAAAGGACTGAAGAAGAGGTTAAGTAAAAGCTATTCTTTTGCAGTGTGACTGCTGAAAGTCTTATACAAGTTATGTAAGGCCTATATATATAGTTTGGATATGACAATGCTGGCCTGTGAAACACGTTGGCATGACTGCATATAAGTGATTCTTAGTTCGCGATTAAACGTGTGAAATATCTCATCTCCTCCCAGGGTTTCAAAGAAATGTGAGCTCTAGCAGCTGTTGGTGCATCCACCGAGTGGTTGGGTCATCATTTATTTGTCGCATATAAGAACGGCATCGAGCCATAGTCAACCAGTGTTCAGACATAGTAATATATAAACGTGCTGACTTTCGCGATATTTAAATTCAGATAGCTCTGTTTAAGATTAATCTTTTATAAGTAGTATGTGACATAACACTTAAGTGTTTAGATCAGAAGAAAGACATAATAAAACTCACATTAGTAGTAACTCACTAGTTGTATCCTGACAAGTAAAACACATGACGTTGTTGTGATCATCAACCGCTATGTTTCTAGTCTGACAGCAAATGAACAGTAGATGCACAATTCACACATCTAGATGTTCAGATGTACATTTTAAAGTGTTGTATGTTGTGACTTCACTTTATTTGTATAATATAGTTTGTCTTTTTAAATCATGTAATAAAGTGCAGTATTTCACACTGATTGCTTACATTACCGCCTCTGGCGGGGCTTACACTATATTCCCACACATACAGATACAGATTGAAAGTAAAATGCATTTGCATCTCCTCCTTCACTCACCCGTGAAGCAGCTTGCAACGTAGGCAGGTTGGGCTCGGACAAGCACCCCTCGACACTGTGCTCCTCTAACAGCGCAAGGCTAGGCTACACGGGATGTGTATCACAGATCGCAGATAGACCATGTGCTTCTGCCCACGTGCTCTCAGCCGCATGTAAGACTGATGGGAAGAGTTCGCTTGATTCGCATACGGTGTAAGGTTGTTGTCTCTGAAAAACAATTTAACCAGCATCAACGGAATAGATGTAATACTCACGTGTTACAGCATGCCATATGCATAAACGTGTGGCTTTCGATGTGTGTTCAGTTATAGTACATGATCAAACGGTTGTTTGACTTCAACGTATATAATTGTAGAATGGCATGTATCAAGTGTAATTAAGATATGATGAAATCATCGAGCACCATAGTGTATCAGGGGTGCATTTAACGGTCAGTGAATACTTCTACGGAACATTTCACGTGATATACTAGTATAGCATAAAACGTAATAGGTGATGTCCCAGAGTTCAGTGTCGAGGTGACAATTAAATAGTTGAGACTCATATGTGGCAGTCAAGTGGTTAGTCGCATTAACCTTATGTGACTTTGAGACCAAGACTGATGTATTGGAGTCAAAGTCTACGCTCATTTATTATCTGAGTCGGTGTATTGCTCCATCACGATACGTTTGTTTACTCAGCAGTCTGTCTCGAAAGTGTCTGAAGCGGCACATAACACCACATTTGAGTTGTTTGGTACTCTGTATGACTGATGGATTGTCAGGATGTGTTCCACCTCTGCATTATGTGGGTGACTATAACGGTTGATAGATCTACAGCTTCTGGTGTTCCAGAACCGCATATAAACATTATGTGTTACTTCCACGTGTTCTCAGATTGCATAACGTGTGACTCAACCGTCGTCTCAAGTTGCTATAAAACACGCAAGTGACTCACATGAATTGTTCATGTTTCTCTAGACATTACACAGTAGCTAGACCTCACTTGTGCTAGTCTAGTGTGGATACTCGCAGATTACACGCAGCGTGGCTCACGGTTTCAAGGATGCAACTTAACAACGCATAGAACTTTGTTTTTGGTTATAAACATTTTTATTCGTGTGACTCACGTGTTCCAGTTGCTTAATATCGTCCCGTGGACTCACATGTTTCAAAGTCTCGCAATTAACGTGTGAACTCTATGTGTTGGCTTTTGTGCCTCGCATACCAACTAGAGTAGAACTCAACGTGTCTTCAGCCGCATGAGAACATGTGTATCACACCTGTGTTCACGTGATTAACGATAGATTGACGCTCTATGGTGGTGGTTTCCGCGCACATGTGAATGCATGCGTTGCTTAAGTCTGGAGAAAGGAGACGGAGGCACGACTGAAACAGCAGAGATACGATGTGTGTGGCTGATAGGGGATTGTAGCGTTAGAGTCGCCCGGGACCAGGGACTTGACACAGTAAGAAAAGGAAGAACTACTAGTCGCGCAGTGGGATCCGTTTAGGACTGGAATCGAGCCCACGTAGAGTGTGGCAACATACACTCAGTGTTGACTCCTGACAAATAATCCGCCTAGCTTGTCCCGCAAGACCAGCTCACTCTGAGGCGGACTGACAACTCGCTACGACAGGGTAGTGCCACTAGCAGGGAGGGGACGCCATACGCTGTGCACTGACTACAGTGTCGAAGGATGTCCTATGTTAACGAGGGTAATCGTTCATGGATTGCGCCCTTGACGACCGCTTTAAAGTACTGTTCTTCTCTGCCACCGCCACAACGAAGATGCGGCACAAACAATTAAAACTGTGGCAAGAACTGGAGAGAGAGAAGGGCGTGTCTAAGAGTCATCAGCTCATACATCATGCTAGATTATCCACGTTGGCGTGAAGATTGTAGACTCTCTTTAAAATCATTGCTCTTCAGAACACATATCGTCTTTGTCAGTTTTGGCCACATATCAACATTCAATAGTTCGTTTTTTATATCTGTAGGAGACTTGTCAGGAGAGTGAAATATAACAAGAAGCTATCTCATGTTTCGTTTTACAAAGCAATGTAAGGCTCTATGACGCAAAACCACGACCTGACAGTGACATGTATATGCCTAGACTGAGCCCAACACAGTTCTCCTGGTCTCAGCTCACAGTTGTGCTGATCGAGTCACAGATGGAGAAATTCAGAAATCCAAATCTCTAAATGTGGTCAAAATGAAGACAAAGGTTTAAACCTGCTCTGTCCGTTTTTCACATTTAAATATGTGACATTTTGGGCACTTTTTACTTTTTATTCCAGGATTATTTGTGTCCGCAGGCTTTATTAGACAGGAGAGTGCGAAGACGAGGATGAGAGAGCGGGGAGGACATGCAGCAAACTGTCTGAGCCGGGATCGCGACACCAGGGCCGGCTGCACGTGGAGCATGGTATCTGTGCTGCCGCCTTAACCACTCCACCACCGGACAGCGCAACAGTTTTTCAACACAAAATACAATATTTCTATGATGAAAAACTCGTAATGCGTTGTTTTCTTACTTTGATGCGAGTAAACGACAGGAAAGGGAGGGGTTTAAAACGGATACTAATATTTATAGTTTAAATGTTATAAATAAAGAACAAATGTATTCTGCGTTCTCGTATAACAATCCAGAAGAGAACGCTCTGGTGGTGTAACAGCGATGATCTTTGTTCTCTCAATGATCTTCTCTTTTTATGGCGATAAACGATATTATTGTTTGTCGTTCTGAATCACCATAGCGACAAAATCATCTCAGTGAAATGAAAGCTCTAAGGCCGACATCATAACCCCTGAAACCTGCAAAGTCGTCCCTCGTGTGGCCTGTTACGCCGAGTATGTCCACTTCCTGCCCAAACAGGAAGTGTGTGGACGGAGCTGTTGTGGTGCGTTCGAGTGCTTCCCGTACATTCCAGCGCTGTCCCATCAGATAAGAGCAGATACATCCTCCGTTTGTGTCTGAGATCACAATGCTCCTGGCACTTTGTTTACGGCCAAAACGACACAAAGGAATTTCCAAGAACTGAAGCAGAAAAGCAGGTGTGAACCTCGAGTTCTTTAGGTTCTAAAGGATTTTCTGCAAGCTCTGGATCTGAAAAACATTGTCTTTTTTATGGATCTTTTGAACGCTCTCGACACTGTGGACTCTAAGAAGTCTAAAGTAACTTAAACTGGACCACAATGTGTCCAATTGGCTGAGGCTTCTTCTTCTTTGCTGGATGTGTCCAAAGGAGTACCTCAGGGCTCCATTTTAGGCCCAATTTTATTTCCCATTTATATTAATACTCTTCGTGTTGATCAGTCAAATGTCATGCACCACTTTTATGCTGAGGGTCCTCGGCCCCTCTGGAACAGGCCATCGAGTCTTTCTGCTTTAGTGCACGCTAGACTGCAAGTTCAGTCAGGTGTGTTTAGGTCAGTCTTAGGTGTGTTTAGGTCAGTCTCAGGTGTGTTTAGGTCAGTCTCAGGTGTGTTTAGCTCAGTCTTAGGTGTGTTTAGGTCAGTGTGTTTAGGTCTCAGGTGTTTAGGTCAGTCTCAGGTGTGTTTAGCTCAGTCTTAGGTGTGTTTAGGTCAGTCTCAGGTGTTTAGGTCAGTTAGCTCAGTCTTGGTGTGTTTAGGTCAGTCTCAAGGTTGTTTAGGTCAGTCTCAGGTGTTTACGGTGTTTAGGTCAGTCTCAGGTGTGTTTAGCTCATCTAGGTGTGTTTAGGTCAGTCGTCAGTTGTGTTTAGGTCAGTTTAAGGTCATCTCAGTGTGTTAGTCGTATCTCGGTTTAGGTCAGTCTCGGGTGTGTTTAGGTCAGTCTCAGGTGTGTTTAGGTCATTAGGTAGTCTCAGGTGTGTTTGTTTAGGTCAGTCTCGTGGTGTGTTTAGGTCAGTCCAGGTGTTTAGGTCAGTCTCAGGTGTTTAGGTCAGTCTCAGTGTGTTAGGTCAGTCTCAGGTGTGTTTAGGTCAGTCTCGCAGGTGTGTTAGGTCAGTCCTCCGGGTGTGTTTAGGTCAGTCTCGTAGTGTGTTAGGTAGTCTCGGGTGTGTTTAGGTCAGTCCTCAGGTGGTGTTTTAGAGGTCAGTCTCAGGTTGGTTTAGGTCAGTCTAGGTGTGTTAGGTCAGTCTGGGTGTGTTTAGGTCCAGTTCTCAGGTGTGTTTTAGGGTCAGTTCTCAAGGTGTGTTTAAGGTCAGTCCTCATTGGTGTGTTAGGTCAGTCTCAGGTGTGTGTTTAGGTCAGTTCGGGTGTGTTTAGTCAGTCTCGGGGTGTTTAGGTCAGCTTCGGGTGTGTTTAGGTCAGTCTCAGGTGTGTTTAAGGTCAGTCTCAGGTGTTTTAGCGTCAGTCTCAGGTGTTTAGGCAGTCTGCAGGTGTGTTAGGTCAGTCCTCAGGTGTGTTTAGGCGTCAGGTCTCGGTGTTTAGTGTCCAGTCCTCAAGGTGTGTTAGGTCGTTCGGTTAGGGTCAGTCTCAGGGTCGTTTTAGGTTCAGTCCCTGGGTGCTCGGGTGTGTTTAGGTCAGTCTCAGGTGTGTTTAGGTCAGTCTCGGGTGTGTTTAGGTCAGTCTCAGGTGTTTAGGTCAGTCTCAGGTGTGTTTAGCTCAGTTTAGGTCAGTCTCGGGTGTGTTTAGCTCAGTCTCGGGTGTGTTCAGCTCAGTCTCGGGTGTGTTCAGCTCAGTCTCGGGTGTGTTCAGGTCAGTCTCACCTGTCCTGCCCTCTCCCACGCTCTGCCGTCCCTCTCGTCCGCCTCTCACCGCCGTCAGCACAGCTTTGTACTCAGCTCCGGGTCTGAGTCCGCTGAACCTGAGGCTGGTGGTGTTGGAGGAAACGGTCTGGTTCTTGATGACGGAGCTGTCCTGGACCAGCAGGACCTGGTACCAGTCCACGGCCCCCAACGGCGGCTCCCACTGAGCCTGCAGTGAGTCTGTGCTGCCCCCGTTGGTCAGGAGGAGGGAGGACACCTGCGCTGGGGCTGCAGGGACAGAGGAGAGACAAGTTATGCTCACCAAATGATTGATTATGATGTTATCGTTCAAGATGGAGGGCCTGTCTGTGGGAGAGTCGCTGATCCACTCATTTACTGATTCTTTTTTTGATTCAACAAAAGTGTCAAAGTAAACTTGCCCCTTCAAAATAAATGATCTAAAACACGACATGCTGTTCTTATGTTCTTATGTTCTTATGTTCTTTAGTGTTGGAGGAGCAGCTCTGGGTTTATTATCTTTAGTTTTACTGTTCCCTGACAGTGAGTCGAGCGCTGGTCCTGAACCTGCGCGGCGTTGCTTGGATACGCACCGCTCGCATTAGGGGGGCACCACCTGGAGTTAGACTGACCTGTTCTGGCAGAGACAGAGGCGGAGCAGCTCTGGTTCCCTCTGACCGTCCTCACAGACACACTAAAGGCCTGTCCTGGGGTCAGCGAGCTGAAGGAGACGGACGAGGCGTCTGGAGGAAGGCTCCGCTCTGAAACCACAGCGTCTCCCTGAAAAACATCACCATCAAACACAACCTTTCAAATCAGACTTTTCTCATCTCTAGTATTTGCTCTTGTCTTTCTGAAGCTTCTGCAGAGTTTATGTTCAAACCTGTGAGAGAGCGGCAGTGAGCAGGTCCCACTCTCCGTCCGGGCGGCTCCACGAAACACTCAGAGACGTTTCATCGCTGTGACGAACCGAGAGACGCTGAACCGGAGCTGGAGCTGAGAGACAGAAATCAGACTTGGCTGAATCCAGAGCCAAGCGCAGAGATCGTTGCCTCTTTCATCAGAACAGAACAGTTTATTTCAGCTGAGAACAGCGTTAACAGCGACGCCATGTTGGCTTTGTCCACATGACCGACTCCGCCCACTTTGTACCGTTTGGCTGCACAGGCGGAAGTTGCCATAGTAACCAAAACCATGCCTGGGACGAAATTCAATTTTTTTTAGATTCGTTCAAGCTCAACTCAACACTTTGCATTGGTGCGAGCGAATGTTTGTCTTTGATGAGGTCAAGGTTCACGATGACCCGAATCACATAAACAAAGTGAGGATCAACCGTTTGAAAAAGAGCTTCCCAACGTCTCTCGAAACTCACTGAAAGAGCCATATTCAGAACTGGATTAAGTCTGGAAGAGAAGCCTTCCAAAAGAGCCTAAAGTTCAAAGGGCACACTAAGGCTAGAAAATGCTTCTTTTAAATATGTTCGGATTAAGTTCAGGAACAAGACCTTCAGTTCAGATGAAGTCGTTCGAACTGGGTCTTGACAGAACTGCGTGTCAAACAAACTGTGCTGTCAATCAATTGACAACAACATCACTCGTTCCGCCTACTTCCACCTTCGCAACATCTTCGTCTTCGTCCTTCTCTCACTCCTCACACCACAGCCACACTTGTCCACAGTCTAGTCACCTCCCGGATCCATTATTGTAACTCTCTCCCTTTGGTCTCCCCAATAAATCCCTCCAGAAACTGCAGCTTCTCCAAACCTCTGCAGCCCGCATTATCACCAGGACGCCCTCCCGCCATCACATCACCCCCTCCTTCAACAACTTCACTGGCTCCCATAAACAACGGATTCACTTCAAAATTATCCTAAATACTTTCAAAGCTCTCCATAACCTGGCTCCACCGTACATCTCTGACCTCGTCACATCTCCACTCCCTCTCGCTCCCTCAGGTCCTCCTCCTCTCTCCAGCTCTCTGTCCCCTCTTTCCGTCTTATTTCAATGGGGGCCGAGCCTTCAGTCGCTCTGCTCCTCAGCTCTGGAACTCTCTCCCTCTGACCTCCGCAACATAGACTCCCTTCCACTTTTCAAATCCAGACTCAAACTCACCTGTTCAGACAATCCTACACCACAATAACTCAGTCACTCCAACACCACATAACTCACACACTCCTACCCAACACTCACACTCCTAGTCACTCCTACACCACATGACTCAGTCACCCAACACCACTCTCAGTCACTCCAACACCACATAACTCAGTCACTCCAACACCACACAACTCAGTCACTCCAACACCACATAACTCAGTCACTCTCCACACATACTCAGTCACTCCTACACACATAACCCAGTCACTCCAACACCACATACTAGTCCACTCCAACACTCACATACACCAGTCACTCCAACACCCATTAACCAGTCACTCCAACACACATAACTCAGTCACTCCAACACCACATAACTCAGTCACTCTACACACACTCAAACAGTCACTCCAACACCACATAACTCAGTCACTCCTACACCAATAACTCAGTCACTCCTACACCACATAACTCAGTCACTCCTACTCACCACATAACTCAGTCACTCCAACACCACATAACTCAGTCACTCCTAACACACATAACTCAGTCACTAACTCAGTCACCTCAAAGTCACTCACACACCATCATCCAGTTCTGTACTGTGGGTTTTATTCTGTTGTTTTATTCTCTTGTACAGTGTCCTTGGGTGTTTGAAAGGCGCTTTTAAATAAAATGTATTATTATTATTATTATTATTAATTAATCACTCTTTTAAATACGATTAATCGAATTGCACACATTATTTGAACGTCTATTTTGAAGTATTTTCGGTTAAAAATATATATATAATTTACAATTCAGATCGCATAGTCTAAGTTGTAGGTAAACTGACATGACAAACATCAGGCTGATCGGGGTTAAAGGCCCTCATTGCGCTTGCAGGTGTAACTGGCTGTGATGGGGCCAGATGGAGCTGGTGTCGGTCCGGCACATGTCTCACACGTGGGCTTCATTTTCACCACGTGACGTCAGCGCTGCTTTGAGCTAAAATGACAGTGTTTGTTTCTCTGTCTCAGAATGAACTTGGATAAATCTACATTTGAACACAGAATAAAGATCTAAACGAGTTAAACCAAATGGGACCGCCCCACTGCAGTGTCTGACCTGTTTTCCAAAGCAGTGGCGTGTGTTTCCCAGAATGCCACTGTGCACCGTGACCTTTGCCCTGTAGGTCTTCCTGGTTGGAGCGGAGCTTGGAGCTGGAGAACAGGTGCTGAGTGCAGAGTTTGCTCAGAGTCTCGGTCACTAGAACAGACGAGGCGTTCCACAGAGACACGCTGTAGTTCTGCCAGTCTCCAGCAGGGGGAGTCCAGAGCAGCAGCACCGCCGTCCACAGGAGAAAGAGACAGGGCTGAGACCGCCTCCGGACTGAAGGGGGCAAGAGGAACGATTAGACTGAAAACTCCTGTCCTCTCACCCCATCTCACCCCCTCACCCCCTCACCCCCCACCCCCACACCCCTCACCCCCCCCTCCACCCCCCTCACCCCGTCTCACTCCCTCAGCCCCTCACCCCCACCCCCCTCACCCCTCACACCCCCTCACCCCCCACACCCCTCACCCCCTCACCCCACCCCCCTCACCCCCCTCACACCCCTCTCACACACCCCCACACCCCTCACCCCCCTCACCCCGTCTCACCCCCACACCCCTCACCCCCTCACCCCCCTCACCCCCCTCAACCCCCACACCCCCTCACCCCCCTCACCCCTCACCCCTCACCCCCCCCCCACCCCCTCACCCCCTCACCCCTCACCCCTCTCACACCCCCCACCCCCCACACCCCTCCACCCCCTCACCCCTCACCCCCCACCCCCACACCCCCTCACCCCCCTCTCCCCCCCCCCCACCCCCACCCCTCTCACCCCTCTCACCCTCACCCCCCTCACCCCCCTCACCCCCTCACCCCCTCACCCCTCTCACCCCGTCTCCCTCTCAGCCCTCACCCCCCACCCTCACACCCCTCTTCACCCCTCACCCCTCTCTCTCCCCCTCTCACCCCTCTCTCACCCCTCTCACCCTCACCCCCTCACCCCCTCGTCTCACCGTCTCACCCCCCACCCCTCACCCCTCTCACCCCTCACCCCCCTCACCCCTCTCACCCCTCTCACCCCTCTCACCCTCTCACCCGTCTCACCCTCTCACCCCTCTCACCCTCTCACCCCTCTCACCCCCTCACCCCCCTCACCCCTCACCCCCTCCTCACCCCGTTCACCCCTCTCACCCCTCTCTCACCCCCTCACCCCTTCTCACCCCTCACCCCTCTCTCACCCCCCATCTCACCCCTCTCACCCCCCACCCCCTCTCCACCCCTCTCACCCTCTCACCCCTCCTCACCCTCTCACCCCTCCTCCTCCACCCCCTCACCCCCTCACCCCCCTCACCCCACCCCTCTCACCCCCTCACCCCTCACCCCTTCTCACCCCTCTCACCCCCACACCCCCCCTCACCCCCCACACCCCCTCACCCCTCTCACCCCCCACCCCCCCCCACCCCCCTCACCCCCACCCCCCCTCACCCCTCACCCCTCACCCTCTCACCCGTCTGAGCTGCGGTGCTGGTCTCGTTGCTCTGTTTTCCCGCTCTGGTCTGGACTCGCAGCTCGTAAACTTGTCCCGGGACCAAACCATCGAAGCGCAACACGAGTGATATCATGGGGGAGGAGCTTCTTCACCTGAGAGAGTGAGCCCGGCGCTGATAACGTGAGCTCGTAACTCTCTACTCCCCCTACAGGACGCTGCCAGGACGCCTCCAGAGAGTCAGAGCTGCCTTTAGAGTCCAGTGTGAGGCCGGACACTGCCCCTGGGACTGGAGCACACACAGGGTCAACACACACACACACACACAGGGTCAACACACAGCACACACAGGTCAACACACAGGGTCAACACACACAGGGTCAACACACACACACACACAGGGTCACACACACAGGGTCAACACACACAGGGTCAACACACACAACACACACAGGGTCAACACACACACACACACAGGGTCAACACACACAGGGTCAACACACACAGGGTCAACACACACAGGGTCAACACACACAGGTCAACACACCAGGCAACAACCACACAGGGTCAACACACACAGGGTCAAACACACACACAGGGTCAACACACACACACACAGGGTCAACACACACAGGGTCAACACACACAGGGTCAACACACAGGGTCAACACACACAGGGTCAACACACAGGGTCAACACAGGGTCACACACACACAGGGTCAACGCACACAGGGTCAACACACAGGGTCAACACACACACAGGGGTCAACACACACACAGGGTCAACGCAACACAGGGTCAACACACACAGGGTCAACGCCACACAGGGTCAACACACACAGGGTCAACACAGAGGTCAACACACACACAGGGTCAACGCACACAGGGTCAACACACAGGGTCAACACACAGGGTTAACACACACAAACACACAAACACACACACACACACACACACACAGGGTTCACACACACACTCACACACACACACACACACAGGGTCAACACACACACACACACACAGGGTTCACACACACAACACACACACACACACACACACACACACGGGTTCACACACACACACACACACACAAAAAGGGTTCACACACACACACACACACTCACACACACACACACACACACACACGGGTTCACACACACACACACACACACCACACACACAGTTCACACACAACACACACACAGGGTTTCACACACACACACACACACACACACACACACACACACACACACACAGGGTTCACACACACACACACACACACACACACAGAGTTCACACACACACACACACACACACACACAAGAGTTCACACACACACACACACACACAGGGTTCACACACACACACACACACACACACAGGGTTCACACACACACAGGGTTCACACACACACACACACACACACACACACACACACACACAGGGTTCAACACACACACACACAGGGTTCACACACACACAGGGTTCACACACAGCACACACACACACACACACAAGTTCACACACACACACACACACACAGAGTTCACACACACACACACACACACACACACACACACACACACACAGGGTTCACACCACACACACACACAGGGTTCACACACACACAGGGTTCACACACACAACACACACACACACACCACAAGGTTCACACACACACACACACACACACACACACACAGGGTTCACACACCACACAGGGTTCACACACACACACACACACACACACACACACACACACACACACACACACACACACACACCGAGCTGTTGCGTGTCTGAGGTTGAAAGTCCTTGTGTACCTGTGCCGGCCCGTGCGCTGACCGCCGCGCTCCTCCCGCCGCTCCGCGCGCTCACCGTCACCGCGCGTACTCGGTCCCGGGAAGCAGCTCCGTCAGCTCCGCTCTGGACTCGCCGCCGGACACAGACAGGCTTCTCGAACCCTGCTCCGAGTCCAAAACTGTGACCAAAACCGAGTCCGCTCGACCTGGACCGAGCCGCCAGGACACGGAGAGGCTGTGTGAGGACGGCGCCACCTGCAGGTCGCTGACGGGAGACGGGGCTGAGGGGAAAGTTACAGAATAGTATCGGGAACATCTGTACAAGCGAATAATCCCTCATTCATCGTCCAGGAGCGGCCCAAAGGTTCAAAGGTCATCAAACAGTCGGAGCATAAACGACTGCAGAAGACACTCAAAATCTGGTTTACAATCAGCGGTGCATTTTCATCTCAAAGCCAAAAATCCTGTTTGAAGACATTTTGAGCATGTGAGAGGTCGGTTTGAAAGGAAACGCAGCACAAATAATAACAAAACAAAAATCTCAATCAAAGATAATGTAGACTGGAATAATAATAATAATAATAATAATACTAATAATAATAATAATAATAATAATAATAATAATAATAATAATAATAATGATAAAAAAAGAATCAAATCAGACTTTTACAATGTTTTTCCTTTCAAAAATGGATCATTGCTATTTTCCGCTATCGACATTTTTATGACATTCTTGATTTCAGTGTGCAGACGCGAAAGCCTTTTCTTCTTTGGAGTCAATTTCATAAAACTATTCAAATAAAATAACGTGTAGCACCATAGTCTCTAAAAGTGTGTTGATACGTGTTACATTTGTGGCGTGTTCAGTATGTTTATGGTCGATCTCGAGTACAAACAAACCCACACAAACTGATATATATATTTGAAAGACTTAAAGATGGAGCGTGAAAGGCTTTAAAGCGTTCAGCTTCATCGAGAGCCACATCTTGGAGGCTTTGGTTTCATTTCTAACAAATGATTCAGATAAATGCATTCAGAGTGAGCTCTGAGCGTTGTGTGATGAAGGTTCACCAGAGGGCCAATCAAACTGGTCTGAGGGCTGCATTTGGCCCTCGGGCCATAGCTTGGAAATGCCTGATTCAGTACAAAGTAATTTAGATCATTAATAATAATTACATTTGACTTGAACCACAATGTTTATTTCAGTTTAATTATGAGCATTATTCATTATTATTACAGGTTGTTCCGGCCCACAATCCATCTTCCAAATATTTAAAAATACATTGTTCTTGTTTACAAGTTTGATTAGTACTTTAGAACTGTTTTGGTTTAGTTCCTGTTTAATTCTGCTCTGAGCTCCAGCCAAACACCACGGTTTGTTTAGATCCACTACTGGACTAACCAGACCAGACCAGACCAGACACCCAGACCAGACCACACCAGACCACACCAGACCAGACCAGACCAGACCAGACCACACCAGACCAGACCAGACCAGACCAGACCAGACCAGACCAGACCAGACCACCAGACCAGACCAGACCAGACCAGACCAGACCAGACCACACCAGACCAGACCAGACCAGACCAGACCACACCAGACCAGACCAGACCAGACCAGACCAGACCAGACCACACCACACCAGACCAGACCACACCAGACCACACCAGACCAGACCAGACCAGACCAGACCACACCAGACCACACCCAGACCAGACCACACCAGACCAGACCAGACCACACCAGACCACACCAGACCAGACCAGACCAGACCAGAACCAGACCACCAGACCACACCAGACCACACCAGAACCAGACCAGACAGACCAGACCAACACCAGACAGACAGACCAGACACACCAGACCCAGACCAGACCAGAGCACACCAGACCAGACCCAGACCAGACCAGACCAGACCACACCAGACCAGGAACAAGGACATATGTTCATTTAGTAGTCAAAACTGACCCAAGATCATGTAAAATTTATATGTACTTTTTAGACCAAAGACCAAAGTTTAGTTTAGTCCAAGCCGTTACTCACCAGTCAGAAGTTCTCCTCGACTTCTCTCTCCGTCTTTCCCCGACACCACAGTCAGATTGTACCGTGTCCCCGGCTCCAGCCCAGTGACGAGGCAGCGGTACGAGGCTCCAGGGGCCCCAGGAGCTTCTCCAGAGGCTCCTCCAGAGGCTCCTCCAGAGGCTCCTCCAGAGGCTCCTCCAGAGGCTCCTCCAGAGGCTCCTCCAGAGACTTCAGAGTGCAGGGCGAGCTGAGTGAAGTCTGGGTCCAGCTTTACATCTGTGCCTCTGCCGTTGGTCCAGCTCTGGTTGGTCTTCTGCGCTGACGAACACGGTAAAGTTACAAAGAGAGGCCTCGGACTGGACCAGGACCAGGGCGGATTCGGATCGGCTGTAGACCACTGAGATGTTTGAGGAGCAGGGCACAGCTTCTGTGGTCGGGATCTGGAGTCACAGGGACACAGCGGAGGCTTTAGTCACAGTTCTCTTTGAGTGGAAAGATTCTCTGGCACCAGAAAAGACACCATGTTCTACACAAGGGAATACATCTACTTTTTGCAGTTGTCACAGTTACTCGGTTAGACACGAGACTCCTGCGACGGACACAAGACTCCTGTGACGGACACGAGACTCCTGCGACGGACACAAGACCCCTGCGACGGACACGAGACTCCTGCGACGGACACCAGACTCCTGCGACGGACACCAGACCAGACTCCTGCGACGGATACGAGACTCCTGCGATGGACACGAGACCCCTGCGACGGACACGAGACTCCTGCGACGGACACGGGACTCCTGCGACGACACGAGACTACTGCGACAGACGCAAGACTCCTGCGACGGACACCAGACTCCTGCGACGGACGCAAGACTCCTGCAACGGACACCAGACTCCTGCGACGGACACCAGACTCCTGCGACGGACACGGACTCCTGCGACGGACACGACTCCTGCGACGAACACGACTCCTGCGACGGACACGACTCCTGTCGCAGATTGTGGTTCTTTCCGTGTATTTTCCGCACATATTCCAGCATTGGGGTCCGAGCCGCCGGAGCCTCTTCTCCTCGCCACTCCCAGCCTTTCCTTCCTCTGAGTGAAGCGTTAAAGACCTCACGGTCAAGAGCTCATTAAATCAAGCCTTTAAAACAGCTTATTTCCATCTGCGTAATAGAGATAGAATCAGAAAAATCTTGCCTAAAAGCGATGCTGAATCTAAATTAGACTACTGTAACTCCCTGCTGCAGCGTGTCCTAAACGCTCCAGAAAAAGACGCTCCTCAACCGCCTGGAAGAACGCTCTCTGCTCTAGATGAACGGCTCTTCATCTGCCTGGATGAACTGTCTCTAGATGAACCTCCCTCGCTCCTCCTGATGGTTCTGTCCGTCTGTGGGAGGAGGATCTCTCCTTCACTGTGGTTCTCCTCCAGGTTTGCACTTTCTCCCAGAGGGTTTTGTAGTGGAAGGAGGGTCCAAGGTCATAATCCAGGTGGTAATTTCCCATGAACATTTGTTTAATCTGCTTCTCCATTTTACTGTCGCCCTTTGAAGAAACTGCTGTTGTGATTTTGTTCCAAAAATAAATATTATAAATATTTTTCTTTTTACTACAAATGTTTGATTGATTGTGTCCTGGTTGTCATAGTGAATAAGAATGTGTAATGTAAATGACATAAAGAATTAGAAATTGAGATGAAAGATGTTTCCTTCTTCCCCTGCAGAGTCTCGCCTTAAAGCCACGCAATGTAACATTTCAAGCAAAGCAACATCTCCAAACAGAAGTCACATAGTTCACTTTACCACGCCGCAATTCTACAATCGTACTCACAGGAGGCGCTGTTGTCGTGGCTTCCGTCGTCGTGGCTTCCGTCGTCGTGGCTTCCGTCGTCGTGGCTCGCGTTGTCGTAGCTCCCGTCGTCGTGGCTCGCGTTGTCGTCGTGGCTCGCGTTGTTGTCGTGGCTCCCGTCGTCGTGGCTCCCGTCGTCCTGGCTCCCGTTGTCGTCGCGGCTTCCGTCGTCGTGGCTTCCGTCGTCGTGGCTTCGTCGTCGTGGCTCGCGTTGTCGTAGCTCCCGTCGTCGTGGCTCGCGTTGGCGTCGTGGCTCCCGTCGTCGTGGCTCCCGTCGTCCTGGCTCCCGTTGTCGTCGGGCTCCCGTTGTCGTCGCGGCTCCCGTGTCGTCGTCCGTGTCGTGGCTCCTGTCGTCGTGGCTCCCGTCGTCATGGCTCCCGTTGTCGTCGCTCCTGTCGTCGTAGCTCCCGTTGTCGTGGCTCCTGCTGTCGTAGCCGCCATCTTTGTAGTTTTTTGCCCTTCTGCCGTTGTCGTAGCTTCAGCCGCGCTCGTCGTCATGGATCCAGCTGCGGTTTTTGTATTTTCAGTCGTCAAAGTAACTGTCGTTGCTTTGGTTGAAGGTCTTAACGTTGTTGTGATGGTCATTGATGTCGTTGATGCCACAGGAGATGAAAAAGGGGAAACGGTGGACGAACCTGGAATTGCGGCTGGTTTGTTTGTAATTGTGGGCGTGTTTGTGAAGTTTGTGGTTGTAAACGTTGGATTGGACGTTGCAGTTCCTTCTGGGGATGTTTTTTGTCTAAATCCTGAGCTTGTCGCTCCGTTTGTGGATCCCGCTCGGACCGTGGACTGTCGCGGCGTCGTTTCACCACTTTCAGAACTGTGTGTGTCAAAGTTTGAAGTCAGTTCGATTCTGGCAGAAGATGTAGAATAATCCACCGTTCGCGTTGTCCAATCCTCAGCGACGCTGGCGTCACTTTGTTCATTTGAAAAAGAGCTAAAGTCAGCGATGATTGTGCGACTCGTGATTCCGTCTTTTGAAGTCAATGTCGTTTCTGTTTCGTTTTGCAAAGTTGAAGTTTGAAATGTCGCTGCACGACGAATTTCTGTTGTGTCAAAGTCAATTTGATGTGTTTGTTTATTCCAAAAAGTGGTCATTTCTGTGCTGTTTACAGTGTCTGCAGTCGTCTCTGATTCAAAGTCACTGGTTAAAGTTGTGCTAGAGAAGAGTTCATTGTTCGCCGTGGCTTTGGAGTCAAAGCCGGTTTCATTCTCAGTTGTAAGTTTTGACGAAACGGCCGACGAATGAATGAGTGAAACGTCAGTATTTTCCACTAAATTCACTGCAGAAGTGAAAGCGCTCGACTCAGTTGAAGAGTTTGAGTCAGTTCTCCACTCAAAGCGCGCCAATTTGCCGACCTCAGTTGAATGTTCTGAAAAAGGTGGCGAGGATGTGGAAACTGGAGGAGTTGTAGATCCAAAATGTCCGCCGCCGGTGAAAGCAGGATGCGAGGCGGTGGAGGCGTCTTCTTCTTTTGTTCCCGCTATTTGTGGCGATTCGGTGGGTTTTCCCGTTGCGTCGCGCCATGTTCGGTTGTGGTGGTTTGGAGTTGGTGTCGAAAGAACCGGGTGCTGAGTGGACCACGAGTCTGGACGAAGAGGACAAACACGTCAGACAAAGTTCCTGAGCTTCCTGTCCAGATACATCTAAAAAGATCGCTTTCGTCCCTTCATGTCAACCATGTGTGTCCGTCCCAAAGTGTGGAAGGGAGAGAGAGTGTATCGATAGGAGTCCTCATTATATATAGGCATATGTGCCGTCCACTAAGCCACGAGCGGCACAAACGTTTGGAATTTCGTTGCATTTTTCATGAAAACTGTAGCGCGCAGAAGTGTTTGTGATCTTCGAAGGGACAAAGCGATTTAACGAGAGCTCTTTTACACATGCGAATCAGAAACAGTTCAAGGACTCTTACGGGAATAGTTCTTTAGACGACTCAAATAAAAAAACAAGGAACCGAAAAAGCTCTTTAAACTTTAAGTTTAAATTCCAACTTTGACATTGCCTTCGAGTCCCAACCCAGAACCAGAACCAGAACCAGACCAAGTCCCCAACAGGCTAAAAAAAAAAGCTGAAGGTGAAAAACAATTCAAACTTGAAAATCTAAATCTGGAACCTAAAATCAGAAAATCTAAACCTTCTTTTTCACAGTTTGATGTTAAAACTTTAAATAAATCCCAGTTTTGGCTCCACAATAAACAAACACTGGATTTTGTAAAAAACATTAATAATGAAACAGAAAGAACTCACAGACAGAGCCGGAGGTCGACAGCAGCAGAACCAGCTGGATCCAGGGAGTTCCCATGCTTCACAGCCGAGCTCAGACCCGGACAGAACCAGGACCGAACCAGGACCGAACCGGGACTAACACAGGACTGTCGTGGAACAGAACCAGGACTGTGGCAGGACTGTGGCAGGACTGTGGCAGGACTCTGTCTGTAAAGTGCGAGGGATGTTCTCCGTGTGCAGCAGATTCGCAGGAAGCTGGACTCACTTGTGTTTCCTGTTCCATTGTTTCGCTTCAGTCCAGGTCTGAACCAGGAACTGCTCGGAAATACCTCCAGAATCCAGATGTCCACAAGAGTCAGAACAAGAACACGCTCCGATGTCCACAAGAGTCAGAAACAAGAAACACGTTACATGATTTAAGACACGGTTCATAATAAGAGCTTCAGCAGAGAAGATCAACACTTGGGACATTTTGCAGTGGTAGTACCACAACCACAACCGCAACAACCACCACCAAACAACAGCACACACAGTCAAATAAAAGTATTTAAAATGATGATTTTAAAGTTAAAATGATTTAATAATAAACATTTGAACATGTCGCAGGGCGGTCGCACACATACTGCAGTGTTTTCCAAAAGGCCCTCGCCCTGGAGAACCCTCGCCCTGGCAGAACCCTCGCCCTGAACCCTCGCCTGGCAGAACCCCTCGCCCTGGCAGAACCCCTCGCCCTGCAGAACCCCCTCGCCCTGGCAGAACCCCCCATCCTTCCGACCGCCTCTGCCTCGCCAGGATTCAGGTTTGACCTCTGACAGCACAAGAGTGACAAAGGTGTTATCTCCTTGATCGTTTTTTTCCTACTGCCAAAAGTACATTCCAAAAGTATCCATGTCTTGTGTCCCTGGCAGGAGTTCTGAGGCCCAAGTTCAGAGTTCTAAAAGTTCAGAGGGACATGTCAAAACAGTCTGCAGAGCGTTGTGAACTTCAGTCACATGTTTGTGAGTGACAGGACAGTCCCAGAACACGTGATAGTGGTTTGCCTCCTGGTGGCAGTGTTTCTCCAACAGTTGCATTTCCCTGGGAATAATGAGCACTTTGACCTGGAGTTCTGAAGAAATTAGACACATTTTTCCAGCCTTGAGCCTCAGGTCAGTTCTGTTTGGTCCAAAACCTTGGTTTGAAGCCGACCAGTTTAAGATCTGAACCTCTTTGTTTAGTTGTATGTTGTGATCAGCTCCTTCCATGTCGTAAGCACAGGTTTGACCCAGGATTCTTCACTTCCTCCTCATGACCCAAGCGTCTGTCATGTGCCAGTAAGGCCTGCACAGGAACCCCCGCACTAACATTATCTCTCAGTATGTTTCCATTGAGCTTCATATTCTGGGTCACACCAGCAACGCTCTGATTGGAGCTGAAATAAAGGCAAGCCCGCCTCCTTTTTCTTTTGAGAATTGTAGAGTTTTAAATCAGATTCGAGGTTTCTTTCCTCGTCACACAAATGTAGAGTTTTATTCCACTCAAACAGAGTCTGGAACAGAGAGAGAGATGTGGGCGAGACATTCATGTTTATAGTTTCAGTCCTTTGACTTAGACTTAAGTCTGGATCAGAGTCCAGTTTTCAAGATCTTTATTTAGTGTTTTTTAAAATGTTTGATAGTTCTTTATGGAGGACCACACCCACATATTTAAGGGATTCCATTTGCCATTTAAATGGACATGTTTTTCCAAAGGTCAGAGGGGGGCGCCAGTGAGAGAGAATTTCAGGTTGTTTTTTTAACATTGAATTTGTTTCCAGACATTGGACCAATATTTTGTAGCTGCATCACATTAGACATGGACATTTCTGGTTTGGTCAAATACAATAGAACATTGTATGTTCCGTCCCATAAATTCCACCATTAATTGTTCTGGATTGTCTAATAAATTGGGCCAATGGTTCCAAGTACAAAGCAAACAGGAGGAGGGGCCAGGCGCAGCCCTGTGTCACTCCTCACTCCAGAGTCAAGTGACCATTCATTTGAGCTTCAATATTTTGTATGATTAAATAATATATTGTTGTTTGTTGGGCACTTTACAGAATCAAAAGCTGGTTCAAATGCTGATTGGATTTGGTCTTGTTTGGTTCAGATGACATCACTTCGTCTTGCATTTTAAACATTGTTCTTTCAGCTTGTGGTTTTCTAAGTTTCCAGATAATAATTTAGAACATTTTGATCTCATAATATCTTTGTTTGGTAAAGACATTTTCTTAACTATTTCCTGTGAAGTCGGATCATTCATTTCTCGTTTTTATTTCCTGCAGCATTCGAGGATTCTTCTTCTTGGCAGGATTTTCCATCAGAAATTTTAGTTTTTCTTGCAGATCATTTAACTTTTCCCCCCTTTGTCTCTTTTTTTCCAAGGCTATGTCTATAATGTTTCCCCTCAGAACTGCTTTAGAAGCATCCCAGAGGGTGGGCGGGGACGTTTCCCCAGGGTCATTTCCCCCAGAGAAGTCTTCATGACGTTGGACATTTCTTTTAATAAAGGGTCATTAAGCAGGCTGGACTTGGACCTCCAAAGTGTGTCTTCTCTGGATTCGGACCAGACTCTAAACCCTGATCTTCACTTCCTGTTTGCGGGCGCAGCTTCCTCTCCCACCAATCGGAGCGTGGCGTTAACGAGGGGTCAAAGGTGAAGGACACAGTGCTGTCCACACCAATCTGGTCACTGTGGTTTATGGTCCAGGATGAGGAAGGGAGGAGGCTCATCTCTGGCTCTTCCTCACCACAGAAACAGGAAGTCTCTGCAGTTAGCACCAAGAAAGAAGAGAAGACAGAAAAACAGGGCTCAGAAACGAGGAGAAATATGGCTCCATTTTCAGACAAAAGTCGGATGAGCTGTAAATCAAACTTCAGATTAAAATGACACCAAATTCAAATTGAAGCTGTTTCTGAAGCTTCTGGAGTCCAAACACGAGAGCCACGGTGTCATCAGTGGCACAAACACAACTTCAAATGACGCCCAGATTTAGGCAAATATAAGTTGGGAGTAAAACTGCAGTTGGAGGAATGGACCAAGCATTTGTTGCATTTTGACAAGTCCCATTTCAAAGATAAAAACGTGAATGTGAAAACTGCTTTCACATCCTTTTCATTCCAAGAGACTTCTCCTCTCTTTAGTTCCACGCTGCAGCAGGACTTACAGGAGTCTAATCGAGATGTTACAAAACGCAGGGACCAGTTTTCAGCATCACTTTTAGTCCAGATTTGTCTGATTTTGGCTTTATTACGCAGATGGAAATAGGCTGTTTTACAGGCTTGAATGAGAGCTCTTGGTCCAATCAGACTCCAAGGTTTCTTCCAGTGGAGCTGGAGGCCACACTGACGTGGTCCAGTGGGACCATCTGCTCAGATAAAGCGTCTCGTAGATGATTAGGGCCTAGTACGATGACCTGGGTTTTTTCAGGGTTCAGAAGCAGATAATGAAAGTGTCATCCAGGGTTTTTATATCCTTCACACAAGCACCAAGTCTGTCTGCTTGATCGGTCTGATCAGGTTTCATTGATAAATACAGCTGTGTGTCATCTGCAGAGCAGTGGAAGTGAATGCCTCTGATCATGTGACCTCACGGCAGCATATAAAGAGGAAACAGAACTGGACCGAGAACTGACCCCTGTGGCACACCGTAGGTTACTTTAGAACAGGGGAGGAGCTCTGGTTTACATGAACAAAACTGGTACCTCTCCGATAGGTAGGATTTAAACCAGCTGAGGGCGGGGCCTCTGACACCTACATCAGATTCTAACCTCTGCAGTAGAATGTTGTGGTCGATGGTGTCGAACGCTGCTCTGAGGTCCAATAGAACCAGGATTGAGACCAGTCCATCGTTAGCAGCTAATAACAAATCATGTGTGACTTTAACTAGTGCAGTTTCAATGTGTGGGGGCTCCGGACCCTGACTGGAAAACGTCAAATAAGTTATTGTCCTGTAAGGTGGCGACAAAGCTGTTTAACTACAACTCTTTCAAGGATTTTAGAGACAAAGGGTGATTTGAAATCGGTCTGTAGTTTTCAACTGGTCAGGATCAAGATGAGGCTTTTTCAGAAGCGGTTTAATGACTGCATGTTTGAAGGACTGTGGAACATCACCACTTTCTAATGAAGTATTTATTATATTAAGAATAGAATGTATAATTAGGGGAGAATGTCTTTGAGGGGTCTGCTTGGAATCGGGTCTAGAACACAAGATGACGTTCTAGAGGACATAATGGCTGAAGTTCTCTCTGCTTTGATCAGCAGCAGTGAACCTTTTCTAGTGTCACTGATGGATTTCTATGGGACACTAGTTTTACAGCTTGGGCGTGTTCAGGGCGAATAGTGGGAGGAGTTTCATCTAATTTATCTCTGATTGTTTTTATTTTATTGTTAAAGAATAGAATTAAATCCTCAGAGCTGAGAGTGGCTGGGAGTGACGGCTCTACTGCGCTGTGACAGTTGGTTACCGTGGCTACAGCGCTGAAAAGAAATCTAGAGTTATTTTTGTTGACTTCTGTTAAATTTGAATAGTCTCTGGTTTGGGCCTTACGCAGAGCCGGCTTATAGGACATTAGGCAGATGTTCCATGCTTTTAGGGATTCCTCCGTGTGGGAGCGACCAAAGGGTCTTTCTCATTTTCTCACTCTTTGTTTATGATGAGCTGGTCTTACATGGCTCTCCAGCGCCCCCTACAACAGTGTGACGGTAGTATTCTTGAATCAAATGTAAAGCCAGGGTTGATATGAAGCTCCTCCCCCTGAAGCGTGAGGCCCTTTATCCCTGCTGGCAGTTTTAATCTTCATTCAGTTGCTTCAGCTTCACTCCGAGTCCAGAGGAGAATGTTCCGCAGTGTTTTCCCCTCAGATGAACCTGTTCCCTCGTCATCCTCTTCACGCCGTGACGTCAGCGGCGCGGAGAGGAGGGGCGCGGCGTGATTACGCATTGCGGCTGCCATGCGTCCTGCCGCGTGCGTCGTGCGTCCTGTTGCGTGCGTCGTGCGTCTCTCCAAACCGGTCCAGGCTCCAGAGCGCAGTCCGCGGCGCTCCCAGGCTCCGTGTCCGCCCCGCAGAGCATCGTCCCCGGCCGCAGCTCGGCCCTCGCGCCGCCGCAGCCTCCGGAGCCGCACGACGCCGCGCACGTGACGGAATGACGCGTCCACGCCGCGCCACGCAGGAATAACGCCACTTTGTTTGGACATTTGAAGTGAATTCATTCATTCATCCCGACGTGCACGCGGAGACATGAGCGCGGACGAGAGCTCGGTGCGCGTGGCCCTCAGGTGAGACGCACGCGCACATGGGGGACATCACACATCACCATGACGTCACAGGCCCCCTAAGGACACACCTGCCCCTGGCTCCAGCCCAGGGCCTGGTTTAGTCCCG
>BJKM01000628.1:277500-310825 GCA_015082035.1 Chaenogobius annularis
TCCGCGCTCTTCTTCTGCTCCTCGTGTTTCGTCCGTTTCGCTCCAACATCAGAGTCTCGTTCACGAGTCAAAAGAAACAAAAGTCATTTCAACGTAAAAGTCGTTTCCTCCATTTGCCTGATGTCTGCCCCTCTCTCAGGCCAGTCCTTGATCGTTGGTGATGTTTGCGTCGTCCATTTCTTTGTGACGGCCTTTTTTCCTTCAGCCAAAAGTATCCATGTCTTGTGTCCGTGGCAGGAGTTCTGAGGCCCAAATACAGAGTCCTAAATTCAAAAACAGTCTGCAGAGCGCTGTGAACTTCAGTCACATGTTTGTGAGCGACAGGACAGTCCCAGAACATGTGAGAGTGGTTTGCCTCCTGGTGGCGCTGTTTCTCCAACAGTTGCATTTCCCTGTGAATAATGCCCACTTTGACCTGGAGTTCTGAAGAAACGACTCTCCAGACATGTGGAGAGACGTTTGAGCTCCTCCCACTGGGATGAACCCTTTCCCACTCTTCATCTGTCACAACAACATGACCTTCTCGTTCCATTTGTGTTTAACATATTTAGTATTTGTCCAGATTAGAAATGCACCGATGTCATTTAGATCTTCTTCCTCTCGATAAACATCTCAGAGCGTTATAATGTCATGACTTTAACTCTTTGGTTGTAGCCGCTAGCCGCTGCTGCTAGCTTAGCCGCTGCTGCTAGCTTAGCCGCTGCTGCTAGCTTAGCCGCAGCATTGCTAACGTGTTTCTCGGTGTCCAGGCTCTTCTCACGTCTGCTCTCGTGTGGAAACATCTCCAGCTGAACTCGTCCAAACTCGGGTTTAAACTCGATCATGAAAAACACTCTCAAACGTTCTGAGAAACTCCAGATCTAAAGAACATGAAAGAAACTCTGGTCTAAAGTATCTGACAGTAAAGGTCAAAGGTCAAATGTCAAGCTTCACTAAGGGCCGAAATGTGACTTTCTTGGACACATTTTTAATCGGTGCGTTGTTTTTATTTATTTTAAAAAATAAAGTTCCCCGGGTCAGATGCCCTCCCATGGTCTGGTCCTGGTCTGGTCCTGGTCTGGTCCTGGTCTGGTCCTGGTCTGGTCCTGGTCTGGTCCTGGTCTGGTCCTGGTCTGGTCCTGGTCCTGGTCTGAGCTCTGCGTCTCTGAATGTGGAGCACTTATTTAAAACTGATCCAGATTTAAAACTAGTCCAGATTTAGACTGGACTAATTTGGAACCTTGACTCGACTGTAAGAGAAAGAGGCCTGAAGTCATGGTCCTGGTTTAGACCTGGTTTAGACCTGGTTTAGACTGGTTTAGACCTGGTTTAGACCTGGTTTAGACCTGGTTTAGACCTGTTTTTTAGACCTGGTTTAGACCTGGTTTAGACCTGGTTTAGACCTGATTTAGACTTTTAGACCTTTAGACCTTTGACCTGGTTTAGACCTGATTTAGACCTGGTTTAGACCTGGTTTAGACCTGATTAGACAGCTTCATCCTGTTTAGTTCTGTTTAGCCGTTTACTTATAGTCCAGTTTAGACCCATCTCGGTTTTTAGTTCTGGTTATTAGTCCCAGTCAGTCCCGTGTTAGTTCTGGTTTGTTCTGGTTTATACCCAGTGTCAAGTCCGTTTGTCCTGTTTAGTCCTGGTTTAACCCAGTTCAGTCCTTGGTCAGTCCTGGTTTAGTCCTGGTTTAGACCCAGTTCAGTCCCGGTTTAGTCCTGGTTTAGACCCGGTTCAGTCCTGGTTTAGTCCTGGTTTAGACCCAGTTCAGTCCCGGTTTAGTCCTGGTTTAGTCCTGGTTTAGACCCAGTTCAGTCCCGGTTTAGTCCTGGTTTAGTCCTGGTTTAGACCCAGTTCAGTCCTGGTTTAGTCCTGTTTAGTCCTGGTTTAGTCCTGGTTTAGTCCTGTCCTGTTTAGTCCTGGTTTAGACCCAGTTCAGTCCTGGTTTAGTCCTGGTTTAGTCCTGGTTTAGTCCTGGTTTAGACCCAAGTCAGTCCTGGTTTAGTCCTGGTTTAGTCCTGGTTTAGTCCTGGTTTGGTAGACCCAGTTCCCTGGTTTAGTCCTGGTTTAGTCCTGGTTTAGTCCTGGTTTCTGGTTTAGCTGGTCTCATCTGGTTTAGTCCGTCAGGTCTCATCTGGTTTCCGTCATTAATTCAGATACATGTCGTAGACGTGAGCTGGTCCATCCCTCGTCACCATGGTAACACACACACAGGAAGTGTCACTGGCGGTGAACACGACACAATCCTGACTAAAGAGTCAGACTGTCCATGATCCAGGATCATAACCAGTTTAAAAGGTCAAACAGAAATGATACTTTTCCCTTTAAATACCTTTGACTTTGGTTCTGAATAAATACTTTTAATGACTTCAAATACTTTTGAAAGAACTTCAAATACTTTTGAAAGACTTGAACTACAGTATAACCGCTTTAATAACTTAGTTCCTGGCGTGGTTTGCCCTGAAATGGAGCAAAGGTTCATGGTCTATGTAGTTCCCTCTGATCTTTAATGAAGGATCAGGACTTAATGTCACTAAAGTGTCAAATAATATTGAATTAAACCTGAACTCTGAACGAGTCTGAAGTCAAACATCTGCTCCACAAAGAACCTCCTCTTCTGCTCCACAAAGAACTCCTCTTCCTCTTCCAAAGAACTCTCACAAAAGAACTTCCTCTCTGCTCCACAAAGAACCTCCTTCTTCTGCTCCACAAAGAACTTCCTCTTCCTCTGCTCCACAAAGAACCTCCTCTTCTTCTGCTCCACAAAGAACCTCTTCTTCTGCTCCACAAAGAACTTCCTCTTCTTCTGCTCCACAAAGAACCTCCTCTTCCTCTGCTCCACAAAAAACCTCCTCTTCCTCTGCTCCACACTCATTTATATCATTAATATTCATCATTTATAACACACTTAAACAAATAAAGGTGTAAATTTGTGACTGCAGCCTTTCGAGACGTGTTTAGTCCAGACAAAAATGGTTCTAAAATGGGTCTAAAATAGTTCTAAATTTTTTATAAAAATTAACTTCATATAATTTACATTTCAGTTAGAATAAATGCAAACACTGCAGCAGAATATGAGAAACGACATTTCAAACAAAAATACTTTTCCTCCAGCGTCGCTGAAAAATACAAGGGCGACATCTAGTGTTCAAGATGAGAACTGCAGTGACGATACTCCATAATTAAACCTCAACAACACGTTTAAAGACACGTTTTAAAGTATTTCATCTGGAGTGACATCATTTCATCTGAATTCTGTTCTGACTCTGTGTCTGTGACTCTGTCTGTGCCTCTGTGTCTGTGCCTCTGTGTCTGTGCCTCTGTGTCTGTGCCTCTGTGTCTGTGCTCTGTGTCTGTGCCTCTGTGTCTGTGCCTACTCTGTGACTCTGACTCTGTGACTGTGACTCTGTGACTCTGACTGTGACTGTGACTGTGTGACTGTCTGTCTGTGACTGACTCTGTACTGTGCCTGTACTGTGTAACTCTGTGTACTCTGTGACTGACTCTGTCTGTGACTCTGTCTGTGACTCTGTGTGACTCTGTCTGTGTCTGTGACTCTGTGACTCTGTGACTCTGTGTCTGTGACTCTGTGACTCTGTGACTCTGTCTGTGACTCTGTGTCTGTGTGACTCTGTGACTCTGTGTCTGTGACTCTGTGTCTGTGACTCTGTCTGTAACTCTGTCTGTGACTGTGACTGTCTGTGTCTGTGACTCTGTGACTCTGACTCTGTGACTCTGACTCTGTCTGACTCTGTGTCTGTGACTCTGTGACTCTGTGTCTGTGTGACTCTGTGACTGTGACTGTGACTGTGTCTGTGACTCGGTCTGTGACTCGTGACTCTGTGTCTGTGACTCTGTGTCTGTGACTCGGTCTGTGACTCGGTCTGTGACTCGGTCTGTGACTCTGGGTCTGTGACTCTGTCTCTATCTCTGTATCTGTGACTGTCTGTGACTGTCTGTGACTCTGTCTGTGACTCTGTGTCTGTGACTCTGTCTGTGACTCTGTGTCTGTGACTCTGTGTCTGTGACTCTGTCTTGTGTCTGTGTCTGTGACTCTGTCTGTGACTCTGTGACTGTGACTGTGTCTGTGACTGTGACTCTGTCTGTGTGACTCTGTCTGTGACTCTGTCTGTGACTCTGTGACTCTGTCTCTGTGACTCTGTGACTCTGTCTGTGACTCTGTGTCTGTGACTCTGTGACTGTGTAACTCTGTGACTCTGTCTGACTCTGTGACTGTGTCTGTGACTCTGTGTCTGTGCTCTGTGTGTCTGTGACTCGGTCTGTGACTCTGACTCTATCTGTGACTCTGTGACTCTGACTCTGTGACTCTGTGTCTGTGACTCTGTGTCTGTGACTCTGACTCTGTGACTGTCTGTGACTTGCCTGTGACTCTGTCTGTGACTCTGCCTGTGACTGTCTGTGACTCTGTCTGTGACTTGTCTGTGACTCTGTGACTCTGTCTCTGTGACTCTGTGACTCTGTCTGTTCTGACTCCTGTCTGTGACTCTGTGTCTGTGACTCTGTGACTGTCTGTAACTCTGTCTGTGACTCTGTCTGACTCTGTGACTGTGTCTGTGACTCTGTGTCTGTGACTCTGTGTCTGTGACTCGGTCTGTGACTCTGACTCTATCTGTGACTCTGTGACTCTGTGTCTGTGACTCTGTGTCTGTGACTCTGACTCTGTGACTGTCTGTGACTCTGCCTGTGACTCTGTCTGTGACTCTGCCTGTGACTCTGTCTGTGACTCTGTGACTCTGTGTCTGTGACTCGGTCTGTGACTCGGTCTGTGACTCTGGGTCTGTGACTGTGTCTCTATCTGTGACTCTGTCTGACTCTGTCTGTGATCTGTCTGTGACTCTGTGACTCTGTCTGTGACTCTGTCTGTGACTCTGTCTGTGACTCCGTGACTCCGTCTGTGACTCCGTCTGTGACTCGTCTGTGACTCTCGGGTCTGTGACTGTGTCTCTATCTGTGACTCTGTCTGACTCTGTGTCTGTGACTCTGTCTGTGACTCTGTCTGTGACTCTGTCTGTGACTCTGTCTGTGACTCCGTCTGTGACTCCGTCTGTGACTCCGTCTGTGACTCGGTCTGTGACTCGGTCTGTGACTCTGAACTCTGCTCTGTGTGATCTGTCTGTGACTCTTGACTCTGACTCTGTGACTCTGTGACTCTGTCTGTGACTCTGTGTCTGTGACTCTGTCTGTGACTCTGTGACTCTGTGACTCTGTCTGTGACTCTGTGCAGGATCCGCCCTCAGCTCCCCCGTGAGCGTCTGGAGGGCTGTCACCTCTGCACCTCCGTCACTCCGTCTGAGCCTCAGGTGGTCCTTGGCTCTGACCGCGCCTTCACCTTCGACTTCGTGTTCGACCTGGACTCCACCCAGGACCAGGTTTACTCCAGCTGCACCCACAGGCTCATCGAGGGCTGTCTGCAGGGCTACAACGCCACGGTGCTCGCCTACGGACAGGTACGGGACCGGGCCTGGACCGGGCCTGAACCAGGCCTGAACCAGGGGCGGAACCAGGGATAAACCAGGGGCGGAACCAGGGGCGGAACCAGGTCTAAAACCAGGTCTAAACCAGGTCTAACTAGGTCTAACCAGGTCTAACCCAGTCTAAACCAGGGCTAAACCAGGGCTAAACCAGGGCTAAACCAGGGCCAAACCGGGTCCAAACCAGGGCTAAACCGGGGCTAAACCAGGGCAGAACCAGGTCTAAACCCAGGTCTAAACCAGGGCTAAACCAGGGCTAAACCAGGGCCAAAACCGGGTCCAAACCGGGTCCAAACCGGGGCTAAACCGGGGCTAAACCGGGGACTAAACCGGGACTAAACCAGGGCTAAACCGGGTCCAAACCGGGGTAAACCGGGGCTAAACCAGGGCTAAACCAGGTCTAAACCAGGTCTAAACCAGGACTAAACCAGGGCTAAACCAGGGCTAAACCAGGTCTAAACCAGGTCCAAACCGGGTCCAAACCAGGGCTAAACCAGGGCTAAACCAGGGCTAAAACCAGGTCCAAACCGGGTCCAAACCAAACCAGGGCTAAACCAGGGCTAAACCAGGTCAACCAGGGCTAAACCAGGTCTACAGACTGAGGTTTATGAGCGAAGCTTCTTAAAGAGAGTCGTCAGAACATTCGAGATGAAATGATCTCGGCCCGTTCCTGTTCCAGACGGGTTCGGGGAAGACCTACACGATGGGCACCGGGTTTGACGTTGGCGTTTCGGACGAGGAGCTGGGTCTGATCCCCTCGAGCCGTTCATCATCTGTTCAACGCCATCGAAGAACGAAAGAGAAGCGCCGCAGAGAAGGGTCTGACGCCGCCAGAGTTCAAGATCAACGCGCAGTTTCTGGAGGTACTGGACCGGGACAGGGACTGGGACCGGGACTGTACTGGGACAAGGACTGGACAAGGACTGGGACAAGGGACTGGGACTGGGACAAGGGACTGGGGACTGACTGGGACTGGGACTGGGACTGGGCCGGGACTGTACTGGGGACAAGGACTGGAACAAGGACTGGGACAAGGACCGGGACTGGGACAAGGGACTGGGACTGGGACTGGGACTGGACCGGGACTGTACTGGGACAAGGACTGGGACAAGGACCGGGACTGGGACAGGGACTGGGACTGGGACTGGGACAAGGACCGGGACAAGGACCGGGACTGGGACAAGGACAGGGACACAGGACCGGGACTGGGACTGGGACAAGGACTGGGACAGGGACTGGACAAGGACTGGGACAGGACTGGGACAAGGACTGGGACTGGACAGGACAAGGACAGGGACTGGGACAGGACAGGGACCAGGGACTGGGACAAGGATGGGACTGGGACAAGGACAGGGACCGGGACTGGGACAAGGACTTGGACTGGACCGGGACTGGGACTAAACCAGGTCTTGTCTGTTTTCAGTTGTACAATGAGGAGGTTCTGGATTTGTTCGACTCGACTCGAGACGTGAAACAGAAATCTCAGATCAAAATCCACGAAGACTCGAACGGAGGGATCTACACGGTGGGCGTGGCCACGCGCCAGGTCCAGTCCGAGGCCGAGGTCCTCCTCACACACTTTCTTCACACATTTCCCCCCATTTTTTCTTGCATTAGTTTGAGCTGGTTCTTCTCCTTCTCCTCCTTCTCCTTCATCTCCTTCTTCTCCTCCTTCTCCTCCTTCTTCTCCTCCTTCTCCTCCTTCTCCTCCTTCTTCTCCTCCTTCTCCCTTCTTCCTTCTTCCCTCCTTCTCCTCCTTCTTCTCCTTCTTTCCTCTTCTTCCTTCTCCTCCTTCTTCTCCTCCACCACCTCCTCTCCTTCTCCTTCACCTGCTCCTCCTTCACCTTCTCCTTCTTCTCCATCTCCTTCACCTTCTCCTCCTTCTCCTTCACTTCCTCCTTCACCTTCTTCTCCTTCACCATCTCCTCCTCCTCCTCCTCCACCTTCTCTTTCACCTTCTCCTCCTTCTCCTTCTCCTCCCTCTCCTTCTTCTCCTCCTCCTCCTTCACCTTCTCCTCCTTCTCCTTCTTCTCTTCACCTTCTCCTCTTCTCCTTCTTCTCCTTCACCTTCTCCTTCTTCTCCTCCTCCTCTTTCACCTTCTCCTCCCTTCACCTTCACCTTCTCCTCCTTCTCCTCCTTCTCCTTCACCTTCTCCTCCTTCTCCTTCACCTTCACCTTCTCCTCCTTCACCTCCTCCTTCTCCTTCTTTCTCCTCCTCCTCCTTCCTTCTCCACCTCCTTCACCTCCTCCTTCTCCTTCTTCTCCTCCTCCACCTCCTCCTCCTCTCACCTTCTCCCTCCTTCTCCTTCTTCTCCACCCTCCTTCCCTCCTCCTTCTCTCCTTCTTTCTCACCTCCTCCTTCTTCTCCACCTCCTTCACCTCCTCCTTCTCCTTCTTCTTCCCCTCCTTTCTTCTCCTCCTTCTCCTTCTTCTCCACCTCCTTCACCTTCTCTCTCCTTCTCCACCTCCTCCTCCTTCTCCTCCTTCTCCTTCTTCTTCCTCCTTCTTCCTTCTTTCTCCACCTCCTTCACCTCCTTCTTCCTCACTTTCTTCTCACCTCCTCCTTCTCCTCCTTCTCCTCCTCCTCTCCTTCTCCTTCTCACCTCCTTCACCTCCTCCTTCTCTCCTTCTCTCCTCCTTCTCCTTCTTCTCCACCTCTTTCACCTCCTCTCACAGATGCTGCAGTGTCTGAAGATGGGGTGCTCTCTCCAGGACCACACGGCCAGCACTCAGATGAACGTCCAGAGCTCCAGGTCTCATGCCATCTTCACCATCCACCTGTGCCAAGTGCGAGTGTGTCCCAACAACAACGTGAGCCACACACGAGGAACCGCCTGGATTAGACCAGTCCTGCAGTACTTTTCGAGCAGTACTTTAGAGCAGGTACTTAGAGCAGTACTTTTATTTTAGAGCAATACTTTAGAGCAGTACTTTAGAGCAGTAGTAGAGCAGTACTAGCAGTACTAGAGCAGTACTTTAGAGCAGTACTTAGAGCAGTACTTTAGAGCAGTACTTTAGAGCAGTACTTTAGAGCTTTAGAGCAGTACTTTAGAGCAGTACTTTCAGGCAGTACTTTAGACAGCAGTACTTTAGAGCAGTACTTTACAGCTTTAGTAGCTTTAGAGTACTTTAGCAGTACTTTACAGCTACTTTTACAGCAGTACTTTACAGCAGTACTTTACAGCAGTACTTTTAGTGCAGTACTTTATTAGCAGTACTTTAGCAGTACTTTTAGTGCAGTACTTTAGTGCAGTACTTTAGAGCAGTACTGCTTTAGTGCAGTACTTTAGTGCAGTACTTTAGAGCAGTACTTTAGAGCAGTACTTTAGAGCAGTACTTTAGAGCAGTACTTTACAGCAGTACTTTACAGCAGTACTTTAGTACTTTACAGCAGTACTTGCAGTACTTTAGTGCAGTACTTTACAGCAGTACTTTACATCAGTACTTTAGAGCAGTACTTCACTGCAGTACTTTAGAGGCAGTACTTTTATTTTACTTTACAGCAGTACTTTAGTGCAGTACTTTAGAGCAGTACTTTAGTGCAGTACTTTACAGTGCAGTACTTTAGTGCAGTACTTTAGAGCAGTACTTTAGAGTACAGTACTTTACAGTACAGTACTTTACATCAGTACTTTACAGCAGTACTTTACACAGTATTACAGTACTTACAGCAGTACTTTAGAGCAGTACTTTACATCAGTACTTTAGAGCAGTACTTTACAGCAGTACTTTACAGCAGTACTTTACAGCAGTACTTTACAGCAGTACTTTACAGCAGTACTTTACAGCAGTACTTTTAGCAGTGCAGTATTTACAGCAGTACTTTAGTGCAGTACTTTAGTGCAGTACTTTAGAGCAGTACTTTAGAGCAGTACTTTAGAGTACAGTACTTTAGAGCAGTACTTTAGAGCAGTACTTTAGTACTTTAGCAGTACTTCACTGCAGTACTTTATAGCAGTACTTCACTGCAGTACTTTAGCAGTACTTTAGTGCAGTACTTTAGCAGTACTTAGTGGCAGTACTTTAGGGCAGTACTTTAGTGCAGTACTTTACAGCAGTACTTTACATCAGTACTTTAGAGCAGTACTTCACTGCAGTACTTTAGAGCAGTACTTTACAGCAGTACTTTACAGCAGCGTACTTTAGTGCAGTACTTTACAGCAGTACTTTAGTGCAGTACTTAGTGCAGTACTTTAGGCAGTACTTAGAGCAGTACTTTAGAGCAGTACTTTACATCAGTACTTTACATCAGTACTTTACATCAGTACTTTAGAGCAGTACTTTAGAGCAGTTTACTTAGAGCAGTACTTTACAGCAGTACTTTAGTGCAGTTTTACAGCAGTACTTTAGTGCAGTACTTTACAGCAGTACTTTAGTGCAGTACTTTACAGCAGTACTTTTACAGCAGTACTTTAGTGCAGTACTTTAGAGCAATACTTTTAGAGCAGTACTTTAGAGCAGTACTTTAGAGCAGTACTTTAGTGCAGTACTTTACAGCAGTACTGTATATTTTCCAGGAGACTGAGGAGTCTCAATCTGAGGTGGACGAGTACGAGACTCTGACGGCAAAGTTCCATTTTGTGGATTTGGCCGGATCTGAAAGACTGAAGAGAACCGGAGCCACCGGAGAACGAGCCAAAGAGGGGATCTCCATCAACTGTGGACTGGTACTGGACGGGGACTGGGACTGGGACTGGGACTGGACTAGGACTGGACCAGAACTAGACCAGGACTAGACCAGGACTCGAGCAGATGTTTTGGTGTTTGTGTTCCACAGTTGGCTCTGGGGAACGTGATCAGCGCTTTGGGCGATCGGAGCAAAAGGTCGTGTCACGTTCCATATCGAGACTCCAAACTCACACGCCTGCTCCAGGACTCTCTGGGAGGAAACAGGTACTGCCCCGGTCTGGTCCTGGTCCGGTCTGGTCCCGATCTGGTCCTGGTCCAGTCTGGTCCTGCTCTAGACCTGGTTTAGACCTGGTTTCTCTCTCTTCAGTCAGACGGTGATGATCGCCTGCATCAGTCCTTCAGATCGAGACTTCATGGAGACCCTGAACACGCTGAAGTACGCCAACAGAACGCGGAACATCAGGAACCGCGTGATGGTGAACCAGGACCGAGCGAGTCAGCAGATCAGCGCGCTCAGGACCGAGATCGCACGGCTGCAGAGGGAGCTCCTGGAGTACAGAACGGTACGAGAACATGGAGAGCCGCCCCGCCCGCAGCAGCCCCGCCCGCGCAGCCGCCCCGCCCGCGCAGCGCCGCCCCGCCCGCGGAGCCGCCCCGCCGCGCAGCCGCCCCGCCCGCGCAGCCGCCCGCCGCGCGCAGCCGCCCAGCCCGCCCGCCAGCCGCCCCGCCCGCGGTGTTTAGATTGCGTCACAGAAACGTGAATGAGCAGAGAAGTAAGTCTTTGTGGTCGTGTTTGCGTCCAGGGAAAGCGTCTTCCTGGCGAGGAGGGCGTGGACTGCTTCAGCGACATGTTTCATGAAAACTCCATGCTTCAGACGGAGAACAGTAACCTGAGAGTGAGAGTGAAGGCCATGCAGGAGACCATCGACGCACAGAGAGGCCGACTGACCAGTGTGCTGAGCCAACACGCGCTGCAGAAGACCGGTACAAACACCATCTAACTGTCCAGAAGGACACTCAGGTCCTCCAGACCTCCTGACCAAGACTAGACAAAGATCTGGATCTGGTGCCCAGCTGGGATCTGATCTGGATCTCAGTCCAGTCCAATACTCATGCTCTTTGTTTAGTGTAGGAAAAGTAACTGGACAAACCTGCTGACCTCTGACCTCTGACCTCTGCTGCAGGAGACGAGGGCTCTGAGGAGATCGGGACCATGATCCAGGGCTACATCAAGGAGATTGAGGACCTCAGGTAAAACTGGTTTAGTCCTGGTTTAGACACGGTTTAGACACGGTTTACTCCTGGTTTAGACCTGGTTCAGACCTGGTTCAGACCCGGTTCAGACCCGGTTTAGACCCGGTTTAGACCCGGTTTAGACCTGGTTTAGACCCAGTTTAGACCCGGTTTAGACCCGGTTTAGACCCGGTTTATTCCTGGTTTACTCCTGGTTTAGACCTGGTTCAGACCCGGTTTAGACCCGGTTTAGACCCGGTTTACTCCTGGTTTACTCCTGGTTTAGACCTGGTTTAGACCTGGTTCAGACCTGGTTCAGACCTGGTTTGATCCCAGTTTCTGGTCGCAGGGCGAAGCTTCTGGAGAGCGAGGCGGTGAACGAGATGCTGCGGAAAAATGTGAACCGAGCCTCGAGTCGACAGTTTTACTCCGGTCCAGGTTTAGGTCCAGGTTTAGGTCCAGGTTTAGGGCCAGAGAAAGAGACCGAGGACGTCATTGAACTGGCCAAACGAGACCTGGAGAAGCTGAAGAAACGAGAACGCAAGAAAAAGAAGAGGTAAACCTTGAGTTTTGGGTCCGGTTCCTGGCCTGGTTCTGGTTGTGTTCAAACCAACCCTCGACACTGAGAACATCATGATTACAGTTTTGACATAAATATGAAGTTAAAAAAAACATTGGACATGGTTTTATTGGGGTCCCAGGCACTCATCTTTAATGTCCTTTCCTCTTCGTCTGCTTGTTCCCTCCCTCCTCATCTCCTCTCTCCCTCCTTTCCTCCATTCCCTGTCCTCCTCCTTCCTCTTCTCCTCGTCTCCTGTTTCCTTCCTTCCCTCAGGCTGCAGCTCTTGTCGGAGGACAGAGACGCGGAGGAGAAGGAGGAGGACTCCAGGTTTGTCTCCCTCAAGAACAACTTTCCAAACAAACTTCACATTCAGAAGATTTGAGCTGGTTCAAACGTTTTATTGTCTCATGTGAACATCTCGGTCGGAATAATGGGATGTTTCTCCTGCTTTTCCAGTGCAAACAAAGAGGAGGAGCCTGATAACGAACAGAAGTATCCAGAGAAAGAGGCGGAGAAGGAGAAGGAGGAAGAGGAGAAGGAGGACAAAGAGAGGAGAAAGAGGAGCGCGCCGCCGACGACCCGGACCTGGTGCTGAGCCGGATTAGCTTTAACATGTGGGTTTTGTGTCGAAGGATCTGGTTTTCTTAAAGGTTTTCCCTGTCTGCTGCTGTAGGATGTGGCAGAAGTGAGTGATCGAGATGAAGAGGAGGAAGAGGAGGAGCTGGAGGTGGAGGACAGCTCCGAGTCTGACTCCGAGTCTGATGAGAAAGGTACTGCCCTCTGTCTCCTGCACAAGCCCTGTCATCCAGCGGGTTCTGAAGGATCTTTGTGAGACTTCAGAGAAAGACGTTTGGTCACTCCCAGTGTGTGTGAGGGGCGTGGCTAAAGCGTGCACAGGAACAGTTTTGCCTCATGTCTTTCCCTTGTGTGCAAAGCCTCGACGCCGCGGCGTTTGAACCTCTCTTTATGGAATCATGTCAGACGCATTCTGACCTGGAAACACCATCACATTTGGACAAACAGGAAACTGCTGTTGCTAACGTGCTTTGCTAGCTCTGTGTTGCTAAGGCTCCACATATAAGTTAGCTTAGCATGTTAGCTCCACATAACAGTTAGCATCAGTGGAAACACGGCGCTTTAGCATGAGATCAAGTCAGAGTTTGGAGACAAATGATTCTTTTTTGTTTCTCTGCTTTTTGCCTCTTGTTTTGGCCTGAGTCTGCGTTCTCTCTGAGCCAATCATCTGGCTGTGCTGTGGAGCTCCTCCTCCTGTGGTGTGGAGCTCCTCCCCCTGTGATCTGGGGCTCCTCCTCCTGAGCTAAAGTCCACCTGGAGCCCAAGAGCCAGACCGCTTTGGGAGCTAGAACCTCTCTCAGGGGCAACTTTGGATCCAAGACCAGAGACTTGAGACTGAGACACTTTAGGACTGACTCAAAGAGAACCAGAGGAAAAAAGGTTCTAGTTCCTGCAGTGGGTCCTGGGTTTATTGGGGCTTCTTTAGGGCTTCTTTGGCGCTTCTTTGGGGCTTCTTTGGGGCTTCTTTTGGGTTGCTTAGGGCTTGTTTGGGGCTTGTTTGGGGCTTGTTTGGGGCTTGTTTGGGGCTTGTTTGGGGCTTGTTTGGGGCTTGTTTGGGCTTGTTTGGGGGCTTCTTTGGGCTCTTCTTTGGGGCGTCTTTGGGGCTTCTTTGGGGCGTCTTTGGGTTTCTATGGGGTTTCTTTGGGGTTTCTATGGGGCTTCTTTAGGGCTTCTTTGGGGCTTCTTTAGGGCTTCTCCCCGGGACTGAACCCGTACTTGAACTCCACCGATCAGTATATAAATGTTTTGGAACTACACCTTCATTTGCCTGAACAAAGTGTGAACTAAGACTTAATTCATCTTGATTCAGGCTTAGGAAATACCTAAGTTTCCGGTTTGGAAGCAGGATTATTTTATACGTGTAGGAGTAGTTATACGTGTAGTTCCTATAAAGCGTGTACTCTTTGTGTCTCTCAGAGAACTTCCAGGAAGACTTGGCCAACATCACGTGTGAGATCGCCATCAAACAGAAGCTCATCGACGAGTTAGAGAACAGCCAGAGACGATTACAGACTCTGAAACTGCAGTACGAGCAGAAACTACTACTACTGCAGTACAAGATCCAGGAGACGCAGCAGGAGAGGGACAAAGTACTGCAGAACATGAGTGAGTACTTACACTACTTATCCTGTGGAAACTTCGCTCTGTCCTTAAACGTTGGCGTGTTTCAGCGCCCGTGGACAGCGGCTCGGAGGACAGAGAGCGCGCCGCGTCAAAGCCGAGTACGAGCGGAAACTGTCCGTGATGAACCGAGAGCTCCAGAGACTCCAGGCGGCGCAGAGAGAGCACGCCCGGCTCCTGAAGAACCAGAGCCAGTACGAGAGACAGCTCAAGAGTCTGCAGAGCGAGGTGGCCGACATGAAGCGGACTAAGGTAAAGAGAGGGGTGAAGAGAGAGACATGAGGAGGACTAAGGTAAAGAGAGATGTGAAGCAGGCTAAGGTAAAGAGAGGGGGAGAAGAGAGAGACACGGGAGGACTAAGGTAAAGAGAGAGGTGAAGAGAGAGACATGAGGAGGACTAAGGTAAAGAGAGGGGTGAAGAGAGACATGAAGCGGACTAAGGTAAAGAGAGGGGTGAAGAGAGAGACATGAAGCGGACTAAGGTAAAGAGAGGGGAGAAGAGAGGGACATGAGGAGGACTAAGGTAAAGAGAGGGGTGAAGAGAGAGACATGAGGAGGACTAAGGTAAAGAGAGGGGTGAAGAGAGAGACATGAGGAGGACTAAGGTAAAGAGAGGGGTGAAGAGAGAGACATGAAGCGGACTAAGGTAAAGAGAGGGAGAAGAGAGGGACATGAGGAGGACTAAGGTAAAGAGAGGGGTGAAGAGAGAGACATGAGGAGGACTAAGGTAAAGAGAGGGGTGAAGAGAGGGACATGAGGAGGACTAAGGTAAAGAGAGAGGTGAAGAGAGAGACATGAGGAGGACTATGGTAAAGAGAGAGGTGAAGAGAGAGACATGAAGCGGACTAAGGTAAAGAGAGGGGTGAAGAGAGAGACATGAAGCGGACTAAGGTAAAGAGAGGGGAAGAGAGGGACATGAGGAGGGACTAAGGTAAAGAGAGGGGTGAAGAGAGAGACATGAGGAGGACTAAGGTAAAGAGAGGGTGAAGAGAGACATGAAGGAGGACTAAGGTAAAGAGAGGGGTGAAGAGAGAGACATGAGGAGGACTAAGGTGAAAGAGAGGGGAGAAGAGAGGGACATGAGGAGGACTAAGGTAAAGAGAGGGGTGAAGAGAGAGACATGAGGAGGACTAAGGTAAAGAGAGGGGTGAAAGAGAGAGACATGAAGCGGACTAAGGTAAAGAGGGGAGAAGAGAGGGACATGAGGAGGACTAAGGTAAAGAGGGGTGAAGAGAGAGACATGAAGCGGACTAAGGTAAAGAGAGGGGTGAAGAGAGAGACATGAAGGGACTAAGGTAAAGAGAGGGGAGAAGAGAGGGACATGAGGAGGACTAAGGTAAAGAGAGGGGTGAAGAGAGAGACATGAAGGAGGACTAAGGTAAAGAGAGGGGAGAAGAGAGGGACATGAGGAGGACTAAGGTAAAGAGAGAGGTGAAGAGAGAGACATGAGGAGGACTAAGGTAAAGAGAGGGGTGAAGAGAGAGACATGAAGCGGACTAAGGTAAAGAGAGGGGTGAAGAGAGAGACATGAAGCGGACTAAGGTAAAGAGAGGGGAGAAGAGAGGGACATGAGGAGGACTAAGGTAAAGAGAGGGGTGAGAGAGAGACATGAGGACTAAGGTAAAGAGAGGGGTGAAGAGAGAGACATGAAGGAGGACATGAAAGGTAAAGAGAGGGGAGAAGAGAGGGACATGAGGAGGACTAAGGTAAAGAGAGAGGTGAAGAGAGAGACATGAGGAGGACTAAGGTAAAGAGAGAGGTGAAGAGAGAGAAGACATGAGGAGGACTAAGGTAAAGAGAGAGGTGAAGAGAGAGACATGAGGAGGACTAAGGTAAAGAGAGGGGTGAAGAGAGAGACATGAAGCGGACTAAGGTAAAGAGAGAGGTGAAGAGAGAGACATGAGGAGGACTAAGGTAAAGAGAGAGGTGAAGAGAGAGACATGAGGAGGACTAAGGTAAAGAGAGAGGTGAAGAGAGAGACATGAGGAGGACTAAGGTAAAGAGAGGGGAGAAGAGAGAGACATGAGGAGGACTAAGGTAAAGAGAGAGGTGAAGAGAGAAACGAGGTGAGATAGGTGTCTTAGTTCCTGTGTCTTAGGTTCCTGTGTCTTAGTTCCTGTGTCTTAGTTCCTGTTCTTAGTTCCTGTGTCTTAGTTCCTGTGTCTTAGTTCCTGTGTCTTAGTTCCTGTGTCCTGTGTCTTAGGTTCGTGTCTGTTCTGTGTCTTAGTTCCTGTGTCTTAGTTTCCTGTGTCTTAGTTCCTGTGTCTTAGTTCCTGTGTCTTAGTTCCTAGTTCTGTGTCTTAGGTTCTTAAATGTCGTAGGTTCGCCTGATGAAGCAGATGAAGGAGCAGCAGGAGAAGAACCCGAATGAACGAGTCTCGTCGGAACCGAGAGATCGCAACATTAAAGAAGGACCAAAGGAAACAAGATGTACAAATACTACTACTATTACTGCTACTTCTATTCACAGGCGTGTACTAAACTAGTGTGTTGTGTTGTAGCACCAGCTGAAGTTACTGGAGGCTCAGAGACGCCAACAAGAGCTGATCCTGAAGAGGAAAACTGAGGAGGTGAGACTGTGAACATGCGGCCTGCGGGCCACATCCGGCCACTCAGACATTTTAATCTGGCCCGCCAAACATTCCTATTTATTCATTTCCGATAGATGTATAACATTTTTACCACTAGAACAACAAGTCCCCTAATCCTTTGCAACAGTCGCCCCTCCCCCACGCTGCTCAGCACTGCTGTGTGTGCTGCTGGAGCGAGTGCCAAGAGCTGTGAAGTGCCGACGTGCACTAAACTAGACTTGAACTGAGGTCTGAGCGGGGAAAGAGTGGGAAACATGTGGAAGAAAGAAAGGAGACTTAATGTTGAGCTAATGTGGAGCTATTGTGGAGCTATTGTGGAGCTAATGTGGAGCTAATTGTGGAGCTAATGTGGAGCTAATGTGGAGCTAATGTGGAGCTAATGTGGAGCTAATGTGGAGCTAATGTGGAGCTAAGTGGAGCTATTGTGGAGCTATGTGGAGCTAGTGGAGCTAATGTGGAGCTAATGTGAAGCTAATGTGAAGCTAATGTGGAGCTAATGTGGAGCTAATGTGAAGCTAACAACAAGAAAACAAACTTCTGCGATGTTGCTCTGAGGAGAACATCCAAACCAGTTTAAACCTGGACAGATCCTGAGCCACAGGTAAAAACACAGGTCAGAGTGTCATAAAGTCTGAACACGACTGCGTCCGCCACTAATGTGACCGCGACACTGCGTCCGCACTAATGTGACTATGTGACGCGACACTGCGTGCACTAATGTGACCGCGACATGCGTCCGACTAATGTGACCACTGCGTCCGCACTAATGTGACCGCGACACTGCGTCCGCACTAATGTGACCGCGACAACTGCGTCCGCACTAATGTGACCGCGACACTGCGTCCGCACTAATGTGACCGCGACAACTGCGTCCGCACTAATGTGACCGCGACACTGCGTCCGCACTAATGTGACGCGACACTGCGTCCGCTAATGTGACCGCGACACTGCGTCCGCACTAATGTGACCGCGACACTGCGTCCGCACTAATGTGACCGCGACACTGCGTCCGCACTAATGTGACCGCGACACTGCGTCCGCACTAATGTGACCGCGACACTGCGTCCGCACTAATGTGACCGCGACACTGCGTCCGCACTAATGTGACCGCGACACTGCGTCCGCACTAATGTGACCGCGACACTGCGTCCGCACTAATGTGGACCGCGAAACTGCGTCCGCACTAATGTGACCGCGACACTGCGTCCGCACTAATGTGACTGTGACCGCGACACTGCGTCCGCACTAATGTGACCGACAACTGCGTCCGCACTAATGTGACCGCGACACTGCGTCCGCACTAATGTGACCGCGAAACTGCGTCCGCACTAATGTGACCGCATGAAACTGCGTCCTGGTTCAACGCTCGTATCTGGGAACGACTCCAAAACTCACCTGTTCTCCGTGTTCTCCGTGTTCTCCGTGTTCTCCCTGTTCTCCGTCTGCAGGTGAGCGCCCTCCGGAGGCAGGTCAGACCCACCTCAGGCAGAGTCCAGAGGAAAGTCCAGGACCAAGACCCAGGGCTGAGACCCGGACCAGGCAGGACCTACTCTGGGACCAACAGGACCAGGTCTGTAAAAGCCTCAGACACATGGCAGCTTCTGGTAAGGGAGGGCATCTGACTCTTTCTCTGGCAGGTTCTCGTACCGCGGCAGAGGCCTGAGCTCCAGCAGAGTCGCTCGGACCAAATGGCAGTGTTTGGAGAGAAGAATCTCAGACGTGATTCTGCAGAAGATGACCATCTCCAACATGGAATCTGACATGAACCGCCTGCTCAAGGTGCCTGCATTAGTCCTGCTTTAGTCCTGCATTAGTCCTGCTTTAGTCCTGCTTTAGTCCTGCTTTAGTCCTGCTTTAGTCCTGCTTTAGACCTGCTTTAGACCTGCTTTTAGTCCTGCTTTAGACCTGCTTTAGTCCTGCTTTAGTCCTGCTTTTAGTCCTGCTTTAGACCTGCTTTACCTGCTTTAGTCCTGCTTTAGTCCTGCTTTAGTCCTGCTTTAGACCTGCTTTAGTCCTGCTTAGTCCTGCTTTAGTACCTGCATTTAGTCCTGCTTTTAGTCCTGCTTTAGTCCTGCTTTAGACCTGCTTTAGTCCTGCTGCCTTTTAGTCCTGCTTTAGTCCTGCTTTAGTCCTGCTTTAGTCCTGCTTTAGTCCTGCTTTTGCTTTAGTCCTGCTTTAGACCTGCTTTTAGTCCTGCTTTAGTCCTGCTTTAGTCCTGCCTTTAGTCCTGCATTAGTCCTGCTTTAGTCCTGCTTTAGTCCTGCTTTAGTCCTGTCCTGCTGCTTTAGTCCTGCTTTAGTCCTGCTTTAGTCCTGCTTTAGTCCTGCCTTTAGTCCTGCTTTAGTCCTGCTTTAGTCCTGCTTTAGTCTGCTTTAGACCTGCTTTAGTCCTGCTTTAGTTTAGACCTGGTTTTAGACCTGCTTTAGTCCTGGTTTAAGTCCTGGTTTAAGTCTGGTTTTTATCTTTTGTTTTCCTTCTTGTAGCAACGTGAGGACTTGACTCGGAGGAAGGAAAAGGTTTTGCGCCGCAGAGACCGTTTGCTCAAGGGCCCTGGTCTGGTCCCTGGTCTGGACTCTAAGACCCCAGACCTGGTCCAAACCCCAGACCTGGTCCAAAACCCAGGACCTGCAGAAGTCTCTGGTCCCGCTGACGGAGGAAGTCGAGGCTCTGAACGCAAACATCGACTACATCAACGACAGCATCTCCGACTGTCAGGCCAACATCATGCAGATGGAGGAGGCCAAGGTACGGACCGGGTTCAGACCGGTTCAGACCGGTTCAGACCGGTTCAGACCGGTTCAGACGGGCTCAGACCTGTTTCAGACCTGTTTCAGGCCCGTTTCAGGCCCGTTTCAGGCCCGTTTCAGGCCCGTTTCAGGCCCGTTTCAGACCTGTTTCAGACCTGTTTCAGACCCGTTTCAGACCTGTTTCAGACCTGTTTCAGACCCGTTTCAGACCTGTTTCAGACCCAGTTCAGACCTGGTTCTGTCTCCGTGTGCTTCAGGAGGACACAGACACTGCAGACGTCTCAGCTCTGATCAGCTCCTGTTCTTTACCTGAGGCTCGTTTCCTCCTCGACCACTTCCTGAACATGGCCGTCTCCAAGGTACGAGTCCCGCCTCTTCTGTACAGGCCACGCCCACAGTGGTATGTCACACATGAAACTAAAGTTTTAAAAGCGTCACATGTGACGTTCCTAAAGAAGTGGCTCTTTGGTCAACAAAGACTAATATTATGCATTCATTTGTTATTGGCCTTTAAACGTAACCTTGACCTCTCCCTGACCTCACGCTGACCTCACACTGACCTCTGGCGGTGCGTTCTCTGACCTCTGGCTGACCTCTCACTGACCTCTCACTGACCTCTGGCTGTGCGTTCTCTGACCTCTGGCTGACCTCTCACTGACCTCTCCACTGACCTCTCACTGACCTCTGGCTGTGCGTTCTCTGACCTCTCCCTGACCTCTCCTGACCTCTGGCTGACCTCTCCCTGACCTCTCACTGACCTCTGCTGTGCGTTCTCTGACCTCTCCCTGACCTCTCCTCTGACCCTCCCTGACCTCTCGCTGACCTCTCGCTGACCTCTCGCTGACCTCTCCCTTACCTCTCGCTGACCTCTCCCTGACCTATCCCTGACCTCTGGCGGTGCGTTCTCTGACCTCTCCTGACCTCTCCTTGACCTCTCGCTGACCTCTCCCTGACCTCTCCTTGACCTCTCACTGACCTCTGGCTGTGCGTTCTCTGACCTCTGGCTGACCTCTCACTGACCTCTCACTGACCTCTGGCTGACCTCTCCCTGACCCTCTGGCTGACCTCTCCCTGACCTCTGGCTGACCTCTCCCTGACCTCTCGCTGACCTCTGGCTGCGTTCTCTGACCTCTCCCTGACCTCTGGCTGACTGACTCCTGACCTCTCCCTGACTCTCCCTGACCTCTGCTGACCTGCTCTCTCTGACCACTCCCTGACCACTCCCTGACCTCTCCCTGACCTCTGGCTCTGACGTTCTCTGACCTCTCCCTGACTTCTCCCTGACCTCTCCCTGACCTCCCGCTGACCTCTCGCTGACCTCTCGCTGACTGACCTCTCCCTTACCTCTCGCTGACTCTCTCCCTGACCTATCCCTGACCTCTGGCGGTGCGTTCTCTGACCTCTCCCTGACCTCTCCTTGACCTCTCGCTGACCTCTCCTTGACCTCTCCTTGACCTCTCACTGACCTCTCACTGACCTCTGGCTGTGCGTTCTCTGACCTCTGGCTGACCTCTCACTGCCTCTCACTGACCTCTGGCTGACCTCTCCCTGACCTCTCCCTGGGCTGACCTCTCCCTGACCTCTCGCTGACCTCTGGCTTGTTCTCTGCCTCTCCCTGACCTCTGGCTGACCTCTCCTGACCTCTCACCTGACCTTTGGCTGTGCGTTCTCTGACCTCTCCCTGACCTCCTCTCCCTTGCCTCCCTCCCTGACCTCTGGCTGTGCGTTCTCTGACCTCTCTCTGACCTCTCCCCTGACCTCTCCCTGACCTCTGACCTCTCGCTGACCTCTCCCTGGCGGACCTCTCCTTGACCTCTCGACCTCTCGCTGACCTCTCCCTGGGCCTGCAGGCGGCGCGCAGAGGGAGGCCCAGCTGATGGAGGTGGAGGGCCGACTCCGACAGACTGAAGTGACCAGCGCCACTCAGAACCAGCTTCTGTTCCACATGTTGAAGGAGAAAGCCGAGCTCAACCCGGAACTGGAGGCTCTGCTGGGGTCCGCGCTGCACGGTGAGTCCCAGAGTCGGCCCAGAGTCCGGCTCGAGTCCGGCCGGCAGAGTCCGGCTCGAGTCCGGCTCGAGTCCGGCTCCTTTAGACTTGGTTTTAGTCCTGGTTTTTTAGTCCTGCCTTTAGACCTAGTTTAGTCCTGTTTTAGAACCCTGGTTTAGACCCGGTTCAGACCCGGTTCAGACCGGTTCAGACCCGGTTCAGACTTAGGACTGTGTGTTGATGTGTTCGTGTGTGATGTTTAAGTTCTGTCTAAAACGTTTTTACAGATTTAGGCCGCGGCTGCTGCCCCTGAACGCCACCGTCCGCCCCTAAAACAGAACTGTGCCTGAACGCACCGTCCGCCCCTAAAACAGAACTGTGCTGCCCCTGAACGCACCGTCCGCCCTAAAACAGAACTGTGCTGCCCCCTGAACGCACCGTCCGCCCCTAAAACAGAACTGTGCTGCCCCTGAACGCACCGTCCGCCCCTAAAACAGAACTGTGCTGCCCTGAACGCACCGTCAGCCCCTAAAACAGAACTGAGCTGCCCTGCCTCGCCCCTAAAACGCACCGTCAGCCCCTAAAAACAGAACTGAGCTGCCCCTGAACGCACCGTCAGCCCCTAAAACAGAACTGTGCTGCCCCTGAACACAAAAAGAAAGCACAGACAGTACGTAATGTCAGAGAAATACTAATTATGAACACATTAAAGGTTCTCAAAACGCTGAGCTTGAGCTGCAGTACACACTTTTGTCCAGCAGGTGGGCGTTAGCGCAGACTCACTCTCAGCAGAGCCACTGTGTAGGTTATGAAATGAGAGAAACCAAGGCTAGTTTTAGTTGTAATACTTAACGGAGCGAATGGAAAAACAGAACAACAAATAGATCGTTATTGGAAGGTTTTGAATGAATGAATAAAACTCAAACGAGGCTCTAACTTCACTGCAGCTCTAATCTTTGCATCGTTATCTCAAGACTCTTAATCCTCAACCGTTTCATAACCAACGCCACCTCCAGGCTGAACCCTGTATCCCCTCTGTCAGAAGCTCCACCTTTGACCTTTGACCTGTGTGACACCCCTGACCCGCCCCCTCTCATAAGAGTATCGTTTGTAATGTTCGGTTTTATTTTTACAGAGAATGGAGACGACAGCAGCAGCGACGAGTCTCCAAGCAGTCCCTCAGCCGATGGGAAGTAAGTCCTGGTTTAGACCTGGTTCGGCCCTGGTTCGCACCTGGTTCGGCCCTGGTTCACACCTGGTTCGGTTCCCTGGTTCACACCTGGTTCGGCCCTGGTTCACACCTGGTTCGGCCACCCTGGTTCGGCACACCTGGTTCACACCTGGTTCGGCCCTGTTCACACCCTGGTTCACACCTGGTGCGGCCCCTGGTTCACACCTGGTTCACGGCCTGGTTCACAACCTGGTTCGGCCTGGCCCCTGGTTCACCTGGTTCACACCTGGTTTCACACCTGGTTCACACCTGTTCGGCCCTGTTCACACGTTTCACACCTGGTTCCTGGTTGGTCGGCCCTGTTTCACACCTGGTTGGTTCGGCCCTGGTTCGGCGGTTCCTGGTTCACACCTGGTTCACACCTGGTTCACACCTGGTTCACACCTGGTTCACACACCTGGTTCACACCTGGTCTCACATACAGTGTCATGGTGTTGCTTGTCGACAGCCCGTTGGCGTCAGATCTGATGAAAGTCTGCGGTGAATCCAGGAGCAGGAACAAGGTGAAGTCACGTTAAAAAACACGTTCTCTCGTTCTGGATCATTCCTCAGACGTGGAACATTCACACTTTCTTTTTCAGGCTCGGAGAAGAACTGCGACTCAGATGGAGCTGCTGTATGCAAACACAGACTCCGCCCCCGACCCCGGCGCTGCTCCCCCATTGGCCGAGACCCCGGAAGGAGGCGGGGACATAGACAATATTTACAACGCCTTGTCTCCGGGTTTCTCCTCCAAAATCCCCACAATGTGAGTTTCGACCAGTGTTTTCAGATATTCCAAACTGCTCCACTCCTCAGTGCTGCTGCAGATGCATTGAGTGCGCCCCCTGCTGGTCTTTTGTACACACATGTATAGAAACAATGGAAAAGTTGTGACTCATATCCATGTGTCTGAATGGCGTCACACAAATATAAGTGTTTACAACTTGCCACTAGATGGCGCTCTGACTGCAACTGCAAACATCTGATCATTATTATTGATATTTTTGTTTTGATTTATCATTATTTCATCCATTATTTTGTCTTTGTTTTATCATTGTCATGATTTAAAAGTGTGAAATCTGTTGCGAAGCGAACTCCAGAGCCGTCGCCGTCGCCTCGAAGGAAAAAGACTCAAACGACCAAAGATCTGAAACAGTAAGAGCTGCGCCTGACAGACCACCATCTGGGTCAAATCACCTGTGGTCAGACTAATGCTGCCTGCCTGCCGACAGACCACCATCTGGGTCAAATCACCTGTGGTTCAGACTAATGCTGCCTGCGCCTGACAGACCACCATCTGGGTCAAAATCACCTGTGGTTCAGACTAATGCTGCCTGCGCCTGACAGACACCATCTGGGTCAAATCACCTGTGGTTTCAGACTAATGCTGCCTGCGCCTGACAGAGACCACAGACCATCTCTGGGTCAAATCACCTGTGGTTCAGACTAATGCTGCCTGCGCCTGACAGACCACCATCTGGGTCAAATCACCTGTGGTTCAGACTAATGCTGCCCTGCGACCTCTGACAGACCACCATCTGGGTCAAAATCCCCTGTGGTTCAGACTAATGCTGCCTGCACCTCTGGGTCAAATCAGAGACCACCATCTGGGTCAAAATCACCTGTGGTTCAGACTAATGCTGCCTGCACCTGACAGACCACCATCTGGGTCAAATCACCTGTGGTTCAGACTAATGCTGCCTGCGCCCTGACAGACCACCATCTGGGTCAAATCACCTGTGGTTCAGACTAATGCTGCCTGCGCCTGACAGACCACCATCTGGGTCAAATCACCTGTTGTTCAGACTAATGCTGCCTGACAGACCACCATCTGGGTAACACTGTGGTTCAGACTATGCTGCTGAAGACCACCATCTGGGTCAATCACCTTGGTTAACTTGCTGCCTGACAGACCACATCGGGTCATCACCTGTTGTCAGACTAATGCTGTGCGCCTGACAGACCCAATGCTCGGCGTCAAATCACCTGGGATCTGGTTCCTGACTCATATGGCTGGCCGAGTAAGCAGACCCTTGACAGCACCATCGCCTATCTGAGTGTCACACAAGTCACCCTGTGTTCAGTTGTCTAGACTAACTGCTGACAGTCCTACAGTGGCGCACACGACCACCATGGACACACAATGCCTTGGATGACCAAATCAACCATGTTTGATTCGAGACTAATGCATGGTGCACCTGGACCGCGCGTGGACTGACACAGACTGCAACCATCTGGGGTGAAATTTCGAACCGTGTCATGCACATCTATAACGACCTGCCGGCGCCTTGAACATCGGAGCGGCGACCATTCTGGAGTTCAAATCACCTGTGGTTCAGACTAATGCTGCCTGCGCGCCCTGACAGACCACCCACATCTGGGTCAACATCCACCTCTGTGGTTAATTTTCAGTTAGACAGTCAACTACGATGAGCATCTCGTGCACCCAGATGGCAGTCACTCTGAAGCATACAAGCCACCATCTCTCTCGGTCAAATCAGCTGCTGGCTGTGGTGTCAGAGACTCCGATGCTGCCTGCGCCCTGAACAGACCACCATCTGCGTGTGTACTAAATCACCATGTGGTTACAGACCTAATCGCGACACACAACCGTATCCATCCCTGGTCGAACGAAAGTCCCTGGTGTTCAGAACTAATTGCTCTGACCTGCACCTGATCATAAGAACGCACTCGATCCTTGGTGCGAAATCGTCTCATCGTTTGTTTCAGTACAGACTAATGTACTCTGAGCCTGCATCCCTGACAGGACCACCATCTGCGGTCAAATCACCTTGTGGTTCAGACTAAGCTGCCTGCGCCTGACAGACCAGGACCATCTTGGGTCAAAATCACCTGTGGTGCAGGACTAATGACAGTCATTCGAACAAAGAAACCACCATCTGGGCGCAAAATCACCCTGTTGATTTACACTGGACTATATGCTCGTGCCTGATCAGTACCATACCGCGAGTCTGTGCTCAAATTCACCTGTTGTTCAGACTGTAATGCTTGAGCCCAGGACAGACCACTCATCCTGGTGCGTTCAATATCGACCTGTTTGGTCTCAGACTAAACCTGCTTGCGCTCGATCAGAGACCACGCATCTGGGTCAAATCCACCTGCGTATGTGTTCCTTATCAAGACTAATGCTGTCCTGAGACAGGACCCGCCCATCTTGGGTCAAAGTGCGACCTGATCGGGTTCAGAGACCTTACATAGCCTGCAACGCTGACCGCTATTCCACCATCTTCGGTCAGAGTGACATCTGTTGTTTCAGACACTAATGCTGCCTCTGTCATCACCTGATCAGACCCACCCAATTCTTGGGCCGGATCAAAATCCACCTGTCTAGGTTCGAGACCTACATGCCTGCCGCTGACAGACCCCAGCCATCGAGGGTACAAATACACCCTGTGGTTCAGAGCATAAATGCTGCGGCTGCAGTGCGCCTGCGACCACTCAGAGTCTTGCGTCAAATTCATGACGTGTAGGCTTCAGATTCTAATGCCTGCCGCGCGTCCTGAACAGGACCACCAGAGTCTGCGGTCAAATTCACCTGTGGTTCAGACTAATGCTGCCTGCGCCTGACAAGTTAACGCGAGCCATTCAAGGTCTATCATCACCTGTGTGCTCTCAGACTAACTGCCATGCGCTGCGTTTCCTTGACAGAGGAACAACCACCATACGTGGGGTCAACATATGCAACTACTCGGAGTTCAGACTAATGCTGCGGCTGCGCCCTTTGACACCTGACACGACCACCACTCATGGGTCAAGATCACTTGTGCGTTACAGACACTACATGCCTGCACATGCGCCGTTGACGAGGATCCACCATCTGGTCAAATCACCTGTGGTTCAGACTAATCTAATGCAGAGACCTGCGCGCCTGACAGACCACCATCTGGGTCAAATCACCTGTGCGTTAGACTAATGCTGCCTGCGCCTGACAGACCACCATCTGGGTCAAATCACCTGTGTTCAGACTAATGCTGCCGCGCCTGACAGACCACATCTGGGTCAAAATTCACCTTGCGTTCAGACTAATGCTGCCTGACAGACCACCATCTGGGGTCAAATCACCTGTGGTTCAGACTAATGCTGCCTGCGCTGACAGACCACCATCTGGGTCAAATCACCTGTGGTTCAGACTAATGCTGCCTGCGCCTGACAGACCACCATCTGGGTCAAATCACCTGTGGTTCAGACTAATGCTGCCTGCGCCTGACAGACCACCATCTGGGTCAAATCACCTGTGGTTCAGGACTAATGCTGCCTGCGCCTGACAGACCACCATCTGGGTCAAATCACCTGTGGTTCAGACTAATGCTGCTGCTGCGCCTGACAACCACCATCTGGGGTCAAATCACTGTGGTTCAGACTAATGCTGCCTGCGCCTGACAGACCACCATCTGGGTCAAAATCACCATGTGGTCTCAGACTAATGCGCCTGCGCCTGACAGACCACCATCTTGGGTCAATCACTGTGGTTCAGACTAAGCTGCCTGCGCCTACAGACCACATCTGGGTTCAAATCACCTGTGTTCAGACTATGCTGCCTGCGCCTGACAGACCACCATCACCTGGGTCAAATCACCTGTGGTTCAGACTAATGCTGCCTGCGCCTGGACAGACCACCATTGACTGGTCAAATCACCTGTGTTCAGACTAATAGCTGCTGCGCCTGACAGACCACCATCTGGGTCAAATCACCTGTGTTCAGGACTTCTGTTGAGACTAGACCAATCTTGGGTCAATCTGTTGTTCAGACCTAATGACAGACCACCATCTTGGGTCAAATCACCTGGTTCAGACTAATGCTGCCTGACAGACCACCATCTGGTCAAATCACCTGTTCAGACTATGCTTGCCTGACAGACCTAATCTGACAGACTGACAGTTCTGCTGTTGTTCAAATAATGCTCCTGTCTGTCAGACTTGCCTTTCATGTGCAGATACTGCCTCACCTGATCTGGGTTCTGCTTGAATCTGATTCAGATGAATTCTTCCAAGTGTGCGAATAATAATACGAATCATGTTGTGAGCTTTTGGCTCGCGTTCAGGCTCGCGTTCAGCTCTCGTTCAGGCTCGTTCAGGCTCATTCAGGCTCGTGTTCAGGCTCGTGTTCAGGCTCGTGTTTCAGGCTCGCGTTCAGGCTCGTGTTCAGGCTCGCGTTCAGGCTCGCGTTCAGGCTCGCGTTCTAGGCTCGCGTTCAGCTCTCGTTCAGGCTCGCGTTCAGCTCTCGTTTCTGTTCAGGCTCGTTTCAGGCTGCGTGTTTCAGGCTCGTGTTTAGCTCGTGTTCAGGCTCCGTCAGCTTCAGCGTTCAGCTCGCGTTCAAGCTCGCGTTCAGGCTCGTGTTCGGGCTCACGTTCAGGCTCGTGTTCAGCTCGTTTTCAGCTTCGTTCAGGCTCTCGTTCAGGCTCGTGTTTAGCTCGTGTTCAGCTCGTGTTCAGGCTCGTCGTTTTTCGCGTTCAGGCTCGCGTTCAGGCTCGCGTTCAGCTCTCGTTCAGGCTCGTTCAGTCGTGTTCAGCTCGTGTTCAGGTCGTCGTTCAGGCTCGGTTTCAGGCTCGTGTTCAGGCTCGCGTTCAGGCTCGCGTTCAGGCTCGCTTCAGGCTCGCGTTCAGCTCTCGTTCAGGCTCGCGTCGTTCAGCTCGTTCAGGCTCGTGTTCAGCTCGTGTTTACTAGTTGTCGTGTTCAGGCTCGTTCAGCTCGCGTTCAGCTCGCGTTCAGCTCGCGTTCAGCTCGTTCAGGCTCGTGTTCGGGTCACTTCAGCTCGTTTCAGCTCGTTCAGCTCTCGTTCAGGCTCTCGTTCGAGGCTCGTGTTAGCTCGTGTTCAGCTCGCGTTCAGGCTCGCGTTCAGGCTCGTTCAGCTCGCGTTCAGCGCTCGCGTTCCTTCAGGCGTTCAGCTCGTGTTCAGCTCGTGTTCAGCTCGTGTTCACTCTCGTTCAGCTCTCTTCAGGCTCGTGTCAGGCTCGGTTCAGGCTTGCGTTCAGGCTCGTGTGAGGCTCGTTCAGGCTCGCGTTCAGGCTCGCGTTCAGGCTCGTGTTCACGCTTGCGTTCAGCTCTCGTTCAGGCTCGTGTTCAGCTCGTTTCAGCTCTCGTTCAGGCTCTCGTTCAGGCTCGTGTTTAGCTCGTTTTCAGGCTCGCGTTCAGGCTCGCGTTCAGGCTCGTGTTTAGCTCGCGCGTTCAGGCTCCGTTCAGGCTCGCGTTCAGGCTCGCGTTCAGGCTCGCGTTCAGGCTCGCGTTCAGGCTCGCCGTTCAGCTCGTCGTCAGGCTCGTGTTCAGCTCTCGTTCAGGCTCGTTGCTCGTTCAGGCTCGTGTTCAGGCTCTGTTTAGCTCGTGGTTTAGCTCGTGTTCAGGCTCGCGTTCAGCTCGCGTTCAGCTCGCGTTCAGCTCGCGTTCCAGGCTCGTCGGGCTCACGTTCAGGCTCGTGTTCAGCGTTCAGCTCTCGTCAGCTCTCGTCAGCTCGGTCCAGGCTCGTCAGTCAGGCTCGTGTCAGGCTCGCGTTCAGGCTCGTGTTAGCTCGCTTCAGGCTCGCGTTTCAGGCTCGCGTCAGCTCTCGTTCAGGCTCGTTCAGGCTCGTCAGCTCGTGTTCACAGGCTCTGTGGCTCGTTTAGTTCAGGCGTCGTGTTTTCAGGCTCGCGTTCAGGCTCGTGTTTAGCTCGCGTTCAGGCTCGCGTTCAGGCTCGCGTTCGGCTCGCGTTCAGGCTTCGCTCGCGTTCAGCTCTCGCGTTCAGGCTCGCAGCTCGTCAGGCTCGTCGTCAGGCTCGTGTTCAGGCTCGTGTTCAGGCTCGTGTTTCGCTCTCGTTCAGGCTCGTGTTCAGGCTCGTGTTCAGGCTCGCTTCAGGCTCGCTCGTTTCAGGCTCGCAGTTTCAGGCTTCGCGTTCAGGCTCGGTTCAGCTCGACGTTCAGGCTCGTGTTAGCTCGTTTCAGTCAGCTCTCGTTCAGGCTCGTCAGTTCAGCTCGTGGCTTTCAGCTCGTGTTCAGGCTCGCTCGCGTTTCAGGCTCGCAGTTCAGGCTCGTGTTTCAGCTCGTTTCAGGTCTCGCGCTTCAGGCTCGTGTTCTCGTTCAGGCTCGTTCAGGCTCGTGTTCAGGCTCGTGTTCAGCTCGTGTTTCAGGCTCGTGTTCAGCTCTCGTTCAGCTCGTCGTTCAGGCTCGTGTTCAGGCTCGTGTTCACGCTTGCGTTCAGGCTCGTTGAGGCTCGTGTTGAGCTCGTTCAGGCTCGCGTTCAGGCTCGCGTTCAGCTCGTGTTCAGCTCCTTCTCAGTGATGAGTGACAGAAATCGTTTTGTGATCTTTAACAGACAGGAAGTGACACATGAGCTAACAGGAAGTGACATGCGAGTCAGAGGGGCATGTGTCGGGCGTCACAGCTCCGCCTCTCACTGCAGCTTTAATGTGAACAGGAAATGAGCTTTCATTTAGACTCTTTTTGTGCTCCAAGTATTTCACTGTAAGAAAAGTGCGATGATTATAAATTAGGTTCATTATAAACTCTTTATAAAGCCTTAATAAGCACTAGTTTGTGTTTGGAGCTCTTCTAAAGTCTTCACTGGTCCAAGGAAACGGAACATCTCGAATGTGAAGCGCTCTTCAGCTTTAGAACGTGTTCCTTTCATTTGAATCAGCAGTTTGTAACGACATGACAGTTTTCAGCCCATCCAGCAGTTTACACAGGTGAGCGGTGTAGCTCAGTGGGCAGTGTAGCTCAGTGGGCGGTGTAGCTCAGTGGGTGGTGTAGCTCAGGAGGTAGTGTAGCTCAGGAGTAGTGTAGCTCAGCGGATGGTGTAGCTCAGCGGTGGTGTAGCTCAGCGGGGTGGTGTAGCTCAGAGGTAGTGTAGCTCAGCGGGTGGTGTAGCTCAGTGGGTGGTGTAGCTCAGTGGGTGGTAGTAGCTCAGTGGCTGGTGTAGCTCAGCGGGTGGTGTAGCTCAGAGGGTGGTGTAGCTCAGAGGGTGGTGTAGCTCAGCGGATGGTGTAGCTCAGGAGGTGAGCTCAGTGGGTGGTGTAGCTCAGTGGTGATGTAGCTCAGTGGGTGGTGTAGCTCAGGAGGTAGTGTAGCTCAGTGGGTGGTGTAGCTCAGTGGGTGGTGTAGCTCAGCGGGTGGTGTAGCTCAGCGGGTGGTGTAGCTCAGCGGGTGGTGTAGCTCAGTGGGTTAGGTGTTCACGCAGGAGAGCGGCCTTTTTTATCCCTAAATATGGATGAATGTCCAGAGTCTGCGCATTGTATTTAATATTTGACTAAACTAGATCTGGCCTCATTCATCAGACTTCAGTGTGATAAATGAGGCTCAGAACCGCATGTTGTTCCATCAGAACCTCGTGTTGCTCCATCAGAACCTCGTGGTGTTCCGTCAGAACCTCGAGAAAAACTGCCCCAAAATCTAAAAAAGTAGCTTTGACAGGTGGAGTGATTGACAGGTGGAGTGATTGACAGGTGGAGTGATTGACAGGTGTTCTCAGTTCATTTTCGCACCATCTCGTTCACACAGAGCCGTTTTAACATTAACGATCTTCCATCTGTTTTGAAGCTTCTGTTAATCAATTCATGAAAATGTGATGAGAGCCGGGTCACATTTGAGCTCGTTTTGTGTGGTTTCTGGGCCGGGTCACATTGAGCTCGTTTTGTGTGTTCCTGGGCCGGGTCACATTTGAGCTCGCTTGTGGTTCCTGGGCCGGGTCACATTGAGCTCGTTTGTGTGGTTTTCTGGCCGGGTCACATTTGAGCTCGTTTTGTGTGGTTCCTGGGGCCGGGTCACATTTTGAGCTCGTTTGTGTGGTTCCTGGCCGCTCACATTTGAGCTCGCTTTGTGTGGTTCCTGGGCCGGCTCACATTTGAGCTCGCTTTGTGTGGTTCCTGGGCCCGGCTCACATTTGAGCTCGCTTTGTGTGGTTCCTGGGCCGGTCACATTGAGCTCGCTTTGTGTGGTTCCTGGGCCGGGTCACATTTGAGCTCGTTTTGTTGGTTCCTGGCCGGGTCACATTGAGCTCGTTTGTGTGGTTCCTGGGCCGGGTCACATTTGAGCTCGCTTTGTGGTTCCTGGGCCGGGTCACATTTGAGCTCGTTTGGTGACATTTGTTCCTGGGCCGGTCACATTTGAGCTCGTTTTGTGTGGTTTCCTGGGCCGGGTCACATTTGAGCTCACTGTGTGGTTCCTGGGCCGGGTCACATTTGAGCTCGCTTTGTGGTTCCTGGCCGGGTCACATTTGAGCTCGTTGTGTGGTTCCTGGGCCGGTCACATTGAGCTCGCTTGTGTGGTTCCTGGGCCGGTCACATTTGAGCTCGTTTTGTGTGGTTCCTGGGCCGCTCACATTTGAGCTCGCTTTGTGTTCCTGGGCCGGCTCACATTTGAGCTCGCTTTGTGTCCTGGCCGGTCACATTTGAGTCGTTTGTGGTTCCTGGGCCGGTCACATTTGAGCTCGCTTTGTGTGGTTCCTGGGCCGGTCACATTTGAGCTCGTTTTTGGTTCCTGCCGCTCACATTTGAGCTCGCTTTGTGTTCCTGGGCCGCTACATTTGAGCTCGCTTTGTGGTTCCTGGCCGGTCACATTTGAGCTCGTTTTGTGGGTTCCTGGGCCGGTCACATTTGAGCTCGCTTTGTGTTTCCTGGGCCGGGTCACATTTGAGCTCGCTTTTGTTCCTGGCCGGTCACATTTGGCTCGTTCGGCCGGGTCACATTGAGCTCCTGTGTGTTCCTGGGCCGGTTCACATTTGAGCTCGCTTTGGGTGCGCCGGTCACATTGAGCTCGCTTTGTGTGGTTCCGGGCCGGGTCACATTTGAGCTCGTTTGTGGGTTTCCTGGCCGGTCACATTTGAGCTCGCTTTGTGTGGTTTCCTGGGCACATTTTGAGCTCGTTTTGTGTGTCCTGGCGGTCACATTTGAGCTCGTTTGTGTGGTTCCTGGCCGGCTCACATTTGAGCTCGCTTTTGTGGTCCTGGCTTCCTGGCCGGGTCACATTTGAGCTCGTTTGTGTGGTTCCTGGGCCGTCACATTTGAGCTCGCTTTGTTGTGGTGCGTTTTGAGCTTGTTTGTGTGGTTCCTGGCCGGGTCACATTTGAGCTCGCTTTGTGGTTCCTGGGCCGTGTCACATCTGAGGTTCCTTTGGTTCCTGGGGACATTTGAGCTCGCTTTGTGGTTCCGGGCCGGTCACATTTGAGCTCGTTTTGTGTGGTTCCTGGCCGGTCACATTTGAGCTCGTTTTGTGGTTCCTGGGCCGGGTCACATTTGAGCTCGTTTTGTGTGGTTCTTGGCCGGTCACATTGAGCTCGTTTGTGTGGTTCCTGGGCCTGGTCACCTCTGAGGTTCCTTGTGGTTCCTGGGCCGTGTCACATCTGAGGTTCCTTGTGGTTCCAGGGGCGTGATCAGCTCCGTGTCGGTGGGGAAAAGCTCTCGTCAGGGTGGTCTCCAGGGCGTGAGCGTGGCAGAAGGTCACAGTAAAGCCGTGCTCTCCGTCGACTGCACCAACGAGCTGCTCTTCACCGGATCCAAAGGTACAAACACCATGAACATGAGTGAACGTTCCTCCGCTCACGGCCGTCCTCGCTCGGGCCTTCCCGTTTCTCCGCCGTTGCAGATCGCACGTGTAAAGTGTGGAACCTGGTGACCGGCAGGAGATCATGTCTCTGGAGGGCATCTGGGCAGTGTGGGCTCGGTCCGGTTCAGCTCCAGTCTGGTCTTCACCGTCTCCAGCTC
>BJKM01000629.1:0-15000 GCA_015082035.1 Chaenogobius annularis
CAAAGAGTTAGAAAATCAGAAAGACCATTTTGTGGCTCCCACGGAGGAACCCTAAAGCATGGAAAATCTGCCTACTGTCCTATAAGCAGGCTCTGCGTAAGGCCCAAACAGATATTTTCAAATTTAAAGAAGTCAAAAAATAACACTAGATTTTTTTCAGCATTGTAGCCAGGCAACAACTGTCCACAGCGCAGTAGAGCCGTCACTCACTACTCCAGCTCTAATGATTTTCTTCTATTTCTTTAACAATAAAATAAAAACATCAGTGATAAATTAGATGAAACTCCTCCACTATTCGCCTGAACAAGCCCAAGCTGTAAACTAGTGTCCATAATCCATCAGTAAACTAGAAAGGTTCACTGCTGTTGATCAAGCAGAGAGAACGTCAGCCATTATGCCTCTAGAACGTCATCTTGTATTCTACCCGATCCAAGCAGACTCCTCAAAGACATTCTCCCCCTAATTATAGATTCTATTCTTAATAAATAAATACTTCTTAGAAAGTGGTGATGTTCCACAGTCCCTTTCAAACTGCAGTCATTAAACCGCTTCTGAAAAAGCCTACTTGATCCTGAGTTGATAAACTACAGACCTATTTCAAATCACCTTTGTCTCTAAAATCCTTGAAAGAGTGTAGTTAAACTCTTTGTCGCCATCTACAGGACATAACTTATTAAGTTTTCCAAGGGTCCCCCCCCACACACTGAAACTGCACTAGTTAAAGTCACAAATGATTTTTATTACTGCTGACGATGGACTGGTCTCAATCCTGGTTTATGACCTCAGTGAGCTTCACCATGACACACATTCTACTGCAGAGGTTAGAATCTGATGTAGGTGTCAGAGGCCCCGCCCTCAGCTGGTTTAAATCCTACCTATCGGATAGGTACCAGTTTGTTAAAATAAACCAACCTCTCTGTTCTAAGTAACTACGGTGTGCACAGGGGCAGTACTCGGTCAATTTGTTTTACTCTTATATGCTGCCGTTAGGTCACATGATCAGCATTAACTTCCTGCTCTGCAGATGACACACAGCTATTTATCAATTAAACCTGATTCAGACCGATCAAGCAGACAGCTTTGCTTGTGTGAAGGATATAAACCTGGATACACTTAATTATCTGCTTCTGAACCCTGAAAAAGATCATCGTACTAGGCCTAAATCTACGAGACGCTTATCTGAGCAGATAGTCCCCTGGACAACGTCAGTGTGGCCTCAGCTCCAGTTGGAGCCAGGCACATCGAGGACCTGTGGTCCAGATGCTTCTCAACTGCTGGAAACGGTCTCTACCATATGAACGGTCTTCATCGCCTGAAGAATATGGTTCTCCTCTGAGTGGGTCCAGCTCCACCTTCTATCTGCAAATTGAGGCGCGTCCTCTGTCCGTGCCGAGGGAGTCGGATCTCTCTTCACTGTGGAACTCCTACAGGTTTACTTTTCAAAGAGGTTTTAGTTTTTCCTGGCTGAGAAGGAGGGTCTAAGGACAGGGGGGCTTGGGACATCTGTCTAAGGACACAGGACGCTGGACATTTCCAAGTCCCTATGAACATTGTTTATTTTGTTTTCCACTGTAGCCCCTCGAGACCACTACTGTTGTGATTTTGGGCGTTACAAAAACAAATTGAATTGAATTGAAACACACCAAACTGGAGCGTTTATTTGAGTTTATTACCTGGATAATGCCAACAGCGTCGCTGAACTTCTGTTCATAAATAGATGCTTTGGTTATTAGAAAACCCATGAAAGAATGTTGTAAATGACACATCTTTAAGAACAACTTTCCATAGCAATGTTTCTGTGATGATTAAATATAAAATGTAAAATGTTATACACATGTAGTTCAGGTTAACTAATGCCACTTAGAAGCTGATCTTTATGTTGTGTTTTTTGTTTTATGAAACAGGCGCCAACAATTGTTTTTATTTTCTCTTAATGTAGTCATTGCTACAATGCACTATAAGGTACAGAACACTGAGATTTTACAATCTGATATTTTATAGTGTAAAATGTAATTTCATGTCAAATGGTACCTGCCTCTAAGTCAAGTCAAAAGTGGAAATAAAGTTTGTTTACTTCATTAATTCAGTCATAAATGTGTATTTAAAATGTGTATTAATACAGTCAATGTAAAATATTCACGGTTGGACAAAAAACAACGAAAAAACGGTCATGTCAAATAGCACCCTATATTTTGCATCACCAGCCGCCACTGCCACGATCAAGGACTGGACTGACAGTAACAGACATCAGACAAATGAAATACTGATATCCAGATGAATGAATTCATGTTTATTTCTATTTTTAAATTTAAAAAAAATCAAAATGACTTGAATTTATGCGTTATCTTCTTTTTCATCAATGAGTTTGATACTTTTCCAGAAAACACTTTCCACTCACAACAAACGCCGGCCACTACAGCAGTAACCGCACCGTAACCTCCCAAAAAGGGCGCTATTTTGTGATGCATTTGAGAGAAGCGTGCTACTTTATACATCTAGAAAGTGCAGCTAATAAGTGTTTAGGTGTTTTCCACGCCTCGACCAGTAGAGGCAGCAACGCACTGGCCGTGCCTCGTCTGCTACAACAAGTCCTCCCCAACCGTGCTGCTGTGTCGGTTCTGCGGGCACGGGCCACGGGAAGCCCCGCTGTTGTTGTGGAGGGAAAGCTCCACGTCAAACGCGGTACGTGAGGCAGAGTTGTTTCCTTGTGTTGTTTGGAGCTGCAAGCTTTAGCTCTGCAGAGGATTCTTCACTGGACTCGAGTCATTGCAGCATTAGCTCCGTGTGCGGTCTTTAGCTCCGTGTCGTCATATGCCCGTGCTAATCGTTTCATAAATGTGTTTTGACTCTTTCCTCATGTTTAGCTGGTGACCCCTGTCCTGCGCCGGCCAGTCGACACTCGCCTGAAAGGACTAGATCCTGCCATAAAGATCTATCAACGTGTGTGTAGCATCAGGGGCCTGTTTATGCTCTGCTGGAGACATCCTGAGAACACCTGATAACCGGTCCCAAGGACGCCTCACATCAGTAAAATTCAGCACATTCTTTCTCAGGTTTGAACTGGTTTGTGCATACGCGGCTTGTCTGCCCTTTATATATAATGTATAATATATATGTTCTGGAGTGAGACCAGGAGAGACACGACTCAGGGACAGTGTTTTTGGCTGTGCCTGCTGAAATAAAGATCCTTTTGAGCAAGAAAATATATAGATATAATATGTTGTATGTGTATATGTATATGCATAAATATATATATGTCGGTGTAATCCTCATTTGTCCAGGAGTGTTCAATTGTAGAAAAAGATTCAGTTGTAGTTATCTGGACTAAAACTGAGTCCAGATAACTACAACTGAATCTTTTCTACAATATGTATGTGTATATGTATGTATATGTATATGTGTATATATATGTATGTTATGTATGTATTATGTGTGTATGTATGTATATTGTGTATGTATGTATATATGTGTATATATAATGTGTGTATATGTATGTATATATGTGTTATATTATATTTGTGTTATTGTGTAAATTGTGTGTGTGTGTGTGTGTGTATATGTTGTTGTTGTGTTGTATTTTACTGTGTGTGTGTTATAATTGTTTATTTGGTGTGTATATATATATATTATGTTGTGTGTTGGTAATTAATATATGTTATTATATGTGTGTGTGTTGTAATAATATGTATTTATGTGTTATATGTGTTATTGTGTGCGCGTGTTTATATATATGTGTATGTGTATATATGTGTGTATGTGTGTTGTGTGTTATATATGTGTATATGTGTGTGTGTTATATATATATAACACACATGTGTTAGGTGTACATAATATGTATGTATAATATGCATGATATATGTTGTATGTATGTGTATATATATTGTATGTATATATTTATATATAATGTATGTAACATGTGTGTAAGTGTGTGTAAATGTGTGTATTGATATATACGCATAATATATTACACACACACATGTTATATATGTATATGTGTGTATATATATGTGAATATGTGTGTGTGTATGTTATATGTATATATAATATACATACATACATACATATACATATATTGTTGAACACACGTATAATAATAATAATATTTTTTATGTATCATTGGTTGTTCGGAACAGCAATTTCAATTAAATTATATCATTCAACACAGAGATATTTAGAAGTGAAATTAAGTTTGTTGGATTTACAGAAAGTGTACAATAATCTTAAACAAAAGTAGGCATGTGCATATAATCACATCAATATTTAGTAGATTCTCCTTTTGCAGAAATAACTGCCTCAAACTTCTTCCTATAGCTTCCAATGAGGGTCTGGATTCTGTTGAAGGTATTTTTGTCCATTCTTCTTCACAAAACATCTCCAATTCAGTCAGTTAGATGGTTTTAACAGACCACAGATTTTCAATGATCTTCAGGTCTGGGGACTGAGATGGCCCTTCCAGAACGTTGTACTTGTTCCTCTGCATGAATACTTTGGTAGATTGAGCATTTTAGGGTCGTTGTCTTGTTGACAACATGACTTATTGTTTCCATAACAACACCACTCTCAACAGTGATAAGGAACTGACAAAAGTATAAGTTCTTTATTTAACAGTATTATTAACGTCTTCTTTTTCTGTGTTCATGGCAGATCTACAAAGTCCATCGGAAGAATGGAGTTCACCTGTGACCAGTGTGGAAAGACATGGAGCTCTGCTTCTGCACTCAAACAACACTACAGAACTCACACAGGAGAAAGACCTTACGAGTGTGACCTGTGTGGAAACAATTTTTCCCAAGCAGGTCATCTCAAGACCCACTCAAGAATCCACACTGGAGAAAAACCTTACACCTGTGATGTTTGTGACAAGACATTTTCCCTGGCAAACCACTTAGCATCACACAGGAGAGTCCACACTGGAGAGAAGCCTTACAGCTGTGATGTCTGTGGTCATAGCTTTGGCCAAGCGCATTTTCTTAAAGAACACAAGAGGATCCACACTGGAGAGAAGCCTTTTGAGTGTGACCAGTGTGGAACAACATTTAGGACAAAAGGGCTGCTCTCACAACACCAGCGTGTCCACAGAGATGAGAAGTTGTACCGATGTGACCAGTGTGAGAAGGCTTTTAGAAGATCAAACGACCTCTCCAGTCACTACCGAACCCACACAGGAGAAAAACCATACAGCTGTGACCGGTGTGGAAACAGTTTTTCTCAAGCAAGTGTTCTGAAGAACCACTACAGAATCCACACTGGAGAAAGACCATACGAGTGTGAAGTTTGTGAGAAGACCTTTATAAGGTTAAGCCACTTATTATCACACATGAGAATCCACACTGGAGAGAAACCTTACAGTTGTGAGGTTTGTGAGAAGGCATTTTCAAGCGCCCGCAACTTAGTAACTCACATGAGAATCCACACTGGAGAGAAGCCGTTTGTCTGTGAAGAGTGTGGGAAGGCTTTTAGCTCTGGGTCAAATCATTGGAAACATATTAAAATCTGCCGCTCTAAAGAGAAAAGCTGCCGCTCTGACCAGTGTGGAAGCTCTTTCAGAAAACCTGCTGCTCTGAAGATGCATCATCTTGATCAAACTAAAGGAGACGAAGCTGCTGAGGTTGGATTCATGTGAACCCAAAGTCAGACTGAAAAAGCTGCAGATCAGGCTTCAGAGAGTCCAGACCGAGAAGTGAAGACCAGTGTGGATCCAGCACACCGGCATACAAGAGTCCATTTTACTGGTTGTGAAAGTTCATCCACTTTTTTCCCAGGGTTAGTTCTTGTTTTAGTAAAAAAATGCAGAACTCTAGTTGTATTGTAATACAACACTGATTGTCACTCAACGAGAATGCAGTCACTTATTGTTCTTGATATTTTTTATTATTATATTTTCCACATCTTCCCCCGTTTTTCGGTGGGCCGCACAGGTCGCATTCCTCGTCCGATTTTCGTCATTCAAAGTTCAGTTTGTAGATAATTCCCTTGTGATTCCTGGACTTGCTTTCGGTATTCCTCGGTCTTATCATTTTTTCTTACAATTTTCCCTATCTCTTAAAGTGGCGGAATGTTGATGTTGGAGGTTTGTGACATCATCGTCATCACAATCAGAAAGGGTTTATTTCCATTGTCAATGAACAAAATTCACAAACATAGAACTTGTCTCGGTCTTAAGGTGCAACATAAAACACTGAGCAATAATGAAAACAACATATATTCAATCCAAAGGGCATTAAGAGACTATTTAGAATTACTATAGTATAGAATTAAACTAGGCATTACTATGTACACGAGAATTACAGTTAAATTTGCAGTTGTAGTGCAGAAAGTGACAGTGAAGTGAGTGATTTGTGATGGGGAGTCTGTCATGATGAGGGGGGGCTTTCCTGAACAAAAGAGGCTGCACCTACAAATCAGTGAGCACTGACACTGAGATATATTTATATACTTGATTTTGTGGTTTTATATCGACGTGTGAAAAAAGTGCCTTTTGTTTTTTCATTAGGCAGTCACTCACAATGGCTTCCTGCCATTGCAGCTTCTAGTTTTAAACTAGTTCTTGACTATTTTAACTAGTACTCTTACTTCACTCCAATAGTACACCTTCGTATCACCATCTGTTTGTCTCCCTGGAGATCTTATTGTTTTAATGTTATGTTCCCTAAAATGGTATTAAATATATCTTGTCGTGTAAATCCCTCATTTCGTCCAGGATGTTATTGTAGAAAAAGATTCAGTTGTTTCATCTGGACCGCTTTAAGGAAGGATTCTCTTTTTTAACAAAGATTGGCCTCCTTAACTTCCTCTTTCAAACCATCTTTTCTCCTGCTCAGAATCTCCACCTCACTGTCTTCAATAGAGTGGTTTGTGGCTTTAAGATGAAGATGCACAGCGCTCTGGGGTCCTGAACTCGAGTGTCTTCTGTGCTGATAAAGCCTCTTGTGAAGTGGCTGTTTAGTCTCACTATGTGGCGCTCTTTACAACTTTCTTCACTGCATTGGATAGAATACACTACATTGCTCTGTTTTTGTGTCGGCATCTTGTCCTTAGGGTGAACCAGTTTTTGTCTTAACGTGTTCCTGGTTTGAAATAAACAGGGACTTTCGTGTTGTCTAAAAATTCTTTGCAGTTTTTCTGACAGTCCTGAGACATAAGGGATAGAGACACCCCTTCTTCTTGGTTCTGTTTCCCTTTTGTCCCTTTTGTCCTGTTTTTTTGGTTCTCTTCACTTTGTTCAGAGCCCAAGTCGGGTATCCACAGGCTGAGAGAGCATTCCGGACGTGTGTTTCCTCTTGCCCTCTGAGCTGGTGGGCACCTCTTGTGCTCTGTGTTGTAGTGTTCTGATCACCTCCAGGTGGCGCTGTAGTGGGTGGTTAGAGCCAAAGAGCAGGTACTGATCCGTGTGTGTGAGTTTCCTATATACTTCTATCTGGAGCTTCCCGTCTTCTCCTCTGATAGTGGAACAATCAAGAAAGGCCAAGCGGTTCTCCTTTGCATCTTCTCTTGTAAACCTGATGTTCAGGTCCACTGCATTGATGTGCTCTGAGAAGGCTTCCAGCCTTCTGGAACGCAAGTTCAGGACCTCAAAGCGCTGTGCATCTTCATCTTAAAGCCACAAACCACTCTATTGAAGACAGTGAGGTGGAGATTCTGAGCAGGAGAAAAGATGGTTTGAAAGAGGGGTTAAGGAGGCCATCTTTGTTAAAAAAGAGAATCCTTCATTAAATCGTAATGGAGGTTTAAGATTCAACCTTCCAGTTGTTTATAATGGTCTGCTGAAACCCTGGAGCCCTGGGCATTCGGATGCTAAATAGGCACTCAAGGTGAGGCAGGGAACAATAGAACTATAGGCCCATCCCAGTTTCAACGGGCCATTAGCAGGAGGTCCCGCCTGTGGGCAGGGCTCTCACAGAGTAGGATAAAAACAGGAGTTCTCAGACTTGTTTCTCTGATTGAGAAGGACTCTTGGGATGAGAGTTGAAACGTATAGTTTTTTCTAAAACAGAGTCCAGATGAAACAACTGAATCTTTTTCTACATGAAATATATCCAGCATTTATTCAATTATGTGTATTGTCATGACAAAATAATTCTTACTGTGAGCGGGTTTGCCACTCCACAGATCTGACTTGTATTCCTGACCTGCTGGCTCCCATTCCTGTCAGTTTTAGCTATAAATACATGTACAGAAAACTAGCCTTAAAATGATCGTTTGACTCACATAATCCCAGAAAAGACGGACCAGGGATGAGGAAACAAGGAAAACACAAGACTGGTAACGCTACAGGACCAAGACAAACAAAGCTGCCGACCCACAGCTTCTTCCTGTCGGATGGGAGGAGAGAAATGACTACAGCTGGCTCTCATGTGTGAAATGAAACACGAAATGCAGTGTGACATGGAGTCACCGAGAGCGGAAGTGAGAACGGCGGGCGGCGCTGCCCGAATCGACCAATGTGAATGCGACATAAGGAGCTGAAAGAGGGGGGAGGAAACGGAGCACGCATCGATGAAGATGAACAGTATATTTCAGACAATACGGATGATCTGCTGACACTGAGGGCTGAGGTGGAGGCGCTGTGGGCCCAGAACAACAATATGAAAAGTAAGAGCCTGGATTTGGAGTCCAGATCATGTAACAATCTCAGACTTGTGGGGGTCCCAGAGGGAGAGGAGGGAGACGACACTGAATGTTTCCTGGAGAAGGTCATCCCAGAGCTCATTTCAGGCTCTGGAGTTGAGACCCCCCCATCACAATAGAAAGAGCACATCGCCTGGGCAAAACAAGACTAGCAACTGATAAACCACGAGGCCTGATCATGAGGTTTCTTAACAACCGTGTGAAGGAATGTGTCTTGAAGGCTGCAAATGTTAAAGGAGACCTCCAGTACAAAGGCAAACATGTCTCCTTTACACTGGCTATCCCATACGAGGTTTGTTACGGGAAATGACTGAATGAAGCTTTGTGAGAAACTGCTCAAAAGACCTTGAGATACTGCTATCATAACGAAGTTTCACTTAGTGCCTGGTGCAGACTTTCATTTATCACTCCTCTTTGCCCAAACCTTCCCGTGTGATGTGAAGACCTTTGTATAAAACTGTACTCAGCACAGCCCCTTTTGGGGAAGATTGTAACTGCACCTGACTTCTGCCTTCCCTCTCTTTGCTGCAAAGATTTGAATTTTTCACTTTTCATCAAATAAACACTCAAAAATATATTCTTTTCCTTGGATTTCTTCATGAATTTCTTGGTTTCCATAACACACTTAAAAGACAAACTTTTGTGGACATTTGCATCTGCTCTTCCTCATCCACACGCCCTCTGACCCGGGCACGCCCTCTGCACCGGACATGTCTTCTGCACCGGACACGCCCTCAAAGCTTTCAAGAGCACAGTGATCTAGAATATAACACCCGGACTGTTTGAAATGAGGCTCCTTAAAACTGTCTGCTAACGTTTATTAGCTTAGCCAGCTGCTAACGAGCTAAATTTTAGCTCGTTAGCAGCTGGCTAAGCTAATAAACGTTAGCGAACAGCTGCTAAAACAAACAGCTCGGCCACAGTCTGGAGAGATCTCTGTAAGTTTGGAGACTGTGCTGTTGCTCAGAAATATTGGACTGAAATGAATAATGCACTGCAGACTGTTTTTGACATTTCCAACACTCTGAACTGTAGAACTATGTATTTGGGCCTCAAAACTCCTGCCATGGACACCCCAAACAAACATCACCCCCGATCATCAGTGGCGGCTGGTCCATTTGTTCAAAATTATTTTATATTCTAATTTTAAATATGTAAAAGAATATATATATATATATATATATATTATATATATATATATATATATATAAATTTCCCTTCTTGGTCCTCTACCAGAGGCCTGCGAGCTTGAGGGTTCTGCGCAGTATCTTTGCTGTTCCTTGTACTGCACTTTTCTGGACTGAGATATGGACTGATGTTTTTCCAGGGATCTGTTGTAGCCACTCCTCCAGTGTTGTAGCCACTCCTCCAGTTTGGGGGTTACTCCCCGAGTGCTCCGATGACCATGGGCACCACTTTCGCCTTCACCTTCCATACCTTCTCCAGATCTCTGAGCCCTTGGTATTTCTCCAGTTTCTCGTGTTCCTTTTTCCTGATGTTGCCATCACTTGGTGTTGCCACGTCAACCACAACGGCTTTCCTCTGCTGTTTATCCACCACCCAATGTCTAGTTGGTTTGCCATTACCATTCTGTCAGTCTGTATCTGGAAGTCCCACAAGATCTTGGATCGGTCATTCTCTGCCACCTTTGGGGTTGTTTCCCACTTTGACCTTGGGGTTTCCAGTCCATACTCCGCACAGATGGACCCGTACACTATGCCAGCCACTTGATGGCGCTCCATGTATGCTTTCCCTGGGGGTGCTGGATTGTCTCGGAGGCCCCTTTGCACAACCTACACCTTGGGTCTTGTCTGGTGTGGTAGATCTGGACCTATATATATATATATATATATATATATATATATATATATATATACACTTTGTCTGCTGCGTCTCTGTTCAGCATACGTTGTGAGGCTGTTTGAAAATGGCCCCTGAGCCTGGTATGGGAAAAGCCACAGTAAAACTGTCTGAAATGGGCGATTTGCGTCATCGCTCATTTAAGCGTAGTGTTTACGCCACGGAGCGACGCTGTTTACACTGGAGACACAGCGCTGCAGGCGCGCCCCTCACGTGATCAGGGCGGGCTTAAGGCTGATGCTTCTCATTCTACACGGAAGTGCCTCACGCCTTGTTTCCGTGTTTTCTTCTTAAAACTGCTTCGACAGACGTCTTTGCTCAAAGATTCGTCCAAAACGAGTCAGAATGAGGCTGTGAATAAAAACTATATTCGTGATGAAGTTAAAGCGGCTGCTTTCTTATCAGTCCGAGCTGATGAGACATCTGATGTGTCGAACTTGTAGCACTTGTGCTCCGTTACCTTGACAACAAACAGAGGTGCTCAATTACACAATCAGAGGTGCTCAAATTACAAGTAGGTGCGGTGTGTGAAGTGGCAAAGACGATGTCAGATACCGTAATATTTTCTGGTCCCCTGCCCAATCGGATCAATGCTGAACTGTACAGCCGCTGTTCAGCATTCAATCGCTGGTTATCTACTTGGTGCCCTCAAAACAATGTAGTCTTTGTTGAAAATTGTAGTGCGTTTTGGGGAAAGCTCGGGCTCATACGCAGGGATGGCATCCATCCGACTTCGGAGGGTACATCCCTTTTAGTTCGGAATTTGACCGAAAGCCTTAGTGGTCTAAAGTGACCACCCAGGGATGAGCCCCGGGCGCAGAGCAGCAGTGTAAGACGCTCCTCTGTCGCTGAGTTCTCGCCCGCTCTGGCACAAATGAAGTGTTCAGACTCAAGGCAGATATAGACTGTGTGTCCCTCGTGCAAATAATGCCAAAAAGTCAAACCTCAGAAAAGTTATTAAAGGCTTTAATAATTTAATAACTTCATAAAAATAACACTCATAAATGATATAAATAAACAAATAAATAAGCATGTAAAATGTGGACTGTTAAACATGAGGTCAATTTCCTCCAAATCGCTTTTCGTTAATGAATTAATTAATGATTGTAACATAGATCTTCAGCTCTAACTGAAACTTGGCTTCAACAAGATGATGATGTCAGACTAAAAGAGACCACCCACTCATGTTAACTTTCAGACCCCCAGGAGCACAGGCCGAGGTGGTGGTGTGGCAGTGATCTCACACTCTTGAGTCCTAAAATTAACAATGCATTTCGCTCATTTGAAAGCGTCATGTGATCAATCACATGTCCAAATTGGAGAAACCAAAAAGGAGTCCAGTTCGTGGTTCTCTCCCGACCTCCTGGTCCCTATTCAGAGTTTTTAACAGAGTTCTCAGTCTTTATCCCAGTCTAACACCAAGTTTGATATAAAGTAGTGATAGTTGGAGGGTTCAATATCCACGTGAACGTGAACGATAACTCTCTCAGTAATTATTTCAACGCCCTGTTAGATAGCATTGGTTTGGCTCAGAATGTAAATAAACAAAGAGTTAGAAAATTAGAAAGACCATTTTGTCGCTCCCACAAGGAGGAAAATCTGCCTACTGTCCTATAAGCAGGCTCTGCGTAAGGCCCAAACCAGATACTATTCAAATTTAATAGAAGTCAACAAATATAACACACTAGATTTCTTTTCAGCACTGTAGCCAGGCAAACTGTCACAGCGCAGTAGAGCCGTCACTCCCAGCTACTCTCAGCTCTGATGATTTTCTTCTATTTTTTAACAATAAAATAAAAACAATCAGAGATAAATTAGATGAAACTCCTCCCACTATTCGCCCCGAACAAGCCCAGGCTGTAAAACTAGTGTCCCATAGAAATCCATCAGTGACACTAGAAAGGTTCACTGCTGTTGATCAAGCAGAGAGAACGTCAGCCATTATGTCCTCTAGAACGTCATCTTGTATTCTAGACCCGATTCCAAGCAGACTCCTCACAGACATTCTCCCCCTAATTATAGATTCTATTCTTAATATAATAAATACTTCACTAAAAAGTGGTGATGTTCCACAGTCCTACAAACATGCAGTCATTAAACCGCTTCTGAAAAAGCCTAATCTTGATCCTGACCTGTTGATAAACTAGAGACCTATTTCAAATCCACCCTTTGTCTCTAAAATCCTTGAAAGAGTTGTAGTTAAACAGCTTTGTCGCCATCTACAGGACAATAACTTATTCGAAGTTTTCCGGTCAGGGTCCAGAGCCCCCCACACACTGAAACTGCACTAGTTAAAGTCACAAATGATTTGTTATTAGCTGCTGACGATGGACTGGTCTCAATCCTGGTTCTATTGGACCTCAGTGCAGCGTTCGACACCATCGACCACAACATTCTACTGCAGAGGTTAGAATCTGATGTAGGTGTCAGAGGCCCCGCCCTCAGCTGGTTTAAATCCTACCTATCGGATAGGTACCAGTTTGTTAAAATAAACCAACCTCTCCCTGTTCTAAAGTAACCTACGGTGTGCCACAGGGGTCAGTACTCGGTCCAATTCTGTTTACTCTTTATATGCTGCCGTTAGGTCACATGATCAGAAAGCATTAACTTCCACTGCTCTGCAGATGACACACAGCTGTATTTATCAATGAAACCTGATCAGACCGATCAAGCAGACAGACTTGGTGCTTGTGTGAAGGATATAAAAACCTGGATGACACTTAATTATCTGCTTCTTAACTCTGAAAAACCGAGGTCATCATACTAGGCCCTAATCATCTACGAGACGCTTTATCTGAGCAGATAGTCACACTGGACAACGTCAGTGTGGCCTCCAGCTCCAGCATTGGAGCCAGGCACATCGAGGACCTGTGGATCCAGATGCTCCTCAACTGCCTGGAAAAACGGTCTCTACTCCATATGAACGGTTCTTCATCGGCCTTGAAGAATTGGTTCTCCTCCTGAGTAGGTCCAGCTCCACCTTCTATCTGCAAATTGAGGCGTGTCCTGTCCGTCCGAGGGGGTCGGATCTCTCCTTCACTGTGGAACTCCTACACGTTTTCTACTTTTTCTCAAAGAGGTTTAGTAGTTTTTCCTGGCTGAGAAGGAGGGTCTAAGGACAGGGGGCTTGGGACATCTGTCTAAGGACACAGGACGCTGGGACATTTCCAAGTCCCTATGAACATTGTTTATTTTGTTTTCCACTGTAGCCCCTCGAGACCACTACTGTTGTGATTTTGGGCGTTACAAAAACAAATTGAATTGAATTGAAACACACCAAACTGGAGCGTTTATTTTGAGTTTATTACCTGGATAATGCCAACAGCGTCGCTGAACTTCTGTTCATAAATAGATGCTTTGGTTATTAGAAAACCATGAAAGAATGTTGTAAATGACACATCTTTAAGAACAACTTTCCATAGCAATGTTTCTGTGATGATTAAATATAAAATGTAAAATGTTATACACATGTAGTTCAGGTTAACTAATGCCACTTAGAAGCTGATCTTTATGTTGTGTTTTTTGTTTTATGAAACAGGCGCCAACAATTGTTTTTATTTTCTCTTAATGTAGTCATTGCTACAATGCACTATAAGGTACAGAAACACTGAGATTTTACAATCTGATATTTTATAGTGTAAAATGTAATTTCATGTCAAATGGTACCTGCCTCTAAGTCAAAGTCAAAAGTGGAAATAAAGTTTGTTTACTTCATTAATTCAGTCATAAATGTGTATTTAAAATGTGTATTAATACAGTCAATGTAAAATATTCACGGTTGGACAAAAAACAACGAAAAAACGGTCAATGTCAAATAGCACCCCCTATATTTTGCATCACCAGCCGCCACTGCCCACGATCAAGGACTGGACTGACAGTAACAGACATCAGACAAATGGAAATACTGATATCCAGATGAATGAATTCATGTTTATTTCTATTTTTAAATTTAAAAAAAATCAAAATGACTTGAATTTATGCGTTATCTTCTTTTTCATCAATGAGTTTGATACTTTTCCAGAAAACACTTTTCCACTCACAACAAACGCCGGCCACTACAGCAGTAACCGCACCGTAACCTCCCAAAACAGGGCGCTATTTTGGTGATGCATTTGAGAGAAGCTGTGCTACTTTATACAATCTAGAAAGTGCAGCTAATAAAGTGCTTTTAGGTGTTTTCTCGCCTGACCAGTAGAGGGCAGCAACGCACTGGCCGTGCCTCGTCTGCCGATAGAACAAGAAGCTCCTCCCCACACCGTGCTGCTGTGGGCGGGGCACGGGAAGCTTTAGCTCTGCAGAGGATTCTTCACTGGACTCGAGTCATTTTGCAGCATTAGCTCCGTGTGCGGGTCACTTTAGCCTCCGTGTCGTCGCGGACATTCGGTTCCGTCATCGCGGTCCTCCGTGCTCTTTCACTCAACAAAAGTCCGCGTCGTAGACGCGCGTGTGAGTTTCAAACAGACCGATTTCTCCTCCGTTTGCTTTGGTCGCTTCAGGCGCCGCGGGGAAACG